>QBDW01006814.1:0-318263 GCA_003261595.1 Maconellicoccus hirsutus
AGATCGAATTCTATACGAAAACCACCAATGCCGAAATCCGTATGCCATTTAAAAGCCTCGTATATGTTTTGGAAATAAGGCGTGTTAGTGTTTGCATAATCAGCGTGAGAAATTCGACGAGAGAAGTTCGGTTTTAAAGCATATAGAAGAACGGGGACCCTTATTTCTTTACCGTAGATACGAGTTGTTGGGTAAAGGGGCTAGATGAAATTTGAAAACGATTGAAAGCGATGTAGATTTTCGTTATCTGCTTTGATGCGCAACTAAGCGGTGAAGCAGCAACGACGCAAACTTGTACAACTTTACAAAGTTACCATATACTTCTTAATAGTTGCGAAAGATGCAGGATAATTTAAGTCGACGTTAAGATTCGAATAATGTACTGATTTAGAAACGCGAGTAAGAAAGAGACGAAATTCCTTCAACATTAGCAACTTTTCCACTACTCGTCTCCAACTTCGGAGATGCGGTATTGAGGGTTTTTTTCCCATCTTTCGTACGTATGCCTAATCGTAAATCGTATTCTTTTGCCATTCGGAATATGAAAATTGATTTTAAAACAGCGCCAACATTTCGTCAAAAATTTTCTAACGTGGTTAACCTTTCAAAATAAATCAAACCATAAAAATATACCGAGGCAAGTTTGAAATTCGAATTTAGAATTAAATTACCGCACTTCTGAATATTATGCTAATTCTACGACGATAGCAGACATTTTATTACGTCGAAATTTCGACAAATTCTATTAATTCGCGTGCACGTGGTTGAAAATCTAAAAAGAAGTAATACGAGTCTATTGCTACAAAAAATTCATTGTATTTTCTTTCCGTTTTTTCATCGTATTTTCATTTTACCGTTTAAAAATCACTATTACATGAGCGAATTTTTTTCAAGAATAAATTCCGTTGTGTGGTGCTTATCTGAAAAATATTTAAATATTAAATAACGCAGTAATAACGCCACGTGGATGTGCGAATGAGTGGATAAACGAAATACCACCTACGTAGACCACGTTCCCTCCGCATTACGTTCTTATACCTACTCTGTAAAGTAACGTAAAAATATACATGTAATAATTAAATAACGAATATTTTCTTTGGGTAGAAAAATTATAACAAGGCTGACGGTAAATCAAATAAAACGTTTAATAAATCATCATCAAATATTTTTCGACATTTCGAGCACAATGTAAATGTTCACACGATAAAACTGGCATCCACATAATGTAAGTACATCCCTATATCAAAAGATAGGCTACCACTCACAGAATACGGTATTATCCGTTGCTAATCGTATTATTACTATTCTACGCAGGAAACTCACGTTCCTTATCTAACCCCCAATATCCTTTCAAATTTGAAATTCAGGAACTCTCCGCTCGCGCTACCATTCTACTTTTACACTATCTATATTTTACAATAATGTCTCCAGCATCATCAATATAGAATTCCGACTGTTAGAAGACAGCTTTATTACCATAAAACGAATATATATTTGAATTATTTCTACAATGCATAGAAACAGAAAGAGAGAGAGAGATACCTTCAGATATACAATGAAACATTTTAGGTATTCAGATATTTCAAATTTTAACTATTGAAATACCTATTGTCTTTGATAAAACAGTCATGTAGCCGGTGAAGGAAATAGGTGCAGTAATGAAATTTCTGGATAGCCTTTGCAAAGTGTGTGGTAAATTTCGCTAATTTGTCAAGTAATTGATGATTTTTATAGAATTATTAATAATTTCATTGTAGGTCTCGTCGTTGGAAGATGAGGAAATTGGTGAAAAAAATCTTATCGTCAAAAAAAAAACAAATGATACAATGTATCGCTAACAAAACATTCTCGAGACATCTTCGTTCAATAATAACACGATGTCTTAATTCTTCAAGTCTATTTTCATCCTCAGAGGTCCACAACATTAACATAGGTAATGATGCTAGATATCTACCAAAAAAATTTCACACCGATCGTAAGTTTAGTATTTGAGAAATAAAATTTCCAAATTTGAGGTATTGTGATGCAAAAATGGAAAATTCACATTATCACCGATGAAGTATGACAAAATGCCACATGCCACTATTAGTCCAGTCAATCTAGCATTTGAACTTGCAAAACGAGAAGATAAGCTAAATTTTGGTATATACCTAGTATTCGATACCTTTTACAACATACTTCACTCCGGAACAAATGTCATGTTTGCATGTTCCCTTTTTTGTGGATCTAGACCCCCTAAAATCAGTTTTTCGCTTATACCTTAGTGAAAACTGGTTTTATCAAAAAAACAGTTTCAGAGGCCATTTTCGGGCTAGATTGACTGAACTATATGCTGAGTTGATAAGTAATGATGCTAACAATAAGTACCAGCGAAAAATGATGCTCGTACCTACCAACAGCTTGCATTTAAGTCCGCAACATAGAGGGACATTTTCATGTCGCTGTTATCACATGTCATCTCCCTACCTACTACCATGACATGTGGTAATACATCTAATCATGTTAATCATGATAAAAAACAGTGATGGAAGAACGCTCAAAAAACGTTCTCGTTCGCGAACGTTCTCAGCTTTAAGAACGAAAGTTCTGAAACCAAACAACAAGAGACCACTGTTCTCGTTCTCAGTTTGTTCGTTCCCAAAGAACTTGGATCGTTCTCACATCGTTCTTTATTATTTTATTTTTAAATTGATATGAAATCATCGCTAACTCACGAAAGGTGCGTGCAAGGGATTCCCAGAGGGCAATGTTCATACCTCAACTTATTACAGTTTAAAATTCTCGCAATGGCTGGCGTTTTTTGCCTTTTTTCAAAAAATTAAATTCTCAAGTTTGAAATTATTTTCAAAGTTGATGAGTGATTCCTACAGGAAATTTTACATAAAGCTTAATGTATTAAACCACAGGTTTCTACCTCAAAAACTGACCGAGATATATGATTTTGAAATTTATATTTACTATTTTCAACTGAGAAATTGAAGAAAATTCAAAGAACGAAGAACGTTGAGAAAAACGCTCTCGTTTTTCGTTCTTTAAAAAATCATTTTAAAGTTCTCGTTCATTCTCAGTTCTTCATTCTTTTGCATTTCAAGTTCTCGTTCTTGCTCGTTCCCAAAACATTTTTTTTCGAGTTTTCGTTCTTCGTTTTTAAAAAAAATATTGGTTATTTGCGTTTTTCGTTCTCGTTCTTGTTCGTTCTTCCATCACAGATAAAAAATGACATATCAACGTCCATCCAGGTAACCATGACCTATCATCATAAATCTCATTGGAAGAACTACCCACCATATCTACCTTTTATCATGACTTCATGACATGTGGTTATGCATTTAATCATGATCAAAAATGACATATCAAGATTATGTCATTATTGAGGGACGAAATATTATCATGACATGTCATTGGTTTTTGCTTGTCCTACAAAACGATATTCCACAATTTTAATTTTTCTGAGCTGTTACAGGGGTTTTGGTGCTTTTCTAACAAAAATTACTTATGCAACGCGTTATAGCCGTAGCCCCATCTTAGTAAACCAAAATGAATCTTTCATGGCACGGCTTGCTCCTTTACAAAAGCACATTTTCCAGTCACCATCGTTTCAAATACGAGTAATTTGTTTCAAACACCGGGTGAACTTCGTCAATAGAACACGATACTTTCATCAGTTAATACATTTATTAAATAAATTAATACTGCTTAAAAATTACAAATAATAACTATGGTACGACTGAACGTTAACACGATAATCTATTTATGATTTAAGTTACACATTTTGGTTAAAAGATACGTAAACATGTGAAACACGCATTAGATTAACAGCCCTTCCTATGATGATTTCATTCCGGATATGTGCGTTATCTACTTCAAAGCTGGTGAAAATAAAACACGTTAAAAAAGATTGAAACTTTTGTTTGAAAACATCGATACGATAAAACAAAAATCAAACGATGAAAAAAAAACGTTATACTTCATTAAACCAGGTTTTGATTCATTTTTCCATTAGGAATGTATATTAAAGTATAATTTCATGAGCAAAAAAATATTAAATCATTACATATTCTTACTCCAGAGACTGCATTAAAATACAACGTATAATTAAAAATGAAGAAAAACAAAATGGAACAAAAAAAATTTAATACGTACATTTTACTATTGGTAAAATAACCCATACCGCTTATTAAAAATATTTAAAACAGTCTCAAACTACGATTATTCGTATAAGGATTAAAGTTTAGGTTTTTGTCTAGCTTCGAAATAAACATTACACGTATTCATAAAACAATAATATTTCGAAATCGATAAATTACGATTAGTTTCCTTTGGTTTAAAGTTTAAACAATAAATATATGTTATGTTGTACGTTAAATTGCTAAATTATTAGGTCCCACGAAGAAAAAAAGAAAGAAGAAAAATAAAACGAAAACATCTAGGCGAATACATCAACAGAGACGAAAATTGGAATGTATTATAAATTTCGAATAACAAAATTATATTCAGTGGAACGATTTTTTTTTTATAAATATAGACATAAATACGTAAAAAATATTGCGACAGCTTTAAATTTATAATTTTACATTTGGTATGATTATACATTTTACATAGATATGCTACATTGAGGTTTCTTTCGTTTATACACACGAGTAATTTGAATTGCCTTATGTAGTGTCAGGTTCGTCGAAAACCGTTATTTTTCTTTTTCTGTTTCTCTCTACCTTCTTTTGGAAAAAAATCGTCAATTTGCGAGTATACGATTACAATTTCTTGTGAAATTCCATTCATACGCTATCGAATATTACATTCACGAATGATTGTCAAAGAATAATATCCTCATCATCGCGTCGAAGAATTCCTCTAATTAATATGGTCAAAGGTACATCGAACCTTTAAATTTTTTAATCAAAAACGTCGCTATTTATTAACCAGTCTGCCATTCGGGAACTATATACATCAATGATTAAATAAATAAACTGAAGAAAATGCTACAAGTACAAGGTCAATTAAGGACGAGTGAGGAAAAAAAATGTAACCAACTTTTCAATCAACGAACGGCGACCGCGATGCTACGGTGGCATCCAAAAACGGTGAAAAAAATTGATTAATCGAGTACTCGTCATCTCTCGGTCTACGCGAGGAAATCCCTTTCGAAAACATATTTTACAAATGAAGGACGGAAAAATGCTTAAATTCTAGATGAACACGACCCGTAACTTAATAAATGCGACATCGCGAAGCTCGCGCCATCTCGACGAATCAAAAAATCCCCAAAAAAATTACCGCTTCGCGAAAACGACATTATTCAAATAACGGCGACTAGCGGCTACATGCCTTCGACCTAACTCTCTAATTAAATCGGCGGTTAAAGAATTTAACAGTATTTAACATTTCAAAGTTAACGAAATTTCTCCTTCGTAGACATCTAACTTCGAGGTAACATCAAAAGACACCAGCTAAATCCTACGCTCGAGAAACACAAAATCGACGCTTGCCTACGTCTCTCGTACAACTTCTTATTCAGACACTTGATTCGTTTTACCGCACGCCGCAAAGATTTAAATTCCTGCCACGGGTAATTTTCGCAAATGACGTGAATTTTTCGGCTGCCTTATCGCCGTTTATTTTTCGTCAAAGCAAATCAAGCGGATAAATTCACCGTAACTTGAGAGACGTTCACTCGACTAATCAATCCGAGTTAAGTTTCGTTTACGAAGCTGCCATGAATTTCGCAAATAATCATAAAATCACAAATTTCAACTACCTGATAAGCCAATCGGTACCAAATTCAACTATTCAAATGAGCATCGCGCTAAAAACTATAAAAATCATTACATAATATGTCTAAATTAAACGTAGGCGGGCTCTCGCTCGAGCGACAATCCGCTTTACCGAGCGCTCAGGCACACTCGCGAGAAAAAACTACTCAACTAGACGATATCGTATTATAAGACTAGAAATAACAAGTAAACTATCTAATATCGTTAAATGAAGAACAAAAAACACCACCAATACCAAATCGTATTTTAGTCGAGAAAAAATTCCTAAAGACAACCTCGCGTTCGTTTGTCTCTATTTCGTGATAAAGCAGCTTCGCTATTTCGTCATTTCAATACTCGAAGCCGCCAGAATATCGCATTCGTCTAATTCAAATCCTATCAAAGCGATTGACCCAAGTTTTCTATACAGTAGAAGACGTAATTAACGTGTTAT
This sequence comes from Maconellicoccus hirsutus, assembly GCA_003261595.1. Taxonomy (NCBI): domain Eukaryota; kingdom Metazoa; phylum Arthropoda; class Insecta; order Hemiptera; family Pseudococcidae; genus Maconellicoccus; species Maconellicoccus hirsutus. The sequence goes on from QBDW01006814.1 coordinate 6,205, forward strand.
TTTCGTGAAAATAAAATTTAAAAAAAAAGGAAGAAAAATATATACATGCGATATTCATTTTTTTTAAATATTCGTTTTCTATTTTAGTTTTTTTCATTCAACCAAGGTTAACAGATACTTCGATTAAATATTTACAATCTCACCTCGCGTATTATATCGTTCATACTGTTAACATTCAAAATGGGTTCGGTGAAAAAAAAAAAATAAATGAAAAAACGGGGGAAAAAAAGAAAAGAAAAAATCGAAACGTAGAAAAAAACACGAACTTTCCGTCAATAATGAGGTAACCATTAAAAGACAAATAAAGAAGAAAACAACAAACCTTAAATAATTTCCCCGCCCATATTTATAAACGTCAAAACTACACATCTATGCTTAATTACATCTGATGTGAATACACAATTGCACTTTCAGATACGACATCATCGTTTCATCGGCAATTGCGTCAACACGTAAGGAACACGTTGGAAAACAAAGAAAAATCACTTCCAAAAGTCACTCACAAGACGCGTCAATAAATAACAATAATAATAACGACAAACAAAACGAAAACAAAGCTAAATTAAAAAAATAGTAATATTGCACATGATACCATTACTTTTTTGATTAATCGAAAAGAAATTTCAAAGCTGACTACGTTTAAAAAGTAAATCGTATTTAAAAAAAAAGAACGAGAAAACTTTCTAAAATTATTTGAAAAAAAAAAACCAAAGTTATTTCATTTTTTTCGAATCCATCGACGACTAGCGTGTGAAAACGAAACGAAAACAAACCAAAACGAAAAAATTAGATATCAAAAGTAGAAAAAAAGTAACGCGGGAAAATGATACTTAAAATTGGTTATAATATGGCACTCGAGTATGTCTTGCGTTTATCGAACGTCATTAACATTACAAGTCGATCCGAATATTTTAACCAGTTGATTTTCGTAATCGTCGATATTACGTTTCATGATGTCCATACAAGGGCCCAATAATCTTTCAAACGCCTCGACATCCAAGACTGTAAAATAACAAAATACAATTAATACAACTTGACCACTATTTCAAGCTGAATTACAAAATTAAACCTTCGTTGAATTTTTTTACACCAAGTAACGCTGAAAATAGAAATTTTTAAACATCATCACTAATCATTATTTCGAATAATTACCACTGATGGAAGAACGAACAAAAACGAGAACGAAAAACGCAAATAACTAATTTTTTTTCGAAAAACGAAAACTTTCAAAAAAATATATCTTCCGGAATGCGCAAGAACGAGAATTTCAAACGCAAAAGAACGAAGAGCCGAGAACGAACGAGAACTTCAAAAATGATTCGTTGAAGAACGAAAAACGAGAACATTTTTCTCAATGTTCTTCGTTCCTTGAATTTTCCTCAATTTCTTAATTGAAAGTGATAAATCTGAATTTTACAATCGTACGATGCGTTGAATTTTCTAGAGTCTGGCGACAGCCAAAATTCGAAATTATTATTTTTTCATTTTTTTAATTTATACAAGCCTTATTTATAGTTTGAAATAGTGAATACTTCGACCTCGGATCTTATCAGTTATCACTAATGGAAGTTCTTCTGTGAATTTTTTTTAATAAATAAAAAATAAAAAAGACACGAGACGTGTTTAATGACGTTGATTTATTATTTTCTTTTAATCGATCTCGTATCATTTTGTATTCCGAATTTGACTTGTTGTCAAACAGAATCCGCATTCCGGGTGTCGTCAGACTCAAGCATGAAATTACTACGAAAGCTAAGAATGAAAGTGATGTAGGGTGAAAATAATGTTTGTAGAATATAAAGGCAAAACCCCTTTTGCAATCAGCAAATAACTGATAGCTTGTTAAATTTAATTTAAAAAAAATCCATAATAATGTCACCTATTTTTTTATTTTCACGTCGTTATCTTATTCTGAAACATCTACCGTCAACACGCAAACAGACCAATACTTTTTTCGTATTCAGCTTAGAAAAAAAAAGTCAAAAGGGAGCTTTACTACTTCATCGTGGTAATTTTCATTAATATATAATATGTTGCAACAGGGAATAAGTAACTTGCTTAACTACATACATCCTGTTATTCTTCACTGTCAATTCTCTCGCTATTCGTCTATAATATCGTAAACTTTACGATAGAAAACTGTTGTCGTAAAAGCGAACATAAAAATACACCGCAAAACGTTTCCCGGAAGCAGACAACCAAAGGTAAATTCCTCCCCAAATCATTACTTTTCACCCCACTTCACCATCTCAACCACCCAATTCATTACCTGGGTAATAAAGGTTGAAGGTGTACGCACGGGAAAACGCGAATATATAAATAAAAGGGTTTCCTTTCCCGTCAGCGGAGTTGTATCACTATAAATAGCCATTAAAAATAAACGATTGTTCAATTTTTCCTACGCTCCCCTTTTTGAAACCATTCGATACGTGATTACGATAAAATCCTGACATTTATGAATACTTATTGTACTCGTACAAACAGACATGAAAAGTACAGAAGTAGTATTTACTTCCTTTTTTCTTCTTTTTGGAATTATGGTAAAAAGAATTATTGAAAACGATCACGATATATCTTCTGTGATTATTTTGACAATCTGCAGATCGAATTGTTACGCCGAAATTCGATGAAATAAAAATGTATTTCTTTCTTCTCAAAAAAAGAGAAATACTACTGCGCCACACTAAGCATATTGCCGATATTTTCGAAAAATTCATTTCAATTGGACTCGTTTTCGTGATAGTATTCGACGAAGGAAAAATATTAATAGTCTGACAGAAGTTACAGCTTACGCTACTAAAACCTTCGTGATGGATTAAAAAAAACGCATTATTCCGTAAAATACTCACATGCTAATTTTACATCACCGAGAGCATAAGCCGAAGCAGCCCTTGGTTTATGCGTGACCAAAGCCAACTCTCCGAAATATCCACTTTTCTCGATTTTTTTAATCTGAAATCAAAGCGTAAAAAATTTCATTGTTGAGTTACTAAACCAACATACTCCTCGACGTAATACGTGGTCGACTAATTAAGATGAATAGCTGCAATTGCCAATTGCAATTATGTAAATCAAGACGATAAATCTACGTATGTTTAACTTAGTAGAACTGCTACTTAGCGCTTACCTCTACTTCTTTGTTTGCTTCGTCAAGAATACAGATACGTATAGTACCGTCTTCGATAAAATACATGCCATCGGCTGCGTCACCTTGTTTGATAATACATTCTCCGCTCTTGTATGAACGAGGAATCAGAGCATCCGCCAAGTTCATTCGTTCGTAAGACTAAATAACACGTAGAATTAGGTACGTTGAACGAAACTCCGATCACTTGATAAATACCTGTAAAGCTTTCAGCATGGGTACGTTTTCAATCAGGGCTTCGTACATTTTTCGTTTTTTGAAGGCGCTTTTTAACACAATACGACGAAACGTTTGACGATCCATCGCCCATAGAGAACCTTTGGTTGCTGCTTGAATAGTTGCGGCTCGCGGCATATTGTACATCAAAGCCAATTCACCGAAACTTCCTTTACCGTTATAAGTATGAACTAATAATTGCTTTCCATCTTCGATATTCACGAATGCTTGGTAAACGCCCCTGAAATAAATTAATTAATAACGAATAGAATAAATTACACGTAAAGTATAACTCCGTACTCCTGGATAACGTAAAAATTATCTCCGTCGTCGCCTTGTTTAATGATGTGTTCTTCTTTGTCGGCTATTTTTTCAAACATAGCGTCGATTACTTCGTTCATCTGCTCCTATATGGTAAGAATACGCATCATCAATTAGTGTAATTAAACTTATATGCAAATGAGGTGAGTTATATTTGGCACGAAGTAACACGCAAGTGCGTTGGGAATACTAACTTTATCTAATGAACGAAAAAGTAATATATCTTTAACACTGTCAGCTAATGCTTGTCTTTGGGCATCTGATTTGGGGAAGACGACCTGAAAATATTAACACGTCAAGATAATGCAAAGTGAAATTTAAAACACCACTATCACATCGACATACTTTCTTATTGTCTTCATCGTCGTCTTCTTCAGGATTATAGGCTTCAGCAAACACTGATTTTCGCCTCGAGTTAAATCTATTCACTGGAGCCTCTGTCAAATAACAATAAGTAGTTCGTAATATATTTATTATTATCATTCACGTAGAAATTAAGAAGTACATACCATCTTCAGAAATGACCGATTCTTCGCCAACGGATGGTGATCGTATATCAGCTAATTTGCGACTTTCCCTTAGTCTATTGAAAAAATCGCAAGCATATGTGACTACATCTTCTTGAGGTTGTTCCAGTAAATAATTCACGGTGAAATCAAGTAAGATTTCACGTAATTCGTCGGGAACGTATATTCTGTTGACGCTACCACGACTCATATTCGATTTTGATTAACTTTATTAATGTTTACGAAAAAAAAGCGATAAGCATTTAGCGGTAAAACGAAGAAAATTTCAACGATTTTGATATGAATAATTATTCGACATTATAATAACAATTTCAATTAGACTTGACCCGACAACGGTGAATACCTGAAGGACGATAAACTCAAATGAACGATGATATGTTGGTGTAAAACACAATTACATGATATATTTCAACATTTTGTACATCAATGCACGTAGAAATACTTATAAATAAATATAAACGCGAATAATTTATGTTAATTAAGAATAAGAATCTTTAAAAAAAATATCACTTGCACTAAAAATTAAATATGGCGAAATAGTAGGTGAGGTTAATGAAAGCCTTCATGATATATCAATGTTTAAAGAATTGAGAAAAATATTTCAAAAAATTTACGATATGATCATGGTAAAAATGGTATATAACAGGAAATTACATTACGATTACGATATGGAGGAATCAAAATTATATTATTTTTTTAAATCACACAAAGTTAATTAATTAATTAGTGGAATAATTAGCCACTGATTATTCCGTTATTTATTTCAATATTGTATCATAAGTAGTATGTTTTGCTACAAACTAAAAAGTGAAATGAAATGAGAAATACTGAAAAACCATATTAAGTCATAGGCATAATTATTCTTGTACTTACTGTTTACACTTTTAAAAGTACAGCAACCAAACCATTCATCAGTTACTTACTATGGAATGGCAACTGCCATCGTAAAACCACCAGATTTTATTTAAACGGTCATTTTTATTTTGTGAATCAAACTCATTTTCTCTTCTTTCTTCAATATTTCTTGCACTGTTTCTTTTAAATCACACGCACTTCAAAAATAGGCAGGTACATAAGACAAATCTCAGTTTCATCATCGAAATAATGTATTTCTATTTGGTACCTGACTGAATAATAATTAATAACAAGCAATTGCAAAAACTTGCGAAGTTCTATTAATGAAAACAGTTGATGAAATCTTAGTCTATCTCGAGCATAATATAAATCATTATAATCACAAAAAATTAAAAATTTTTATGATTTGCTAACAGTAATATGCATACGTAAATAATAGGCATTGGTCACATTACTTCGTACTTTTACAAAATCAAAAACGTAATTAAAAAAAATACTTCTGATCTCGTGATTCTTGATTTATAGTGTCGCAGGTTGAAATATTTCATAGGTTTTTGATAAAACTATTCAGTCTGGAAAAAATAAAACAAGAACTCCTTCGTTGAAATGAAAACAACAAAAATATGAAAACGATGAAACTTTTTTGTCTGGATGTATCGACATTTACACTATCAGTAATAATGACTTGTTTAACCCATGACACTGAAAATTCAACATTTGGTGAAACATGAAATTTTATGTTCATTGGGACAATTGGGTGCCGAGGTTATGACGAGTTTAACATAACTTTTTCCAACGCCACCATCGGCAACCTCTACAGTTTCTTTAAAGCAATTGCATTCCTTATATAAATTTTCAATATTGATCATGGTAATACTGCAATCATTTTTTGAGCCTCCTGACGGATATTGAACTAGAGCAGTTGTCTTTCGGAAATAGCTTTTTGTTTTTTTCACAATTTCTACAAATGTTTGCCTAAACCAAGATAAAATTAATTATTTAGGTTATAATCGAAGATGATTATTACATGCATTAAATTTACTAACAAGTCACCCGCGGTTCGTCGACCATAAGTCGTGTTTGAGTGAAAACATTCTTTTTTGTTACCTCCAAATCCAAACAGTAAAACTGGTGGTCGATGGGAATTCGTAGAATTTGTTGAATTGTTTAATGCAGCAATAGCAATAAGATATTCTTCTAAACACACAATCATAAACACTATAAATATGAAATTCCGAACCATGTTTGCACTATAGAGAATAGAGATACAAGTTGCGGCCACTGTCATCAAGCATTAATTACTCTTCAGAAAATAAAATATCTACCTATTGTTTGCAATTTTGGTGAGTGAGAGTTCATTTGAATGAAGTTATCTATCTCATGAGTCATGTACTTATTGAATAACAGCAGAGAAAATAAATTCAAATAAAACATTCTAAGAATTATTGCGTAGTGTATAATACCTGCTTATTTATATTATAATTTCTTTCAATGTTTGTAGAGCACTTCAATTAATTGTTGTACTTAGCATGGGATAATGTTTTAAACACCAACAGTATCGCAGGAACTTATTTAAAATAATGAATAGGCTACATTCAGCGAAACAAAGGCTTATTAGAGGTTTTTTTTTCAATGAGAAAAAAATCATTACGTTTTTCGTCATTTTATTTAATTTTGTGTGTAAGTGTTTATTTTTGCGTAGGAGGACATGATGCAGCTTTTATTGAAATATAAATTGAAAAACATTTCCCTTCAATGCATTAAATATTCCAAATATAAAAATTTCGTAGTGATATGAACACATTATAGATTTAAATTGATGAAATAGGTATATAGATGAAACAAATTTCTGAAATCGACGTTTTTTTTCCTTAAAAATCTGAAATAAAACAATAAGTACCTGCATAATTTAAAATACTTGTATTTCTTCTAATTACTTCGTAATCGAAATTTTCATGAGTTATCTATGCAGGTGCACCTTATCTTTCTGTACCTAGTCAACTACATTTTCGTCTTGAAAATAGTTATCACATAAATTGCTTGATTTGCTATCTTTCTTTTGATTCGATAACAGAAAAACTGAAGTTACAATTTTTATCATCTAGTTCATTAACTTACATAAGATTCCACGCAAAAAATTAGTTGCTAAGTATGTAGGATTGAATTTGGATGGTATTTATTGCAACGTTACATGAATAATCAAATCAGCTGACTGTTTCATTCATTATACATAACATAATTAGTCATGTTTCATGGAAAATACGAAAGATTGAGGTGAGTTTAATTTTATATTTTCATTTAGTGTTCTAAAACAGGTACCTATCTACCTAATAGCAACATAATTATTTTCGCACTGTTACAGTACATATCTTAACGACTTCAACACATTCAAATCAGAATGAAAGTAATAATTATTATCCTAAATATGAACATACCTAATTGATAATAATATACTTATGTATCGCAATTCACATATAAGAGTACATTGCTATGTTATCTGATAACTCATGTGAAATAAAGTAGCTAGGTATGTATTTAGCATCTCAACATCTCAACCTTAATGTCATTTTGAAAATTAATGTTCTATGATTACATATTTTTAGGTATATGATTTAAAACGTACGCACTAAGGTATTCGTAGTCAGGTAAATTAAAAAAAAAAGAATAAATAGGACGTTTATTTCAGTTCAGTCAATTACATGATGATATGAATCAAAATATTCTCATTTTCACACTATATATGTACAGCTTAAGATTGCTAATTTTTTCGATTAGGTAAATTCCTTCGCTGTTACAATTGAGTCATCGATGTTCATAAAATTTTCGTTTCATTACTCTTTATTATCTCAAGTTCACTAGGAAATTAAAAATCATGTAATGGTGAATGAATCATTGAATTCCCTCTAATATTAAAAATGATGCAATAAATAATTATACAAGTATCTAACTAGTAGGTACTTAGGTAGCTATAGCTACCCATCTGTCATGGTAAGTGCCAGCAAAAGTACCGGTGTCAACATTTTTTTAGGAAAATTTTCCGAGCGGAGCAAAATTGATGATTTTTACATTTCATGATAAAATTTTTCGTAATTTTTGATGTTTTTTTTACTTGAAATTTAGCAGAAAAACATGTACTATTTTTTTATTCCTTCCCTCGTATGAAAAATATAACAGTGAACGATATTGTATGCATAATTTTCCGCGACGTGTAATTTTAGTCAATGAGTAATTGGATGTTCAACATATTGAATTGGAACGATTTAACATTTTGAATTATTTGTGCCTGGTGGGCTGGTACCTATTTAGCCTGCCTACCCAACTATCAAAGATACTGAAAAATCTTAACAATAACATCCATGGTGGTATCTTCATTCAATCTTTGAACGTCATTGGTTTTAATTACGTCAAGATTAATTATGAATAGTTTAATTTAAAGATGCGGTTGATCGAGAACTTCTCTCGATCCACAAGTGACGAGGCTAATTCTCTTTGCAGAATACAGTTATACGTAAGAGTACGATGGCATAGTGAATGAAAAGAATGTTGTGAAGTACCTAATACATAATATTATGAAACTTTCTAAGTTTCTAACATATTCCAATTTCTTTAAACGATGATAAAATGTTGTTGAAAATCAAGATGATATAAACCATGGATAATTGATCAATAAGCAATGTACATTTCGTCGGTCCCACGGTCGAAAAACTATTTTCGTAGTACAAACGTAAAAACATGGTAAAAACTAATAAACTTTTTGAGAAAATTCAAAAATTATATTTTAAAACATTTTTAAAAGTTTAGGGGTCAACACTGACCAATTGTGTCTTAATAACCGGTACTCGTGAAATTGGAATACCATACAACGACACGGTCACATAAACTTCAGTAAAAATGTTCTTGTTCGTCGTTTGTAGTTGTGTCGTCTCCTCGTCTGACTTGTGAGCATTACGACTACGATCGATGAATCTGATGAATTGAACGAAAGCAATTGAAGTTTAGTAAGTGTTGGCGAAAATATATCAACAACGGTCAATCAAGTTACTAGTTTACTTTGTGTTATTTTTATTACACTATAACTCCCTTATCATTATTTATAAATAACCGAACGGCTCGAGGAATCACCGACTCGTCGTTACATAAGTTATTGATAATGATAACTTTCCTAAATGTGATAGTTTCGCGCTAGTTACTTGAATCGTAGTAATTATGAAGAAGTAAGTAATTGTAAATTTAAGTTCATCTTTGAAAAGAATAATAACCGTAATAACTATGTCGGTTAATGATACTCCGATAATATTTACTATTATTGATCCATCATGTTGTATTAATTTTTGGTTCACTGAATAGATTTTATTGAAAAATTCGTGTTTGAGCTGCTTCATAATATTACAAATTCAGAAGGTTTTGATAATTGAATATTGTATTAGAATCTAATAATCGAGGTGCGAATAGAAGATGAAATTATGAAGAGCGAATCTTCAGTATTACTCAAGTATTAAGAAGGAAAATCTCAAAATGTGCCTCATACTACATTTAAGAAAATTGTAAAGTCACTATGTATTTAGTGCTATTTTTAGTAATTCACTTTGTGGCATTTTCGTTATTTCAGGGAACAGGAGGAACAAGAAGCTCCTATCCTGCATTCCAAAATATCTCCACATGGTATGGATGTACAGCGAAATGAGATGTATCGAAAAATACTTCGAGGCGAACACAACTACTTACTTTCGGCATTATGTATTTCTTTTGGGATGGCTACATGGTTACCGGTAAATGCTATTTATACTCAGATGCCTCTGTTGACTCAACAGGCTCCTGAGGGTTGGTCTTTGCCTTCGTATTTTTCGGTTTTGGTCCAAATAGCGAACGTAGCGCCCATTGCGTATTATTTTATCAAAGATAAACGATTTTCGGATGCAATTTTGATATGTTTTTTTCTGTTACTTGGAACCATATCATTATTTTTACTCTCATTCACGTACTATGAATCAGTATCATTTTTCGGCGCGAAACGTAGTCTTTACTTTTTCTTATTCGCCTTTTTTTTGTCTTTAGTCGGCTGTGTAAGTTCGGTATTATTCTTGCCATATGTAGGGAAATTACCGGAAGTATATTTGGTCTCTTATTTCATTGGCGAGGGGCTTAGCGGATTTGTGCCTAGTCTACTTGCCCTGGCGCAAGGCGTCTCCAAGAGTTCTGTATGTGCGAATGTGACCGAATCTGGAGTCACTATAAAAAAAGAAATCATAAAAGAACCTTTATTCAGTTCAGGCGTATTTTTAATGGTCATCGCAGTGTTAATGTTGTTCAACACTTTGTGTTTTTTATATTTGAATTATTTTTCCAGTATCATGTCGAAATACAGCGTTAAAACGCAAGTCAATAATTCTAAAAATGATGTCGAATTGTCAAAAAATCGTGAACTTCGTAATCGAGAACAAAATATACCAAAGATTTTGCTCGTCTCTTTATTAATCGTTCAATGTTTAGTTAATTGCTTCTCAAACGGTATTCTTCCTAGTATTATGTCTTATTCGTGTTTACCTTATGGAACTGAGACCTATCACTGGTCTGTAAGTATTAATCAAATCGTGGGGCCTTTGTCATCTTACTTCGCGTATTTTATCCCATTAGTATCCGTTAGACTTTTGGTGTTTTGCTGCGTCGTTGAAGTTTTATGCGTTAATTACGAGTTGATTACCGCTCTAACTAGTCCGGTACCGCCAATGGTTGGGACTAATGCAGGAGTTGCAGTGATAGTAAGTATAACGATTAATCTAGGAAATTTAGGATTCTATACCATAAATTGATGTGTTTTTCTTAATTTTCAGATATTGGTATGGATGTTTGGATCTGGATTAATATCTTACATTAAGTTATCAATAGCAGCTATACTTAGAAGGCGACATGAAAAAGCTTTGTTTAATTATGGGGTAGTCACTCAAGTTGGCTCAGCTATTGGATCAATATTGGCGTTTATTTTGATTAATTACGCTAAAATATTGCATAGTGTACCCAAAGAAGAATGTGTTTGAGATACGTAGTTAAACCGTAGAAATTTGACATTTGTGATATGTTAACTTATGTACCAATTCGATTAGTGATGATTCCTTTTTTACAATTATTTATTTTTGTTGATGTTATATTTTGTTAAGTTTTGTATATTTTTGTGTTGTTCACTATTAATTTAAGTAATTATTAAAGCATAGAACGTTCACTAGGGAGTTTTATAATCAATTTAGTCAAAAATGGACAATAAATAGTCGATTATTGGGTTATTTGGTACTTTTGAAAATGTTTTCATTTTGATCTAAGTCTAGAAAGGAGTATTTGAATGCATGAAGAATATTTACAGCAACAAAATAAACATATATTACCAAGTAACGAATTAAAGTAAAATGGAATAATTCATCATTTACAGAAACAATTTGAAATCTGATAGCAAAGATTAATCTTTTTTAACAATATAAGCTAAAGTTAACTGATGATTAATTTATAGAAATATTTCACAAGAATAATCGCAATTTATTGATTCGTCATACTAATCGTCTCCCTCGTTCTATAAGATTCTCGTTGAAATACATGCGTATATATGAAGTACTGAAGTAAACATTTATGGTCATTTGCCAACCAAAACGCGGATCAGTTGGTTAAAAACATGAGTACATTCAAACTGATATTGCACACGATGTACTTCGTCATTTAGGACATACTTTTGAATTTGAATCCAAACACGGATTATGTTCTTGCAATGAACGAATTCGGCTTTGAAGGTAAGAACACCATTCTGAGTCAGGAATATTAGCAGCCCATGATGGAGTTGCAGAAGCCGGTAATGTGATATTAGCCATCGCAGCTTTAACTTTGTCACAATCTATTTCGATATCCCGGGGCTCAATATTGACCTGAAATGACATATGCTTATTTTACTATCAATTGAAAATTAATGTACCTCAAATTAACAAAAAAGTACAATTTGTTCATCTACAGATCGTTCTTCATTTGTAGTGCCGAACCGCAATGAAACTGACGAGCTGTCAGGAATGGTATTTGAAACTTCGTTTTCCTAGAATTCAGATAAGCGTACGTGTAGGCAAAATCGAACTGAGTACTTATAAGCTTCCCGCAACTTACTTCATCTGAGTGATCCACACCTTCCCAGTCTAGACCATCTCCATCAGTTAATAAACGATATTCATTAACATTATTCAAGGGTTCGTTGTCATTTTCAACATCGATTCCGTCCTCATTATCTGAATCAACTACCACAACTGGAGGCGCAGATATTTCATCTGACAATGAAAATCCCAAAGGGGGATCTGGAAGCCAGTGTCCTCCCATTATACTAAAACAATAAACATAGACTAAATAATAATTTTCCTTTCAAATAGTTTAATTATAGTCGCAAATTGACTTTAACATTTACCAAACGGGATGATAATTATGATAACTGATAAAATTTGTTTATCAATGTTTACAAAACTCACAGTATGACCAGATGAGCACTTATTCTAATTTAATTTTCAGTTCTTCGTTTTTCAACTTGATTTTTAATATCTCTTTACAATCATTATTTTTTGGATTAAAAAAAAAACTGGGATTCGTTAGAATCGTAAAAAGTAATCCTTTTACACCACGCATACCCCTAATTCATTATTCACATTAACATCAAAAAATATTGCATAAATATCAGTAACTTTACAGCTTGGCCATACTGATTTCGAGTTACTCGGAAACCTCGATTTCTATTGGTTAATTTTAAATATCGCGTTAACCAATCATACTTCTCATATTTGAATACAATGATTATATTTCCCTATAAATACTGAGGTACGTGATCATCTCAGTCATAACTTCAGTTCAGTTCGTAGAAATCTAAAGTGATATTTAGTGTTTCTGATCAAATTTGTTGACATGGCTCGTACAAAGCAGACAGCCCGTAAATCTACTGGCGGAAAAGCCCCTAGAAAACAGTTAGCCACTAAAGCAGCTCGTAAAAGTGCGCCAGCCACAGGTGGAGTGAAGAAACCTCACAGATATCGTCCAGGAACTGTGGCATTGAGAGAAATTCGTCGTTATCAAAAAAGTACCGAATTGTTGATCAGAAAATTGCCCTTCCAACGTTTGGTACGTGAAATTGCGCAAGATTTCAAAACTGATTTGCGTTTCCAAAGTTCCGCTGTGATGGCTTTGCAAGAAGCTAGTGAAGCTTACTTGGTAGGGTTATTCGAAGATACCAATTTATGCGCTATTCATGCCAAACGTGTTACGATTATGCCAAAAGATATTCAACTTGCTAGAAGAATTCGTGGAGAAAGAGCATAAGTTTCTTAATTCTTCTATAAATTAAAACGGTCCTTTTAAGGACCACAATGATATTTCTTCAATAATATTACATGGCAAATTGTTTAAAGTCCATATAATAAGTAATTCTATATAAAACCTAGTATATGTCATTCTTCCTTGACGTTGTCATTTTCTGAAAGTGAATACTATATTTCATTGAAATGAAAAGGCCTTGTAATTAGGAACTTGTACCTGTAGTTTTAAAAAATAATCGTTGGTTTGAATAACCAAGTTTAATATTTCTTCCATTTCTCCTGTATATTGTTCTAAAACAAAACATTTCATTTTCCAATAGATACTGATACTGCCATTTTTACACTTGAAAAAAGTTACTCATAGCCATACACAAGACGCTTCCAGCATTATAATTCTAACATTAATTCTGTGATCATATTAGCCCTGCCGTTGTGTATAGATCCTCTTTACCTTCATAGGTATATATCTTGAAATTGTATGTATATTCTATTTCAGAATAGTTTGAATATTTTAATCCCATATTTAAATCTCTTCGCCGGCATCTATTCCTTCAACTGAAGCCACCTTCTAAATGAAACGATGTTTCGTCAATGCAAATGTTTTCTACTGGAGTATAAATGGACTTCATTTTTTCTTTCAACAAGTTTCTTTAATTTTGACGCATTTAACGATTTGTTATATCCAAAATGAATCATAATCATTGTTACTTGAAATCTATTCCTCAACATTCTGTCGGTGATAGGGTTCTTATAATACTAGATTTATTCCGGTAATCCGTCATATTAGGCAATGACTTTACAGATATGAACAATGGAACACTAAAAAAATGTTTATTATTTATTTCCCAAAATATATTTCCTTTTGGATCAACCCATGGTGCCAATTTGCAATGGATTGAAATATTTCCATTCAGAATTCCAGTGACGATGCAAATGACAATTTGACAATCATTTCGTAATTCATGCATAATAAATGTTTTCAAGTTGAACAGAATCAAATTTCCAGTATTAATTTATTTCATCAATGATTCGAGGTATTTTCTGAATGATTGTTAATGGATGACTTATAAAACTACAGCTTGGTCAAAAAAAATCATCTCAATTCTAATGATTTCGTAGTTCGACCTTTGAATAAGATTATGTGAATCTCAAAAAAGTGAAATTTTACAGATGAGCGATATTCACCTTTTGGTGCAATATAATCCCGAAAATTCAAAAATCTTAAATCAATTATTTTTTAGGAGTAATATTATTTCAAAGGTGTGACTTGGTAAGTAACAGCATGAGATGAAATATGCAACTAGTGAATAAGTAAATCAGTTTGTCGTGCACAATCAAACACATATTAGAAGAAATGAATATAGTGGCCCTGAAAAGGGCCGTTTTGATACTGTATAACAGGTTTATTTAGAGCTGGTATATTTGGTAACTGCTTTTGTTCCCTCAGAGACAGCGTGTTTCGCCAATTCTCCAGGTAATAACAAACGCACCGCAGTTTGCACTTCCCGACTCGAGATAGTGGCTCTCTTGTTGTAATGAGCTAAACGACTAGATTCGGCGGCAATTCTTTCGAAGATGTCATTTACGAAACTGTTCATGATACTCATAGCTTTTGAGCTAATTCCGGTATCAGGATGTACTTGTTTCAAAACTTTGTAAATATATACAGCGTAAGATTCTTTCCTTTTCTTGTGTTTCTTCTTGTCATCTTTCTTGATGTTCTTCTGAGCCTTACCGGCCTTCTTCACAGCTTTACCAACACTCTTTGGAGGTGCCATCATAAAAATTCAAAATACCACAAGTAAGAACTGTGTATGTCTCAATGCGGGAATAACTTTGATTTCAAATATTTATATGAAAACGACAATAAAAAAGAACCAATCACATACCTCTTTTGATGTTCGTTAAATGTTAGTCAGTCAAAGCAAGTTTTTCTGGCCAATCAGAATGCTTCTTGTAATTAAGCGTTCTGATTGGTTATCAACAATTACAAATTTCATATATAAGGTAAAAATTGTTCATTTCATCAATATATTTCTTAGAAAGAAGTTCGTTTTCGTGTTATTTCTACTTTCATATTGTGAAAATGTCTGGACGTGGTAAAGGTGGTAAAGTAAAAGGCAAATCAAAGACCAGGTCGTCTCGTGCTGGATTACAATTTCCAGTAGGTCGTATTCACCGATTACTTCGCAAAGGAAACTATGCTGAACGAGTTGGAGGTGGAGCTCCAGTCTATCTAGCCGCCGTGATGGAATATTTGGCTGCTGAAGTATTGGAATTGGCAGGCAATGCTGCTCGTGATAACAAGAAAACTCGTATTATTCCCAGACATTTACAGTTGGCAATAAGGAATGACGAGGAGTTGAACAAATTGTTGTCTGGAGTAACTATTGCTCAAGGAGGTGTACTACCTAACATTCAAGCTGTCCTACTGCCAAAGAAAACTGAAAAGAAAGCATAAATCATGATCTCAACTAAAACGGCCCTTTTCAGGGCCATCAAATCAATTTCTTCTCATATGCATACGCATTGCTGAATGCTGAATGGCCAAAATTACCTTGTTGAAAACAATACATAGTAAATTTAGACAATGGTATTATGATGGCAACAAAAGAAATGTCATTTTGATTACCAAGTGAAATCATCTATTACTCGCGTGTAATACATATGAAACACTGCATTCGTGTTAAGCAAAGCAATTATCTAAATGTAATGTGCTGCATGGCTTCCAATTCAACTTACATTCTGAAGATAAAAATAGATTTGACATTGGAATGATCAGGCTATACCTCTATGTATGTGCTTGATAAACATTGGTCAATACTGTACTCCTGTGTTTCATTTTCAACAACTATTTTGCTTTGGTCAAAATGTAGTAAAAAGAATGCTAGACATATTTCAGTAATGACCAATTCTACATTCAACTACATACATTATATGTAGGAAAGTTGCAATTTAATTCTCAGTAATGTATTTCCAGCTTATTTACTATAGATTTTTCAAGTAGTTTGTTCAATTTTTCAAAATATTCATATCAACGTAAACATCTTGCTACTGTTGGTGATGACAATTTGGTGAAATAATTCTCAAAGGTGTTCTTTTCCTACACTCAGAGTAACTCCGAGTAAGATTTTGTGTTCTTTTGGAATACGATTCTGCAGTAAAAATCATTATCAACTTATTCCTTTCTACTCGGATTTTGCGAAAAGAACACCAAACATAATTATTCACTTTACAACTCACGGCTCAGCCACGCGATCTAGACATGTGCAACGAAATACGCTAAGTATTAGTTACTACGTTATCAATACGAAATTTTTCCGTTACATAAATGCGCCAATGGGAACGATTGTTCAGTTGTTTAGCTTGTTTACAAGAAGTTACTGAATAATCCATAAAATGACGAATAAATGAAGCGAATTTGTGAACGTAAAGATATTTGGTTATTAGCTATACACGATGTTCTGTTGTTAAAAACACAAAGTTTCTCAAAATGTTCATCGTTTGAATAAAAAGTGCGATTATTTATGTATTGGCGTTAGAAAAATTATACATAATATAGCACTTTTCATGGTAAATGACAATAGGGCGCCATATTATAAACTACATAATTATAGAAAAGAGTCATGTTGTGTGTAATTTTAGTTTTATGAAAGTATCATTATAATTCTTATTTTTGTGTAACGATTTTTCATCTACGTGCTCTTTACGTCATTCCTCTTCGATATAGGATGTTGGCAAAGGGATTTACTGAATTATACCAAGTATTCCAGTTCGCAACTCAAACAAGATAAGATAAATAATTGAAAATGGCAAAACAGACCTTCATCAAAACTATAAAATTAGTAATGAATACTGTGCACACAAAAGTTGAAAAAATAGTAATGGTGGCCCTGAAAAGGGCCGTTTTAAATAATCTTCTTGCAAATTAACCTCCAAAACCATACAGAGTTCTACCTTGACGTTTCAAAGCATATACAACGTCCATGGCAGTAACGGTTTTCCTTTTCGCGTGTTCCGTGTAAGTAACTGCGTCACGGATGACGTTTTCAAGAAATACTTTCAGGACACCACGGGTTTCTTCGTAGATCAATCCAGATATACGTTTCACACCTCCACGTCTAGCAAGACGACGGATAGCTGGCTTGGTGATACCTTGGATGTTATCACGTAAAACTTTACGATGACGTTTGGCGCCACCTTTTCCTAATCCTTTACCTCCTTTACCGCGTCCAGTCATGATGATAGAGAATAAAGCAAACTTGTTACTATAACGATATTAACGAACTGAATGTTGAAGAGAGCGTTTCAACATCTTTTATACGTTTCATGAAGTGGCAAACACGATTCCTATTGGTCGACTGTTATAAAAAATCAACCAATCAGATTGCTTCAATTGTAAAGTTTTACTTACCGTAATATACTAAGATGCTTGTTTAAAATAATTGATAATGGATAATGTGTGACTATTGCGTCGTATTTTCAACTATTTTTTTTATCAAGAATATTTTCAGTATAATACAATACTACGTATTTTATTCTATTTTCATTAATGTGATTAAAAAACTCTTCAATATTATAATAAATTATTTTATATGAAATGAAAATTCAGTTTTAAATAAATAAGAGGTTTGCTAACAATATCAGTTCTGAAATTAAAAATTTTCTTGTTTTTCATTAATGCTTCTCCCATTTTATTGTACTTTTTCTTATTTGATTATTTATGTAGCATTAAATATGAGTGTTCGAATAAAATTGAATGCGAATAGCGACTGCGTGGTGAATGTTCGAATAATGTTGCGTCTCATTTGTACAGTTAGTTTAGTTACTTACGTACTAGTTCGTCTTAAGAAAAAATAACTACGTGATTCAATTTATCCAAATTACGTTTTAAAATTGATTACATCCTTGCTTTCTGAAAACTAGTGCACTCAGGTTCAAATATTATGTTGTAAAAACGAAATCTAAATTGTAGGAATTGATAATTAGTATTATATGTACGTGTTCCTATCCGGATTTTGTCATTGTGAAGTTTCTGTTGTAAAATTGAAATAATACAAACATATTTATTTTTATAATACGTCAATTGACGTAATAGAGTTCAATATGGTTCACAATTTACTATTTTACTACACTGATTCAAAACCAAAATTCACGCAAAGAGCTTTGTCTATGCTGTAATTTAGGTCACTGTCACAGATGCAGTTTGGCAAAAAAATGTAGGGTATGTAGGCGTACGTTATTTCAACTTTCCAACGTAACCTAATTTTACACTTCTTTCAAGTTCAAGATTATTAGGCATATAGAAAAACATGCTAAGTTGTTAAAATGAAGTACGATTCATTGTAGTAGCATAAAAGATAAATGTAGTGAAGCTGATCAACACTAATAACGTAATAAGTATTTCGTTATACGGGTAAGGAAACTGCCACTAAGGACAGTTTCTCATACTTCACATCTCAGTAGCAATTATATTCAAAGTGGTAAGTGAACTTGTCCAGATGAGTACATATAAAGTTTCATATACACCTCAATGAAGATGGTGAGAAATCTATGTTTCCACAAGTGATGAAGAAATCGTTTTGGTGGCCCTGAAAAGGGCCGTTTTAATGTCTCTGCATATATCTTATTTCTTGGTGATTGTCTTCTTGGGTTTCTTAGCCACAGTTTTCTTCGGCTTAGGAGATTTAGGCTTCTTCGCTGGGGTTGCCTTAGCCTTCTTCACCTTACTGGGAGTTTTCTTAGGAGTAGTTGGTTTAGGTTTGGATGCGGTTTTCGGTTTCGGTTTAGCAGCTGCTTTCTTCGGTGCTGCTGGTTTCTTGGGAGAAGCTTTAGCTTTCTTCAATTTAACTTCAACTGGTTTCTCCTTCTTGGCAACAGCTACTTTCTTCTTGGGAGCAGCAGTTTTCTTCTTCTTAGGCTCAGCTTTCGGGGCCAATTTGAAAGATCCCGAAGCACCTTTGCCTTTAGTACGAATCAACGAACCATTCTCAACCGAAGATTTCAAATATTTCTTGATAAAAGGAGCGAACTTTTCAGCATCAACTTTGTAAGTACCACTGATGGATTTCTTGATAGCTTGAAGTGATGAACCGCCGCGTTCGTTCAAAGTTTTGATAGCGTTGTTCACCATAGTAGCAGTAGGTGGATGAGTAGATGGCTTTTTCGCTGTAGCTTTGCCTTTAACTGGAGTTTTCTTCTTCTTAGGTGAAGCAGCAACCGGAGTCGCTGGAACAGTTTCAGCTGATGACTCAACCATGTCGACAGAATATATAAATATCACACACGAAGATAACAGTGAACACGAAGTAAGCAAGATACTGCGTACCACGCGTATGATTGTTTATATAGTATAAAGTAATACCGTAGTGAAAACACTTGTTCGTGGCGCACAAAACTAATACCGTATTGAAAACAAAGTTACCGTTCGCTGTATTCGAATTGTGAAAGTTCACTTTTCGTGTTTTACTACTTCATTTATTTTACTCTTTTCGTTTCTAAAATTTTTAAACTCGAATAAAAATTTTTTTTATATATTCCAAAAACATTGGCGAATATATTTATATACAACATATACATATTATACAAAAATTATTCACGTTTGAAAGCATATTTTGTAGACGTATCGATATCAAAGTATTAATACTTCTAAATAAAAACGTTTTAATTAAATAAAATGATCGTATAAATTAAAAAAATTATTTTTTAATAAAATCTAGAATCTTTCTTCTTTCCGAAAAAATAAAAATGGTCTCCTTTCTTTCATATTTAACTCGATAAAAAAAATATTTCTCAGGACGCTTAAGCACAAATCTTTACACATTTGATACCAAATGAATTGTATTTCATCTTTGTACATAATCTAAAAAATTGTTTTTTCAAGTATTTTCCAGCATAATATATTCAAAATTTTAATGAGATTCTTCCATAGATCATCTATTCTAATGTAAACCAGCAAATTGGCCCAATTTTATAGTTTTTTAGTCATGTTTTATGTATCTCGCTGCGTATCGTCCATGTATTGCAATCAACTGAAGTGTAACACAAAATTTGTAGAAAAATTTCAATCACAATTTTACGATGGTTGTACTCTTTTTTATTTTAAATTTCAAAGTACATTTCGAACTAAAATTTTCATTAATTTTTCGCGATTTGTTTGAATCTCACCAATGCAGTACGCTGAGTGTGAGGCGAAAATATACATGGAGCAATGTGATATGGAAGTTGTGTCTATTTGGTTTATACATATATAACGAAACTTTTTTATCGGTGTAATATTATTTTTCATTTTATTTATTCATTTTAAGAACTAAGAACTTATTATCATTTAAATACTTACTCCTATTATCCAAACAATTTTATAAAATTCCTTTAAAATACTCTATTAGGCCTAGGTAAATACTCAATCCGTGATGTAGGGTGAATTACTCAAGATTGAATAAATATTATTGAATACGTCATTATTTTTCAGCATGACATTTTACTAGTGTAATTAAATAATTCAAAAGAGAGATTTTCTTTATTGTATACGACGTAAGTAAAAGGGAATGATACTTGAAAAAGGTGCGAATCGAAGATACCTACTCGTTTTTTTACCTCCCTTCAAAAGCATAAAAATTTTTCCTCAAAGAGTGAAATGGCAAAAAATTACTAATAACCAACCCATACTCATGTTTGCTGTAATAAACAACTCTATTATTGTTCCTGTTTGTTTTCCTCGAAATTTTCGCCCTCCCTTTAATAATTTTATGTACCTACCTACTTAAGGTAACACATCTCCATCTTGAATACCATAACAAGATCAATTTTCAGCTTGAAAACTTGCAATTTAAGCTTCAAACTCACCGTAAAATTTCCTGTGATAATCGTGTAGCCGCTCAAAAAACGAATAAAATTTAATAAATTTAAATTTGAATACCACTTTTACAAAAATATTAATACCAAACAAAGTAGTACAAATGAAATTATCGAATTATCTGTTTCACCATAAAAAGTTCATTTTGTTTCCTATCTTTAAATTAAGTCCTTGATGGAAAAATCAGTAATAAGGCAAGGTATGAATATTTCATGCAAAGAATCCCTCCCATGCCCGTTTTTCATGATCTAAAAAAATCACACTTTGTTATGTACACTATATGGGGATGAATTTCTATAATCTTACGTGTAATCAATTTCACTGAAAGAATGTACACGAATTATAAATATGTTTTTTTAGATTCTACTTATACACTAAAAAAGTCATGGGTAAACACAGTGTAAGGTAGTCGCTATTTGCTTACGAAAAGGAAATAATATATTATAACAATTCCAAAAAATAATATCAATTTGACATAGATAGGTGTGCATAGATGGAAGTCTAATTTATTCATAGCAGGTGCCTGATTTTTATCGGCAATTATCAAGCGGAGAAAATTATCTAAATAAATTCCGAAATTTCATTCAGCAAAACGATGACATTGTTCGTAGATACACGATTGCAAAATGGAAAACTAGATGTGTGAAGATGATTATTTTTTTTCAATTAAAATTTTACACAGATACCACAGCCACGCGGCTACGATTATCACTTTTAATAATACAGATTTTAAAAATAAGAAAGAATTCTATCTCAATTATTCACTTACTTCTTTTCTGCTACATATATTCATCAAAACTGACATTATACCAGTCATTTGAATACATAATATTTCTATGTTTAAAACACTTCATTACGATAGGTATTGCCGTATTACATTCTCGTAGAAGTCGTAGATCAATCAACAAATCACAGTGATGTATTTAAACATTTTTTTAGAAAATTTTAATTTACATGAATTTCCATGTTGAATAAAGTTTATGCATAATGTTATGGCTACATGATTATCATGACGACGGAGTTTAAAAACTACCTACTGTCTCATATCAGTTATTTATTCAAAATGAATATTCCTAATGAACTCAAAGAATTGCTCAAGATAAATTGATCAAAAATAAAATACAAAAGTCATCGTAAAATATATATGTACTTAGGTGTATTCAAAATCAGTGAACAGAACAGTTGTTTTCCAAAATTACAATTGTACTATCAAGAATTACCTAATACAATATCGTGGTAGCATAAACATAAACAGATCATAAAAACAACAAAAAAATTCTGAATGAGTAAGAACAAAATAAGAGAAATCAAAGAAATAGAAAATAATCTTGGTCAAAAATACATGCAAAAAGGGTAATACACTTCCAAATCAATATTTATGAAGTGAAAGCTGCACAGTTGTAGTGAAATATTTACAGTAAGAAATAAATAAATAAAAATGTAATAAAATGGTAAAAAATACATTATAAGTAGGTATTCGTAAAAGAAAAGTCGAAGCTATTTATACAAATAGTAAGGTCCGTAAAGTGGTAAATATTTTCTCGAATTCATAAACTCAAATTAAAGAATCATGAGAAAACTTTTTTTTACAAAAGATAAAATATTTTACGTTTTTTAGCAATGCATAAGAAATACTGAAAAAAATAAGAGAAAAAAAGTAAAATGAAGGGTTTACTCGTAAACAGTTTGTAAAGTAAGTTTACGACGAAATACTAACGCTAAATATAAAATAATGAATAAAATTTGAAAAAAAAAATAATAATAAATTAAACTGTACAAACAACGTTAAAATGTAGATAAGAAATGCAAAATAAAATAGTAGTCATCATTAATTTAGAATATCACTACAAGAGAATCCATTGCTATTAATACATTACAATTTGTAATTATATGTATCGCAACAATTAATAATACGGGTAGGTAATTTAATTTATCGATGTTAACCTTTTCTTAAGCCACATTTGCAATGTCGATCAAACCTCTTATATGTAGCTAAACTTGAACGCTCATTTCAATTGTTTTCTTATTAAGGTAAGTACGAGTACATAAAGGGAAAATATTCGTAAAAAAAATCAACTAGGTTAATAAAAAAAATTGTCCATGAGCATTACTCTTTCTTCCTCAACTACGGAATAAACAAACCTAATTAAATTTTATCATAGCATATCAGACGATTTAATATGTAGCTCCCACATGCAAGAAATTGAGTGTAAATTAACTTGATCACCGATGCATACATGTGTTTACGCCATTGAATTGTATACTTAGCAAAAAATTTCGTTATCAATACAGAAAACGTTGATTGTCTTATTAATTATTAAATTTTTTCCAGGAGATCAACAATTTCACACTTGATAAATCTGACTGAGTTTTCTTTGAGCGGGTTTTATCGTATTAGCAGCGAAAGCTTTCACGGAGCAGACATAATCTGAGATGGTAGAAAACATGACAGAAATAGAACTACGTCGGCATGCTGATGGTCTTCTGTCGTATGCATAATTATCTTCTTCGTATTCTTCGATATCTTTACTTACAACAAAAGAACTTCCGTTATTTATTTTCCAAGTGGTGCGTATCTGAGGTATATCACGTTGAAAGTGGTTATTTTCGAGTCGTTTTGAATGACTTGGTCCTATAAACCAATAAAAATTTGTAATATTGACTGAACAAAGGAAAAAATGAAAAAAAAAATGATTACCTGGTCGATTGATTTCTCTGCTATGTCTACTCCCTGAAATTGCTTGCCCTCAGGCGTACTCAGTATCTGTAGATAGACTTCTGTCTCCCAAGGAGTAATCGCCACCTTCGAAATATTGTTCATCATCTTCTGGCCGACCGTCTTCCAATGTGAGATCATCTGAGTAAGTGCCTCGAGAATGAGCGAAAGCTATGCTTTTCTGGTAGCTGAAAAGTTGTCTTTCAAGACTATAATTTTCCGCTTGAAGCGTAGCAATTTCTTTCCTAAAATGAAGTCAAGTGATGGAATAATTGAATAATTTTGTAAATGTACTAAATCAACTACCAAATCAAAATTACCAAGTGTCTAATTGATCTTAGATCATCTAATCAAAATTTTTATATTTTTGAATGCAAGTTGGTAGCATTTGTAAGTGCATGTTGTATGTACATGCGAACAGCAATCAATGCTGCAAACTACAAACGGAAATCCTCCAAAAAGCGAGCTTAGATTTAGATTAATTAGACACCCAGGTGTGCACATTTTTATTCGACATACAATACCTCATTTGTTGATTATGTAATCGAATCACGTCGTCGTATTTATGGTAAGTAGCTTGAAACAATAAATAACTTTCTTCCCATTCGATTTGCACTCGAATTTGGTTTTTTTCCGTCAAAAACGGACAATTTGTGTCTCGAAGCTGTAAATAAAAATGAAAAAAAAAATCAATTTATTGTATGTTGAGAATTAAGTAACATTTTATGTGGGGGAATTCACGTAAATCGTAACAACATTCCACTGAAGTTGTATGTTTGATATTAAATAGCTGGAAATGTACAATACTTCATGCATTCCAGGAATTCAAGTTTTTTAACGTTCAATTAATGCAATTTTCAAGATAACCCAAAGACTTAAAAATAAATTTACGTCACGATTTTGTATTAAAAATTCTCCAAATGCAGCACCTACCTCTCCAAAAAAAAAAACCTAAAAAACCTTCTACTTTCAATGCACACAGCAGCCAACTAAATAATCTTGTTAAGTATTTTATCCTCAAACGCTGCTTTGCTGGTAATTATTGGCATACCCTTACCGGTTGGCTTACGACTATTGAATATTAAATTTTGCTTCACAAGTGTACATATTTCATAGCTATATAGTACCAAACTTTTCAATTTTATGTAAAATTTCTTCTTTTTAACGACAAAAAAAGTATCAACATACACAGTTACCGCATACTTACTCTCTTTTCGATAAAAACGAACTATTCAACGATAAAATAATAATTTCCTAATGAGGTAAATAGTAAACTCTTTGAAAATAATTCAATTATAAAAAACCAAACATAATTTTCGATCCTCTTCTTAAAAAAAAAATGAAAACTAGTAAGAAGACAATAGGCTACTTGCTTTACTCTGTTTCTGGTACTGATACGAATAATAATGAAAAATAATTGGTCAATGTGACCTTTTATACAAAATGTTATTGAATAACTATTTCAAATATCCGTAGCCTATTTCTATTTAAATTTATATTGTCCGTTTAATAGTTAAAACGTGATAAGTTAAAGTAATTTCAAAAGTTCAAAATTTTAAGCCTAAGCTAGTGTAATAAAATATAATCAACTTTCAGACAGGTACTTTGCGAATAATAAATATGGCTACATCTTTACCCATTAAATTTTCCTAGCCTAAAGCCAAATCTTGAAATACATTCCAATTTTATGAGATAACTTGAGTATAAATCTTGAAACTTATGCCAGCAAAGTTTATTTACTCAATTTTATAATTTTTAGACACGGATTATTTTTCAGTTTTATTTTTAAACTTATAAGTTCTATCAGATATTAAATACAATTTTAGAAGAAAAAAATCAAACGATTTCGTATTTCAATATTTACCATGATCATAAAATACCTTTGTACATCCATATGTTACTCAGTAAAATGAGAGAAACATAGCATTTCTTTGCAAAACATTAATCATCGTTACCTAAAACACGACAACGCGCCTTGGTAACTAATTAATAAACCCAAAACCGCGAAAATATAATAAAAGCGCCGAGGTTTTAATAAAGATACCGAATTTTTATTCTATTAATTCGCTATAATACTGTCAAGTCATAACCGCATAAAATATCCCATATTTTCACCTTTTTACCTAACCAAATTACTCCCAAAGTTTTCGCTATGGAATTTCTAATTAACTTGGATAGAAATGTAGGACAAATATGATGGTATGTAACTTTGTATTTTAGTCATTGTAAATTACAAAAGCCGTAAGCCGACTTCAATTTTTTCGAGATTTCGCAAATCTGCTGAGATTCAGTAATAATGATTATTTAAATGCATTTAAATCTAATGAACTATTTTTCCAACTTTTTTAATAATATTTCAAAATTTCATCATTTCTGACGACCAAAAATAAATCAGCAAATAACATATATGTAGAACTTAGTACAAAATACGTATTCAGATTTGTTGCTGATAACTGTTTTTTCATCTTGTAAATAATTTACCTGTTTCACCGCTACGTCAGTTTCCATAATGATTCCTTCGTCCGACGAGTCTTGCGCATAATAATGACTGAAGGGTGCACCAGGCAAGGGTACTGGTTCTACTGGTCCTGATTTACTACGAAAACTTAGAATATATGCTGTCCAATTGACATACCTGAAAAATACAACGACAGTTAGGAAATAAAACAAAACAACTCATATTTATTTTTAAATGATAGAAGCACTAAGTTAACAAAAATACCGAACATTAAATCAAAACTTTAATATTGCAAAAACTGCATCAACTCTTCGCTTCGGAATAACACATAAGACGTAGATTCTTCCAAGGCTTGCGTTTCTAACACAAAACGAGGCAACAAATTGAACTCGATTTTCAACGGGATAATCGAATTATCGGTAGATTCATCTACGGTGTCTACTTCAATTTCAGCATGTTCTAGATTTGGTAGATATGTAGGCAATTGTAAAATAGCATGTCGGACATTATTTACGGACAGCGTTTTCATATCAATTTCACGTAATTTCTTACAATACGACAGCACATTGAGCAAATCTTCGTTGCTAATTTCTAAAAACGCACCTCCTAATGATATTAAACGTAATATTTCGAGATGTGGGCATCGTCTAACTATATAAGGTAACATGGAACAAATACTACCCCCGAATTCGATCTTGCGAAGGTTCTCAGTGCAAGCACGATCTAAAAACTCTTTATATGAGTTTTCGCTAATATCGTTAGAGAACACAACTGAAAGTGAAACTAAATTACGAAGTTCGAAGATCTTCCTGAAATTATGCTCTTTTACTTCATCTACGTGAGGATATTGGTACTGAAATATTTCTAAACTATCGCAATTTTCTACAGCACTGAATAAGTCATCTTGCTCGGAAGGTGTGATATTATCCATGCAGAGTTTCAAAGATGTTAAAGAACGCTTGTTGTTCTTGACGAATGGCAATATTTCCTTCATATATTCTAACGGATGCTGATAACTGGTATTATCGACGATCAACAAACTCTTCACGTTTTTCATATTCAACTTGGGGAATTTTTCTAATTCGCAGTTCTTCAATGCGAAATCGCTGATATTAGTTCTAGCGAAAACATTATCAAACGATATCTCTTTAATGCCTCTTTCACCGTCGCATTCTTTCATCGCTAATTTGCGTAAGTTCGAACATAATGCTACGTATTTCAATATTGTATTCGAATCCGTTATATCCTGCATTTTTATTACATTTATCGATTCGTTTTGTTTACGTAGAATTGAAACAACGTCATCCAGTCTATGACCACGATTGAATTTTAGTTCACGATAAAGTATCGGATTCTCAGCTACGTTTTTGAATTTCTTGTTCACTCGACATACCGATATCAGATCGTTCAATTCTAAATGTTTGAAGATTCGGAGCAATATATCAATCGATAATTCGTTTATGGAAGCCATGTTGCTTCGTTGAATGTGCGTGCTATTACTGATTATAATTTATGACATTTTTATCATGCTTAGCAGGACGAAAATTAAATTCATATTTCGAGATTCGAATTGTTTAGATTGTAATAGAGATCTGTAAGTATTTTTCATTTTGTTTCCCGCGATTCAAAATTGTATAATTATGTATCTTTACCACTGTCCTTCTTACTAACTACACCAAACACGAGGTACTTGTGATTCTCAACTTTATGCCGCCATATTCAATATTTCACAATAGACAAGTACCTACCTAATCTAGTTTCAACAAAATTACACCAATTCATTCACTTTTTGACGGAGTCAAATGCAACGAAATAAAAACAAAAAAATTTTATGTTCACTCAATGAGAACAGAGTCGGTAGATAGGTAAGTAGGTAAGCAAGTGCGGTATCTTGAGGCTACGTATAATGTACATAGATTAGATATACCAGCTGTATCAAAGTAGTTTTTTGTGCAACACATTCAACGCAGACACAGCAGTCAACTTATTTATAGTTTTTCACAATAGTAACTGCTGCATCGCAACGTTCTGGTAATCCGATTACGATTTTATTTTTACAAGCTTTTAGGGGATCTTATGTCTTCCAAAGAACTAAACCCGTTTGCTATACAAACAAAACGAAAAAAACAACCAACCAGGCTATTTTTCTGCGCGCTGAAAGCTAGAGCTGGAAGTTAGAATTAGCAAATAAATTCGATAGCTTTCTCGTGGTGTTGATAATGCAATTTTACTATTTTCAAAACATTCAGTTTTAATGAATGCATAAGAGGTTTCAATTTTACCTCAATCGCTTACATGCACGATTTAGTTAATTTAAATGTGCCACTCCAATCACACAACCATATCATTGATAGATTCTTAAATGAGTAGACACAGATACTCAGGCTGTACTCTTTTGTCTTTTCGCATGACGAAACATGAATAAGTATGAAACTTTATGATAAAGTGTAATACATAAGTCGATCGTCATTATAAACATGGAACTATATAGTTCCATGTTTATAAAATGCGGTATGAACGGGATACCAACAAATAAGCACTTCATGTACAAATGAAAGCTTTCATAAAATGAGTAGGTATCTTGTTCAACTTTTAAACTTTTGATTTCACTATGGTGAGTTATTAATTCTAATAGAATATGCTACAAACAGATTACATCTCAAAACTTTTTATAATAAAGTTTAGGTAGGTGAAGGTACTAAATACCAATGTATCATAAGTTGATATCATTTCAAAACCGAATCTATCTAGGTACACGAAATCATTGAATAAAATACTGCGGATACTTTTCTTTTTGAAATTAAATGAGTTAAAGCTTGTTACTTATTATTCAATTAAACTATTCGAAAATGTTTGCTGTAGTAGCTGGCGGTGTCTTAAATCTTAAAAAAAAATTAATTCTCAAGAAGATACACTTGAAGTGTATAAATGATAGAAAGTAAGTATAGATACCCCTACCCATTCAATTTCTCCTGAAAATAAAATTTGTACGTATCTACTAATCTACCAACATCAATGCAATTATAAATAAGACAAAGATAAAAACGAAGATAATAACAGAACTTTTTCTTTCTTAAGTCTTAAATGCTTGATACCTTTCTATATTGATTCTACCAATGAACATCATTTATTACTCCAGCAAAGTAGATTTATGGTCGCTTAACGGCCCACATATTGTGTGAAAAGTTACTGGTGAATTCGAGAATTACCGTGGTAAATTTACAAAACGTAGGTTCACACATGATACTTCTCAACACAAATGCATTTACTGCTATACGTTACTTACGTTCTATCTATTGATTTCTACGTTTACTGCTGAAAAGACAAAATTGTCAATGTATCCGCGTTATTACCGCAATCGAGTTAGGTATAAATAATTGTAATTTTTCACCCAATATGCGTGTAATTGATAATTCATCGAATGAAAAAATTACCTACTCCACGGTAAGCATTTTAAAATATCATACCAAATAGCTGCTCATAAATTGTAATCTCAACATACAAAAAGCCATCTCACATACCTGAGATGATTTCTTGGTACATTTTGTATATCTTTATACACCATATGAATTCGAATACTCTCTGAATGGCAGTCACATTTAATAGACCACCCTTGTTTGTCTCGATCGTAACACTGCGATACAACGGGAGTAGCTGTAACTCCATGATTGACGTTTTGATTTCCCGTATTCGGTGGTATCGGTTGAAACGTGATATTCGATACTACTTCGCTTAAAGTATTCGCTAATGTCAGTTCAACATGAATTTTAATCACACCCTGTAAAATAATTGTTCCTTTTATCAATAAGAAACTTGAATCGCAAAATCTTCAAGCTTGATAAGGTGACCTAAAAAAATGTATGAATATTGATTAAACGGAAAACATAAATAAGCGTATAAATTTAAAAAGAAATAACGTCATGCCAAATTCACAGCTTGAATATTTTTAATGAATACGACAACACTTCGAATGAAAATAAAATAACGAATTTTCTCATCTTCGATTTTAGCAGTAATTCAGGGAAAATTGAAAATCCATTTTTTGTAATAATTTGCTTTTTTTTACTAGTACACAGACACTAAGCCAATTTTCGATATTTCCACAATTTATGGAAAATTCATTTTGTATTTCAAAAACGTGTGTGGTATTAAGCTCTCCACCGCCAAAATTTTTTTTTCAAAGTAACATTCTTATGGTTGCAAAACATTCGTTTATTTTAGCGCAGACAATCGTACAAGGTTAAATTTGTTGAAAATATAATGTATTTTCTCGAGCTTCTAATCTACAATAAATTTTAATAAACGTAAGCTCCAACCCGCTGTACATTTATTGCCTTTGAAGAATAATTTGACTACGAATTTATCATAAGTTAGTGCGAGGTTTTTGCTTACGTTATTCTACTTTTTTGTTTTTCCATTGTATTTTTTCGACCATTCTCGGATTACGAAACATTTGGTGTTGTTTTTATTTTTCAAAAGCTTGATTTAATTATTTTTTAAATAATTTTTTTTTCTTCACAAAGCTTTTACTTTTTTTTTCTTTGTGTAGCATAGTACACCAACAAACAACGTTAATAATTAGACATGTATTTTCATAAATTGAAGAATTTAAATTATGGTTTTAATAAGACTAAATTTTATCTTTTCACGTTACATGTTACCCAAGGTACAAAAAAATTCCAAGCGACTTCGTTAAAATAATGAAATATAAATAAACCCTCGGCCTCCACATTTCGGTTTCAAAGCGCTTCCTCCACACATGCGACAAATATCACACTTTTTTCTAATTTTTGAAGTAGTGATTTTATGGTGCCCCTTTGTTTATACATTATACAACTAAAATTTATCAGTGTCTAGGATCACTTTAAAACATTATGCTGTTGAGAACTGCATAATTTGTCCCTTACTTTGCTAAATGAATATCTAATATTTAAAAATATCCTATATAATACACTAAACTGAAATATTTAGAATACCGTCACTCGAATTAAAAAACTAGTAGTAATAAAGGGAAAGAAAATTTTATGCTTTACAATTTTGATGATAACCAATTTTTCTCTAAACTGTTTATTTTTCGAGATAAAAATAAAAAAAAAATGTAACGCTAAAAATTTTAAAGCAAAATTTTGAAAATGTTTGTACCTTAAAATAAACATGTAGGCACTAGGCAGTATATCTCTCATTATAAGCAGAACAACCAGTTAATTTTTTGTTTTGACAGAACTGTGAGCACAAAGTAACTCAGTTCAAATTAATACAACTTCAACGTCAACGGTATTTTTCGATGAAAACGAGCTTCAACAGTAGTATATATTTTTATAATGGATGTAAAAAAAGATATTTCACCTTTCGTACTAAGTCTGTATATTTTCCTCTTGGATGCCATCCGTAACTTTTACCTTCTGAATCGGAAACGTCATCGACAATTCCAGAATCTAGGCGATTTTCTGTATCTCCAAGAGTTATGCTGTATCTAACGCGACATTGATGATCGAAACCAGTACAACGATTCAAGTATACAGCTAATCTATTTTCATTACTACCTGCAGGAGATCAATAATTAATTTCTTCCTCAGTTTGAAAATTTTCTACTTAGTTGAATCATTCACAATAACTACTTATCGATGTAATAAAAAAATTAAAAAAAGAGAAACAAAATAAACAAAAAATCAGATAAATCCGCGAATCATACAAAATGTCAGCGTACCGATAAAGGGAAACGCCAGTACGCCAAGATTGTCAGTGCCTGGCGAGCGGCGACCAACAGGTAGGAAAAATAATTGCCCAGAAATGAGATAGCAAATAAAGAAAAAAGGACCCAGCTTTAGAATCCACGAAACAACGAACATTTGTAAAATTTTCCTCGTGCGATGTTTCCTGTTCTTTGTCATTACGTTCGTTATTTTCGCTTTTTGCGATGAGAATTTGGAAATAATTTATTTCAGACGTTTAACACAGTCGCCTTTTTATGGTTTTAGAATTCAACTGTCGTGTCTTAATGATAGGCTACCGCTATTTCTCGTTTTAATGATCAGTTCGACAAATTTTGTTGATTATTTGAAGGCAGTGAAAATTCTCCAGCTGATGTTCATCAACATACCATGAGCTTCTTTGATACCATTCGGATACAACGCAATATTCCAGTCAAATCCAGCAAATGAAAAATACGAAGTTTCTACTTTTGTTACAACGCCCGAAGGTGTTTTAATATTGGTTAACGTTGAAGGTGCAACGCCACCGTGGTGATGATGTCCTCGATGGCTTAGGTGATGGCCCAAAAACGACGTCGGTATTCGAAATTCACTGTCAAACACCGTTCGTACATGACCCATCGAAAGCTCTAGTTGAAATTCACCGTTAGGATCGGTGAAATTTCTAGCGTATAAATCATTGACAGAAATATAATTTCGGTTCCCTTGAGCTGGACATTCGGCGGTGAATTTAACCTGAAAAATACAAATCCGATTACTTCGCACGTACTTTCTCTTCAAAGATACATGTCCAATTAAAAAGCATGCGAGAATAACGCGAATTTTTTGTTCATTATTTAAATCCGCATAAAGTCGATACGTTTACATAAGGTTCAGAAAATTTACGATATCTCAAGCAATAAATCGCCAGTGCAAAACGTCGCTAAAGTAACTAAATTAACCCCAATTTGCCAAGCTTACATGGCGTATTATTAAATGTTACAGGGCACATTTCCCTGCTCATAATTTATACGGTGTAAATGAACGGTGTGCTTGGGTGTTGGTAACTGGTCATAAGCGAATTAGTCTCCGATAAACAAAAACTTAAACTTTTACAAATTTGGTCCATGCATATAATCACACACAGCAACAGATGTGCCATCATTCGAAGTATTTAGGTACTAAAATGATGTTTAACCTCTTCATTAAGATTAGTTTGGCTAGCGAGCAAAACTTCGGTTCAACTTTTACGGTATAACAAAACCCATTTAGTTCCTTATGTAGGTGTTAACTTTAATTAAATCGGTATATTAATTATACCTATTTTTCCAACAAACTATACAATCGTACAACTTGATTTTCGAAGCTCGTTAACGGTTGAGTTTTAAAACAAACGAAGTAACCATGGTATTATTTTTACATCGCTGACTTCGTCAAAATACCAAGTTCATCAGATAAAGCTCAGGTGACGATTGAGACTACTTATTTCTCGACATTAGGTACCAACGTAACTCAATTCTCAGAGCACAGCGTGGCACGCAGAAGGCAGAACTACACCTTTTTATCCGTAATCAAGATTTGTACAGTTTATGAAATATCGCCATTATGCTATAAACTAACATAAACGAAATGAAGATGGAAAGTAGCACTGATTTTCAAACACAAATATAAAAATAAAACAAACGAGGTCATTACGTCTCGGAACCTGAAACGGAATTCATATTCAAATGCACCTCAATTGTATAGCTGTGTAGTGTGTAGCTACTCCTCACAAACCAAATAAAGCAGTAATAAAAAATAAGGAAACTAAGAGTCTAAAACTTACATACAGTAGGCCTATGCCTGTTGTCTATGTGATGTACGTAGTACGTACCTACAAAATATAACAACATTAGTCATTTACCAATTGTAAATGACGATGAATGTTCTAGCGTTTTCAAACAGGCATCAAATGCCAAAAACAAACCATTTCGTGAAACGTTGAATGTAACAATTAAAACAAACACTAAAATTTAGACTTCCATTTTCAAGACATTACTCACATCCACCGGTAGAAAATAATCAACATTTTCGAAATTTTCGGTAATACCGTTAATAATTGAAGAATGGAAATAAAATCAAGAATTAGTACCGAAGTCTACACAACCCTGTTAAAAATAATTAGTAGCAAGCACTATAAAAATGTCCACTCAAAACAACTCCAACTTACGAAAATTGTTAATGCAAAATTTAACAACCACTAAAGGTAATAATTAAAAGTTGGCAGTTATTGTATTCGCAACGATGATTATAATCGGCTTTTGTTACGTGTAATTAGAATTGTCATTTTGTATTTACCTTTTCGCGGAAATTACGATCGATCGTTACATTTCAATTAAAACGAATCTGATTAAATGAAACGTAGTTTCGAGATTGTTAATTAAAGTAATGTTTCATTTTGAAAATATCCACTTAAAATTATACGCCTGACGCTGAATCGCCAGTAAAATGTGAAAATTATCGAATAAAGTGGGAATTAAACATTACACGTTAAATAATAAACATATTTGCACGAAGAGAGGCGAACTGTGAACACACTCATTGCTATTGCTATGATTGTTTGCTTTCCCTAAATGATGTGTAGTTCATTGAAATCAAATTCAAAAAATATATTATTTTGTGATATAAAAAAGTATTAATTCGCGTTTGACCTTTTTTTTTTAAATTTTGTTTTCAGTTAATATTTCTTGTTCTGTCGAGCAAACACAACGTAGGTACCTGCCTAATGATTTTTTCTTTGTTGTTCATATTTTTTCCTGTTCTAGGTATCAAACAAGCTAACTTGCTAGTTGCTAACCGACATGTAACACCCAACAGAAATTGTAAGGAGATAAACTTGTTGCTTATTTTGTGACACAAAAAGGAACTTTTGTCGCGTTGAAACCGACAACTTTTATATTATATCGCCCAAGAAAGCAAATGATTAACGCTTATGCTTCTGTGATCATCTAGGTTAGTGAAATGAAGAAAATTGTTTATTTTAAATACTTTTAGCGTTTATACTTTTAACGCCTTACATGCAATATTTTCCTATTTATGCGTACTTACTAACCAGAAAACCTATTATTACTTATATCAAAAACTAGTGAGTAGTTATTAGATAAGATCAAGTAACTACAGCGTGTCACAAATTTTTTTTACATATTGAAAATCCAAGTGGTACAATTAAAATACAAATTATTATGCTACTTTTTGCACAGTTAATTCACTGCGACTATTTAAAAATATTCACTGAGCAAAATATAAAATTAATTTCTTTTAAATTGTTTTTATTAAACAAAAATTTTTTTGAATAGATAGACTATGTGTACATAATGTTTTTTGTTCTTCTCGGACAATGAGACTACGGACTACTATGATGAGATCGAGCTACACGAATAAGGTATCGCGTACAAGTACATTTAAATAATGAGAATCACGAGTGCACTCTTAAGGATACGTTTTTCCACTCGATAACTCGTAAAGTCTCGTAATACTCTCAAATTTACCGTAATCTCACTCGTTTATCACCTCGTTACCGAGAATTCGTCGTGGTGATCTGATAAATAAAAAATACCCAACATATACGCACACACGCAGTGTACTGAAACTGATATTTCCGAAAGCCATCACAATAAATTTTTTAAAAAGCTTAAAACGTCATTTAGATATCAAGACGCAACTTAAGTACATAATTATTTCTACAATATTACGCAATTTTTTCCATGAAACAGAACTCGATATCTTAGTTGATGAATTACCACCCAAGGGTATCGAGCTCAGTCCGAAATTTCGATTTTGCGTTACGGGAATTGAACCTATCTCGATGCTAGTTGATTTTTACTGAACTGAGCCGTGTACCAAGTAGATAAGTTTTTCATTTCTTAATGCTCTTATAAGGTGTCCCTTGAAACATAACGAATACTTCTTTCACGATCGAAAAAGAATTATAAGCCCTTCGTGGCATATTACATAAGCAACTCTTTACTCGAAAGATGTTACTTTTAATTTTTTATTCCTATTTAGTTATATATAGGCTGTCTCAAAGAAGGTGAGACTAAAATTCGTATGGGAAAACCGCGAACTCTATCGGCTATCTCTAATGGTAGAATGAAAATTTGGTTCATTATCTATCGAATGGGACCACGTGGAGCAAAATCGGTTGAAAACTTACGAAAATTTTTGAATAATTCGAAATACTCAAGACTCAAAGAAATTTGCGCCACTGTGACGGCGGCACAAGTTTTTTTCAATTCTTTGAGTCTTGACGAATTCGGAAAAACCTTCAACAAATGGCAAGACCGAATGGCTTCTTGTTTGTCAATTAACGGTGCATGTTTTGAAAAAGATATTCGTTCTATTGATTTGTATGATTCCGAATAAAACTCGTTACTTTGTTTAGTTTTTCGAATTATTCAAAAATTTTCGTAGGGGTCTGAGCAACTTCCTCTTTTCAAAACGCTCTGGAGGTCGGAGTTTTCAACCGATTTTGCTCCACGTGGTCCATTCGATAGATAATGAACCAAATTTTCATTCTAGCATAAGAGATAGCCGATAGAGTTCGCGGTTTTCCAATACGAATTTTAGTCTCACCTTCGTTGGGACAGCCTATGTATACAACCGTTTCACATATCTACTAGTAGTTGAAAATGCTTTAAATTCAGTTCAATGCATCGTAGACTAACAGGTTGTTGTTCACGGTTTTTAATATGAGTAGGTACTTGATGAGAGGTCAGCTAAAATCAAAGATTTTCTGTTGAACAAGGAAACATTAAAATGTGGAACATTAGCAACTCTCGTAGCAGGGCGATTGATACTAAAATTATTTCATTTTCATAATAAATGACGCATTAAGTAAACAAAACAAAGAGTAACATACAGAATACTTAAAAAAAAAAAACCATAGGGAAAGATCAATCATTGGAAAATAACAGAAAACTTGTAAAATTCCGAATACTGCAATTTTACCACAAGTCGTAAGTTTCGATGCAGTAAATTGAATTTCGCCCTTACAATATATAAATCTATGAAAAAACTTCATAAGCGGATCATTACACTTTCAAACATTCCAAATGCTTTCAATTTTCACACGTGTTTTTGTTAGCTTTCCAGTATCCACATTCCTTGAATAAACGGCAAAAAGTTTTCGCTTTAGAAAGTACTGCACAAGAAAACGTCTATGCGTGCAAATGTCGTTTCTCGGATGATTTTTTCATGCAAATTTCAGCTTCGTGTGGACCAAAAATGAAAAATTTCTATACTTTTATATATTTTATATATTCACGAGACAAAAAATTGGTAATAAATTTTCTAAAAAAAAAAGCACAAATATACAGGAAGTTTCTCTTATTAGTTGCGAAAAAATCGTTGCTGAGAAAAAGTTTCAACAAGCTATTTAAATACCATCGACGAGTGAAGTCGACGAGGAAATAAGTTTTTTAGATACGTTCTCAACATCCCGACTTGGGTACCTTATACACGCGATACTATGCAATGAGAAAAAATACCTCGATCATTAGGTGTAGGTATCGGAAAAAAAAGAAAAAAAACGTACCTACAAAACTGGAACCTTTACGAGGTGATATTTATAATTTTACAACACTTTCAATTCTGTAGAATAATTTCAAACTTCGTCATCCAATGGAAAAGGAAACGTTTAAATATCAATTGTGCCGTTAAAAATATATCCATAAAAAGATATTTTGAAAAGTTTCATTTTTAACCCTGTAGCTTTTCCTTTTCATTGATATTTACTCTGCGGAGACATTTTCGACGACTAAATTTACATTGTTTTATGGAAAATTTCCTTATTATTGCAGACGCTGGTACCGTTCTTATAGGCATAGAAGTCGCGACATTGTACCATGTCGCCATGTTAATATTTGTCTAGAAAGAGAATTTCTTGTTTGTAATACACTCCGCTGTTTGAAAAGGTCTTTAGATAATAACAGTAATGTGGTTGTGTAGAATGGATATTAGAGCCTTCATCTAGAACAGTAAATAATCTCAGGATTGAGGAAGGACTAAAGAAGAATCAATACTCAAGAAATAATGGAATTGACCACTGATGGAATCATTACAGCATCTGAAGTTTATGGAACAAAACGAGAAAAGGAAACAGAAACTTGAGAATTTTTCTAAAAGCCGTATTAGGTACCGCAATAATTTCGATTCTTGGAACTACAAATAGGTCTAAGTACATCTTAATTAGTTCAATATACATTCTATTATCATTTATTTTGCTGATACAAATAATCTCGAACGCAATTATCTACCGCCCATTAAAAATTAATTAGATAAATTATGAAAACGAGTTTGTTTAAGAAATGCTACCTACGTAATTCGTCAAGACGTGCTATTAAAATGCATATAAATTACAAATTTCTATAAACCAGATTTTCACCGATAAAATGTGACAATCTATAAATACCAAATTAAGTTTTTGAGGATGGAGTTTTATTAATTATACGGCCAAATCGTACACCTACCTACAGCAAAGATTACCTTACCATAGAGTAAAACAAAAGCTTATAATTAATTATTGCAATATGACTCGGGGCTCCGGTATATCCCATACCAGTAGGAGATATAAGCGTTAGAGTTTGATGATGTTTGTTAAAATATTTTGCCTAGATTTTAGAGTTCGCTGGAGCTTATTCTTCTACTTTAACTATCGTGAAATAATTTTTTGTGATATTACTCATTTTTTTACATTAGAAAAGTGAATAAAAAAAATCACTGTACTTGAATCGATGATATTTTCAATTACTTCGATATGGTGGATGAATTAATACGAGATTGACACTCAGCATTAAAAATAATTTTTCCTTAATCCTAATAAAATAAGTAATTAGGTACTTGATATGTCAATATTCTACATTACAATTTTGATTAATTTTCAATTTCAAGCAAAGAAGTTTGTTTTCCGCACCTTTTTCAAATTTTTGCGCAGTTTAGTTGGAAGAATTCCAGTTATGGAAATGGACACATATGTTATGCTACATAGAACTCTGTTACTTCATAGACATCGTCTTGTAGTTGGAATTCACAATTCCATAATGACACAGGTACCCAAGAAATATACTCCGGTAGGTCTAGGTACTTTGAGAAACTGTCATTGTTGTTTCAGCGCTATAAGGCTTACGTCGACGGTACTTTAAAAAAGCATTTCAAAAGAAATACAAACTCGTGGTAGTATCAACTAAAAACTGTGCACTAAAATAAAACCCGATAATTTAGTATTCCAAGCACAATAGATATATACGAGTACGACGTCGCACCTCTAACAAACAGAACACCAGGTAAACCAATACCCCTACATTCTATGTTATATGGTTTAAAAAGCTGGCGTAAATTTGCCCCGACATAGCATTGCATTCCAGCATAAACGTGGTGATAAATTTAAAATGCTGCCAATTTTCCAAAAAGACAAAATCTAGTATCGGAGCACACCACTGCCCATTCAAGCGATGCTATTCAAACATAGAATATAACATCGTTTAATATATCTACGCGATTGAAAAATGATAGCAATGAAAACCTTTCACGCATGAAATTACACAGACAAATGTAACATTTTACAACAGCCATTATATTAAATAATTCTAGTTAATTAAATGCTAACATCACTCGCGGTCTTGTTCTCTCATTTTTCCTCTTACTTGCTCCTTGTCAATTATACATGTATAGATACTTACTACAACACGAATTAACTACTACGCCTAGTTTAATCTAAGGAGGATTGTTTTATTTATGTTTTTACACATCCGCGAGCTTTTCTTAACGAAGCCAAAAACTATCTCCTAAACCCATAAACCGAAACGCTGAGAGTAAATTTTGTTGCGATTACTTTTGTAAATTCGATCTTAATTACAGAACGTAAGAAAAATAAGAAATCATCAAACAGGTAAGTTTAGGCAGTTAGGCAGCCCGCATAGATACTACCCACCATCTTGTACCTAGCTACCTAGACCTACCCAGGGCCGTGCAGAGAAAATACGGGTCCTAGGGAAAAATTATACAGACGCCCTTTTCCCTTGAAAGGGCCTAACTTTTTCCAAGGGTCAATTTTTTTTCAAAGGATCTGTTATTTTTTTATAAGGGTCCGTAAAAAAATCCAAGCCCGGGAGAAATCCCCTTCCCCATTCTGGTTGGGCCTGCACCTAAATTATTTCCCGAAATACGATAAAAGAGAACGTAACTGAATAAAAATTGGTCATTCATATACGACTTCATTTATTATTAGAATAGAAGCGACAAAAATTTTTAAAGCTCTCTGGACTTCATCTATTAATAAATTCATCGCACTAATGATGCGCCACAATCGATATGTCAACCCTTGTACATCCATTATTTCACATATTATACTACAAACCAAACTAAACAAAAAAATATCCATCGTCCATTATTGAAAAAAATAGACGGTAGCTAATATTGAAAAATTCACGACTCGATGTTTCCGTGATTCGTTCGTTTCTACTTCGTACGTTTCCTATTTTACTGGTCATGCCAATACTGGCCAAGTCCGCTGGGTAATATGCTTTCGAAGGATGTAAAGACTCGATATCACTACCTAAACCTTTTTCAATTTCGAAAATTGTATAACTTATGCACAAAAAATTGCTGGCTTATCCAATAATGTGGGGAATTTTATTCACAAGTTTTGCAAAAATGTAAAAAATATCCATATGAAATCAGTAAAATATTTTGTTTTCGTTACTGAACTTTGGATACGTTGGAAAAGTCAAGTGAAACAGTAGATAAGTATTAAGTACATATTATACTAATCCAGACCCAACCAAAAAGGGAAAAATCCGGATTTTTTGGGGGGCCCGTGTGCATTTAAAGCTCTTGTAAAAAAATAAGGGATCCTTTGGAAAATCTTGTAAAAAAATAACGGATCCTTTGGAAAAAAATGAACGGCCCTTGGAAAAAATGGACCCTTTCAAGGGAAGAGGGGTCCGTATAATTTTTACCCGTTGCCCGGATTTTCTCTAAACGGCCCTGTGCTTGCAATTGCATACAGCTTTCTTAAATAAGGAAATAATTTGCTTCGTTTATTTTGTTACAATCAAATAAAGAAAAACTATATGTAATATTATTTTATTAACCCTTAATTATAACACTCCAAATGGAAGCTTTCAAAAACTCTCTATTATGGTATCATTTTTCATTTAGTATTTCTACAGCGCAGAGGTACGTATACTTATTTAAGAGACAAAAAACCAAGGTAACATTGCTCGACAGAAAAATAAACTCTCAAGAAAACTTTTGAACCAAATTAATTTGACGACAGCGTAAACCGAAAGCCAGGTACATTCAAATTGTATCCATAGAATAATAAAAGCAAGGTTTTCACTAGTACCTTACCAAAGAACTTTTAAATTGAAAAATATTCGCCAAATAAAAAAAATGAATTACTCAGGTAACGTTGACATTTTTTCACCGAGAAATGAAATTATCATTCGGTGGTTTCATAATCAAGTTAGCCTCGTAAAATCGTTTAATTGAATTTTAAATGTCGGTTTAACTAATTTAAAAAAAAAAAAATGTTTTAAAACGAACGCTGTACAGTTGAATAAAATTAGCTTTTTGAGAATTCATAGAAAAACTTTTTCTTTTTTTTTCGAAAATAATTTAGAAAGTTTTCGCACATCTCCATAATGGATTAAAAATTATAAAGATTATTTTCCTTTCATTTATTACAACAAAAACGAAAATATCAACAATTAGGACTTTTTCAAATATTTCAAGTTCCAAATAAATCCCATGAAAAAAATACCAAACCTATTGCACGGAAATTGTATTCGACAGGAAATTAAAAAGTGACAAAAACCATTTTCTCCTACACGTGGTTTCTTAAAATTTTCACATCCTCTCAAAGGATTAATTCGAAAATACTGAATTTCCTTTTGAAAAATAAATATACTTGCCTATATTTCTAGGTATGTGTGGATTGAGTAGATTGCGTAGGTAGATAGGTACAGTGGAATACAGGTACTAGGTAAGTAATAAGTAGAGGTGCTATACGTGAAGAGATTTTTAAATCGTTACATTTTTCGTTTGATTTTCCCTAGCGATTCGAGAACATTCTAAAGACAAACTGCGCTCTACTTCTGTTTTTGATATTACATAATTAAAGGAAAGAATTTAAAACACCTTAGTCGAGTTTTTGTAATTATTTTTTCTGTACAGAAAGTTCTTTTTTTGCCTATTTATTTAGAACGTCAGTTAGAATTAGCTGATTTCTTGCAGTAGCAAAAAAACTTTTAAATGATGCTGCAAATAATATAGGCTTATCTGCATTTAATAGCAAGCCAAACCAGAAGGGGAAGGGGTTTTTCCCACGGCCGGATTTTTTTTGGGACCTGCGTATGTTTTAAGCCCTTATAAAAAATAACGGGCTCTTTGGAAAAAATGAAATGACCGGCCCTTGGAAAAAATGTCGGGCCCTTTCAAGGGAAGGAGGGCCCGTATAAGTGTTCTCCGAGGTCCGGATTTTCTCTGCACGGCCCTGTATAATAAGTATCAATGTAAGAAAAACTGATAATTATGCGTAACAGAATCAATGAATCAAACTTATACAAGATAGTATTTTCAGATGAAAACCTTAGTTGCATAAAGAA
The DNA here is from genome assembly GCA_003261595.1 of Maconellicoccus hirsutus. Classification (NCBI taxonomy): domain Eukaryota; kingdom Metazoa; phylum Arthropoda; class Insecta; order Hemiptera; family Pseudococcidae; genus Maconellicoccus; species Maconellicoccus hirsutus. The sequence goes on from QBDW01006814.1 coordinate 48,952, forward strand.
ACTTAGTAATTCGCATTTTAATGATTGTGTTATGTCTTGAGATAATTTTTAGCAAAAAAGTTGTTACTTTTAAATAGTGCAAGAATAAAAAACGAAAAGTTGTCTAGTTTAGTTGCTTATTCCAAACGATTTTCAACAGACGCAACAAGTTGGCTTAAATTTTCATTATAGTTCAACTGCTTTTTAAAAAAAAAGACGAGTTAGGTACTGAGATTGAACGTTGAGTCAATCTGTTAGTATTTTAATTCCTAAAAAGGTTCAAGATTTAAAACATCAAAATTTACCTGTTTACCAGTGAATGATTCGTTAACGCTGAAGTGCTCCCGGTTGAGTAATGTGAACGAGAAATCTACATAGACTCGAATAAACTCCGATGTACTTTTCCAAACTAGGTAAACTCCCAAAACTTTGTCCGTACGTGAAAAGGTAATAGCCCATCGTTGGTGTCCGCAAGTAAATTCTTTTGAGGTGACGTCACGTTCTAAATCACGAGTCACCGATCTAGTAACTACGAATGTAAATACGTGCGAATGAGCTCTATCTTGGAGTTTAACGAATCTGTACAGCAGGGCCATCTTCCCAGCTTCGTTTCAGCTGTGTGACAGTTAACGGACCTGTAAACAAAGATTCAATTAGGAGTCGATCTATTGTTAGTATTCCAGAAGTCCTTTGCAAGTTCATTACTTTTGAACCTTGGCAACCTACAAGGATACTAAAATTCGATAGGTGAAGTAAGATGTGGAGACAGGGACAAGGCAATTTTCAAATTTCCAAAGATGGCTTTTTTGTGAGAAAAAAACCGTCTGTTCCCGTTCACTTTTACCGTACTTACAACGTGCGGGCGAAAGGAAACTTCAGAATTTCCTTTTTTCTCTTTTTCTCTCTCCCTTTCTTTCTTTTGTGGATAGTTGGGTGGCGTGAATTGACATTTTATGTTGAAAACATAATAAAAGAATAGATTAGAAGCGTCGGGTTATCATATTATACAATATTTCTATTACGCACGAGGTAGGCAACCTGCTTTTCATTTTCATGACGGCTTCATGGGCGTTAAATTTTCATTCTATCTCTTTGATATCTTTCAATAAAGATCTTTTATGGAGGCGAGTAGGTAATTTGTAAAAAATCATCGGTGCTTTTACCGTATCTACGCATTTGTATCAGATTTTACTCGAAAGGAATAACCTCTTAAATGAGCTACTTATTGCTCCGTCATGAAAACGACAATGACATAAAACCGTAATTTCAAATTATCATCGCCGGAGGATAGTACCTACGTAAGTATGGGTGCGGTCTAGAATTTGCAATCAAAAGGGCGATTGGGCGAATGAAAAATAAAAATATAACACAATATTACAAACTCGCAACAGTCAGTACATAACTGAAATCGATGAATCACTTATGGGTTTGAAAATGAACATGTCAAGAATTCGTCTCCATCTGTTCACTGTTCATAACACTGCACGTCGAATGTGCTTAAAGATAACGATTATTTTAGTAAAATTGCTTTTCCGTCCAAGTTTCAATTTTTTGCTTAATTCATTCTTCCAGAGGTGAAAGGATTAGGTAGTTTGCTACCGGTGGAAATTCTCATCAATAGCACGCGAAGCATGAAAACGAAAAATTACTCAAACTCGCTCGCGGAAAAATAAATTTAATTTCTAGTTTTATACTTGTAAAATTAATTAGGACGTTTTAATTTGTTGACATATTTCCGCCATTGTTTCCTTTTTACGCATAAAACTTGACGTTATTTTTTTGCCATTATTTAGAAGTCAAACGTCAAGAGCCAGACAGGAATGCAATTTATCATTACTTTTCTTCATTTGTCAATGTTACTAGCTTCACACGATTTTTACCAGGTATTGCTGTATTCAACAAATTCTCATCAGTAATACTTGAACAATTTTCAAAATAAAACTTGGGTAATCCACAGCGTAACTTTTAAATTGCGATTGATGATCACGAATTTTGCCATTTCGACTTTTCCAAAATCGATCACCGCCCAAGTTTAATTTTATTTCATCGCCACCGAGAGCCCGGTTTGAGAAAATCGAGGGATATTTTATTGCATTGAGAATTGAGAAAGATATAAGAATAGGTATACTTTAGTATGGGAAAAAATGCTGACGAAACATAATCGCAATATACCTAAGTTGGAAATTTTTACAATCAATGTCCAAAAAAAAAAACTTTCCATTTCATATCAAATGCAAGTTTGTAAAGTGTATGCGAAGAAGACACGTGAAATTCTCCAAAGACTAGAAAAAATAGAAAAGCTATTTGAAAAATCTATAAAAATTCTTATCCTCGAAAAGAAATGATTTTATGTTGAAACGTTTAGAAAGTCACATGTGTTTGGAATTTTCAATCGAGTTAGGTATCTACCTGAGGCTTGGCATATTCAAAGTCGCTGGAAATCAACATATTGAATTTAATACATCGAAAGAGCTTTTACTCGTTGTTATTTAACTAACTCGTAGGACAATTCATATGGGAACAGTTTTTTGAATACGATTAAAAATATATAAAATTAAGAAGCTTACACAAGTAAGTATAACTTCAAAATTTTTAAGTTTGCTAGAGTCAAATTTCAATATTTAAATTAGCACAAATTGTTTTTTAAAACATTTCCATTTGAATAAAATTTTTTAAATTTCATAAACCCTTAACAAAAAAGGTAAAATGAAGTATAAATGAATTTACAGGAAACTTTCAATATAATCGTACGAAAACGGCAATACATACTTACCGAACAATTGGACAGCCGCTGCGTAGTACTTTGCAATTGTCGAAATGTGAATAAATTTGCATAACAAGGGCAATACGAATTAGAACAGATTTTATTGTCGAGGCTCTAAACCATTACCACGCACAACACGTGGCGTTGAAATTATCATCTAAAGGAATATAATCTAACCTAATCCAAAAATTAAAATAACACTTCACTGCCAACGGGAACAACCCTGTAGCCCCCAATCAACCAACTTGAAAATGCAACTTGCACCATGTACCTTTTAAAGCATCCAGCATCTTATTTCGCAAAGACATTCCTTATTACTTTAATGGTTAAAAGAAAACCTACTTCAACGAAGTACATGAAATGATACGAATGACGTAGAACTTTGAGATTATAAATTCAGGGCATACCTTAACTATTCCAGCTCTCCAGCGGTTCACACAGTGAATAGAAAAAGTTAAATTACCAGGAATGTCAGTACTACTTATAATCTCGTTGTCCATGGATATTTAGAATAATTCAGATATATTACCATTGGAAAAACCAAACGGATTTTCAAGGTAGAAAAGCAGAATTAAGTTAGAAAATTAAACTCTTCAAGCTGGTAAATTTACATTTTACATAAAGAGAAAATAGGTAGTAAAACGTAGTTTACATAACACTTTATTAAAATTAAGTATACGGTTTTAGATTTTTTTGTGCTCTTTTGCTCTTTTGAGCATAATGGTACATCTTATTTAACAACATTTTAAAAACAGCCAAGTGGTTTAAAATTTTACAACAAAAATGAATGAACCGGAGTAAAATATACTTTCGCGAGGTGAAGCTTTCTGCGTGCCTTTTCGAGCATTCTCAAGTGTTACAAATCCGTTTCAAGTATTTAATTAGAGTTGTATATTCCTTAAACGATGTTAATAATCCGACGATTTAAAAGGTCTTAAAAATTTTCATGCTTTTTAAACGACCCTAATTTTACACAAGGTATATCGATGTTAATATTCCCCAAGATGATTGTTTTTTCTTCATTTTAAACTTGGAAAAAAGGGCGATAAACAAAAAATTCGTTTTTTTTACACTTTGTAAGCATAAAATTAACCAGCTCAGAGCGAATTGCGCAAACCTGCAAATCATTATACAGGAAAATAGCAGAAATCAAAAACAAAATATTCGTAAACTATTTATTGAATATTTTCAGGAATCACAATTTTTGAAAATTATACAGAGTATCATAGTACAGGTTAGCACCCTTTCACCGGCGATATGATCCACTTATGTTAGGTTCATGTATGCATGTTTGTCAACCCTGACACCTAGCCCGATGGTCAACCCCACTAAAAAATTTTGCATAAAATTAGCTTTCTAATGGCACCTAAAATCCTAAACAAAATTGAAGAAAAAATTTTTCATCAGAGCATATTTCTGCGCCTTCAATTTACAGAGCTGGCAAATATGCATACATGAATCTGGCATAAGTGGACTATATCGCTGGTGAAAGGGGAGCTAACCTGTACCGAGACACCCTGTATATATAATATCTTTGTTAGTACCCAAATCCAATTTAAAAATATTGAATAGAATACCTAAACCGTGATAATTCACATCATCGTTTCAATAGTTCATAATATAATCGTAACATGATACTCGTATAAAAACAACCTAATATTTACCGTTTAATTAATCAAATAAAACCTCCTGCGCATAACATACGTATTCACAATAGAGCTTAATTCAACTTCACACAATAAGTTACGCAACCAATACAAACGCCAACACACGAAGTTCTAATCCTATATATCTCTATATCTAATCAACTTAAAACTTCCTCAACCAATCAGCAAATTTTAAAGCATAAAACTAATTTACCCTTCGTTAATGTTCAATGATAAGAGAAAAAAGTATAACTATAAATTCGCCAAAATTACCCATAACTTGAACGAAAAACTTCTCGTTAAACATTAAAAATAGCACTAAAACGTTAGGCAAAAAATAAAAAAATTCGAAAGAATCGCAAATACGGAATATTCCGAATATTCCCACGCGCACACATACAAACAAAACCAAGAAAAAATGAAAATTCTTACAAAACTATGATAAATTACACCGTGGCCTTTATTGAAATGGTTTCACTGATTTAAAATTTGATTATACGACGAAAAACTAAAACCGTTGTCGTTTGATTTATGATAATACATTACTAAACCACAAACCACCCCATAAGTTAAGTTCATTTTGATGAAATCAGCTCCCTCGTGATTAACATCTGCGATATTACGTATTCCTTCAACATTTTACACCGTGTTCAACGCAACTTTGTCTGGACTTCGTAAATACCCATTTTTTTCGTTTTTCTAAACATAAATTACTTAATTTTATGTTTTGTAACTTGTTCGGTACCTACTTCTTATCGGATTAGTGGAAATTTACTGTGAAAATTCCCTTTCGTATTGTCGTTAGTTTATTATTGTGACAAAACTTTCACAGATTTTCCAAAAATAACAATTTAAAAAATTAAAAGAAAACAAATTATTTTCAATCTACAGAAAAATATGCACGAAAATTCGTAGTGATCGTTAGACATTACATTGACATACTTGAATAATGGTTGTCAAACGAAACCTAACTCAAGGCTTTTACTTTAACCACCAAAAACAGACGTACAGCGTGGTAAAACAAGTGCCCAGTGCATAATAAAGGTAGAAATATATAAATTTCAACAAAACAGATCCCTATTAATCAGCTGAATTTGGTAAGACTAGCACATGAAAACTCTTCCTAACAATGCCCATTCGCCAATTCGCTAGGCAAAAAGCTTTCGTGGATATAACAGACTTGGAGTTTATACGTATGGCAATATATCTATGCTACGAATGAGAAAAGACCGAGCCGCATTAACACACATTATACGCTTGTTAGTAATCCATCACGTTAAGTTTAGACATATTTTCTACACCGCTATTACTCAGTGGTAAAACGAAATAACGTGTTGCTCATCGATTTGATGACGTTTCGTTTACGTACATGTCATATGGGAAATTTTATTCGCAAATTTTTCGCTGTAATTTGAACTGCAGCCTTCTTTATCAAATGTAAAAAAAATGTATGTTGACTACACATAAATGTAATGTACGAAATAGAATTTCATCATGTGCGTCAATACTCATTGGTGGTTTTTTCTCAACGACACAGCTTAGCTTTTTTCATAAAACAAAAAAAAATCACATATACTCGTACATGTGACAAATGTCACATACCGGTTTATTTTCGTTACGTTAACGTTGCGCTTTAGGAAGACGTGACCCAGTGTCGATGGTGAACCTCCCCTTACTTGTTGTCTATCGCAAAACCTCCCTTCTTGCCTGTTGATCATACTGCCAACTTGTTTATTTGAAGGAGCAAATATTTTCAAAATTTTGTTTTTGAATTTTTATCTCGAAAAATAAACAGTTTAGAGACAAATTGATTATTATAAAAATTATAAAGCATAAAATTTTCTTTTTCTTAATGACAATTAGTTTTTAATTCGAGAAATGGTTTCCGTAATATTTCAGTTTAATGTATTATATAGAATATTTTTAAATATTAGACGTTTATTTAGCAAAGTAAGGGGCAAATTATGCAGTTCTCAAGAGCAATATATTTTTAAGTGATCCTGGGCACTGATAAACTTTTGTTGTATCAATATACAGTATAAACAAAGGGGCATCACAAAATCATTACTTCAGAAATTAGAAAAAAGTAAGGCATTTGTCACATGTGTGGAGCAGCGTCTTGGAACCAAAGTGTGGAGGCCGCGGGTGAAAAAAATTAATTCATTCTAAAAGTAAATTTTCAACTAAAGTCTTGACTTTTTAGGCGTACACATTATTCAAACGCCGTCGCCACCAAAATTATCCATCATCTGGAGTTGAAATCCAAACGTTTTGAGTAGGCTATACTTATTCGAAAATTCTACCACTCCACAAACGTATGATTTGCATTAACCAAACACTAATTTAAAACACAAAAACGAAGCGAATTTAAAATGAAATTAGCATAGCTTGAGATAAAACGAAATTCGTAGGCGGTAAAAATTCTATCTTTTAAAAATGTCAACTTTTTGTCAAAGCTTTTTAAGTTTGAAACCATCTGACAGCCAAAGCTGTGCTTTGTGTTTGAAATCTTTCGATAAGCGTCAACTGATAAACATAAATCAACAAGAAGCTGCTTGAATTGCTAATACATATAATATAATGAGAATGAAATACCGAAGCAAGGAAGTATCATATCTTCCTTAACCGCCAGAATATAAACATAAAGAAATGCAAATAAGTAAGGACAGCTACGTAGCGCAAATCTGCGAGTAAATAAATATTACCTAAGAAGATTGCTTATTCCACCATCATAAATACTCATATTTATAAATTTGTTGCAAGCAAATATGCGTAATATGATCTACCTATTTCACATTAATTACTCTCAAATGTTTGTCAAAATGAAATTCTCTTTGACTAAAACTTTGGCAACATCAAATTAAAGTATTATAGTATTTTCCAAGTAAATATGTAGTTTCAGAGTCATCTTTGATGAATAGTCTTTGTTCAAAATTAACGCAGGGGTCATTGAAATAAGGATTTTCATAAACATCGAAGGCAATTTGTAATCACAGTTTACCCTTGTTTGACGCAAACATAAAACGTACTACTCAACTTTCACACGTGGTAACTTTCTTCGTAAAACTGATTATCTTCTTAATTTGTAAAACCCATACAATGCAAAATACTCGTAATTTAACTACCATCAACCATTGCAGTTTGAAGTAAATCTGCGTTAAAGTACCTATGCCTACACCTTACTACCTACTTACGGATTAGAACACTTCACTGATCATACCTATACTAAGTGATGAAATAATCAGCAAGACTAGCCATAAAGTACAAAGAGTAATCGAGCAATATGAAACCCATTTCATCGTTTCCCACTAAAAACCTTGACTTAATTACTTAGGATCAGACCCTTTTCGAAACGTAATTAAAAACGCCATCTGAATGTAATTTTACGCTTCAATGAGCCACTTTCAAATATTGAATTTTCATAAGACAACAATTTTGCAAAATCGATCAACTCCATTAAAGATCTAAATTTCACAAAGTTCGAAATTCAATTAATACCTCCTTCGTGCTTTTTAACGATTAGTGTTACTATTTTCATTCGTCTGATTCCACTAAGCAAACCTTATTATCAACTCTTAATCCATATCTTTCTTAAGAAATATTTCAACATAAAAAATACGACATAGACACCATACCTAACTATCTATAGCATTTTTTTTTTCATATTTCTTTCAATTCCCTTTTAGACCATTGGCCTCCACACTTTGTTTTCAAGGCGCTACCTTCACACATGTGAAAAATATCATACATTTTTTTAATTTCTGAAGTAATGATTTTATGGTGCCCCTTTGTTTATATTATGTACTGATACAACGAAAATTTATCAATGCACAGGATCACTTTGAAACATAAGGCTGTTGAGAATTGCATAAAATGTTTATTTTTCGAGATAAAATGAAAAAAAGAAAACAAAATGTTACGCTAAACATTCAAAAGCAAAATTTTGAAAATATTTGCCCCTTCAGATAAACAAGTAGGCAGATTTTGCAATAAAGAACAAGTACGGGGAGGTTCACAGCCGAGTCATGTCTACCTAAAACTCAACGTATCAAAAATAAACTGGTATGTGACATTTCTCACACTTGTGAAGGCGGCGGGTTATTAAAACAATTATTTGCTCAAAGCTTATTAAAATACAGTATACCTAATAAAACTACAAAAATAAAAAAATAGCTTGAATTTCGATTGAACTGTCAAACGACAAATATGATAATTGATGATATGAGCAAAATCAATTATAAATTCGTTTTGCATTCAAAATATTCAACCATTATTAAACGAATATGCGATCAAGAAAAATAGATGGGTACTACAACGTAGAGATGGCGTATAAATAACGACGTATTATTTTCTGTTTTCCTGGTTGTTTCGTTGGAAGTTCGATAATTTACTGGGAGTTTGTTGCTAATATTTGTTCGACTGTTCGTACTCGATATAATCGACTCTTTACAATACGTGGATTAAAATTCACTTTTTCAAATGCTCAATATTAACGAACCGTAGTCTACAGGTAGATCTAGGCTTGCATATTCGCGGTTATATATTCACAAAAAAAAATGGTGTATATATTACCTAACATATTTATCGTTACGTAAAGTTAGAGCGTTAGACTTAACATGCCAACAATTTCGTCGTTTATTCTTCACCACGCATCGTCCTCAAAATATCATTAGAATATTCTGAGAGCATTACGAAGTCAATTTCGAACTCTTAAAAAGAAACGAACAGTCGAACAACGCGTACAAACAAGATATTCAAGCTATCATAAAAAATCGTAAAAATTTTATGAACTTTATAAAACGACGAGCAGAATTTTATTCCTTCGACGCCGAGTGCTTTCAACTGTTGCCTGCATAAAAACCCCTTTTCTAACTTAATTCAAATTCTATTTCCCCTAACCTCTTTGGCCTCGATGCCAATACGAAGAAATTCAAAACCAATAATTTTTACTACTTCACGCGTCTTCTATTTTTTTTTTCAGTGTTCGCGCATAAATAAACACTATTCCACGATGGAGATTCTATCTAGCGCTGTCAATTTGAATAATGAACCGTGAAAAATTAAACATCAGCTTTTCCAACGTCTGATTAAATTTATTCCAAAGCTTGTACAGCCCTCGCCAATTCATAAATTTAATCAAAAACATCAAAGTTACAGCGCATATTTGTGCGCTTTATCGTAAAGCAAAAATCGGCCAAACAAACCGGAAAATATCTTACGTATTAAATTGAAACGAAAAAATAATCAAAACAAATTAAAAACTACTGGTCTCAAAAAAATAAACAAAAGACATACCCTCTTTGAAGAAAATTAAAGAAAGCATTAAACTACAGTTATTTGAGAATTTTTACGTACCGGCGTTAGATAAATAAACCCCATAAAAAAACAACCTCGTTAAACGTTTGCAAGTAATTCAACAGGGAAACGTTAAATATACAGGAACATTTACGCGATTCGCATACATCCTGGAAATTTCACCCTATTTTCACGCTTATTTCTAATTCACTGGTGAGAATTTTCATAACACCTGATATGGGCTGATTTAAATTTACACCCTCGGATACTTCGGCACTCCGCACATAACGCGAATCCGAGATATCTTATACGAACAATTAAATGGAAGCCGATAAAAATAAATTATTCAAGGTAGAACATGTACACCGTGCACATGTTCGGCGTAGTCCCTTACGGCTACGCGTACGACAATTTTATGTACATTTTCGTTGACAAATCCTTTGTGAAATTTCCAACCGTACGAAAAATGTCCAAAACCAAAGAAGAGAAAACATGTGAAATAAACATTCGTATTTTTTTGCAAACTGAGTTTCTTGCCAGCCAACCTGAAATATTTATGATGTTGCATTTACCGCTCTATGAAAATACGCAATTTACTTTGGCTATGCCTCTTACTACATACAAGATACATCTAGATAGAAACTTTTCAAGATGAAAACAAGAATAAAGAAAAATAAATTTTTGCAGCGTGAAAAAATTCCTCATTTCAGAAGTAATTCCGCAAGTAAATCTAAATACGACTTCTTTTACATAGAAGTTTTTTCTTTCGTATTTCACATCCACTACGTGAACCGTATCGTTGAAATAAGTTAGTGCCGTTGGTATGTTTCAATCAACAGTAGTGACCAATATCTACTTTATCAACGTATTAAATTCATTATAATATCTATCTACACGTACAATCATCAAATTACATATAAATATGTATTTATACTTAGACTAGACTTATCATTTTTCTTCATCACGATCAACCCAATTTTCATATGTGTGAGGGCGCATACGAAAAGGGACCACTTTGCCAAAATCATAATTTTACAGGGGAGGGTTTAAAGTTGTCAAATTCTTTACTTAAAACATCGAAATTCCCTCGAAATATTGAACATTGAGATCGGTGGTCGGTTTCATTCGATTCTTGAAGGTTTTTTACATAAATTTCATTAAAAAAAAAAATTAAAAAAAATTTTGAGCAATTTTTGAAGAAAAATATTTACGTACATGCTCAACTTTAAATGTCGAAATTTCCTCGAAATATTGAAAATTGAGATCAGTGGTCAGTTCCATTCGATTCTTGAAGGGTTTTTACATGAATTTCATCAAAAAAAAATCGAAATTTTGGCCAAGTGGTCCCTTTTTGTATGCGCCCTCACATGTATCATTAGTTTTAGAAACCAATAGGCAAAAAAATAATATTAACCGAAATTGGAATTGTTAGATGCAAAATAAAATCACCACTTGTTTGTGACTATAAGTATTTTTCTTTTTCATTTCATAAAAAAGTGGAAACATGGTTTGTACTAGTTGATTTAGACAAAAAGAAAACCGAAATAAAATTAAGTGTGAGAAAAGTCCTTTCAAATAAACAAAAACGTTTTTTTTTTTATTGTTAAGACAAACTCAATTTACTAACTTCAAAAAAGCAAAATGTTGTATTTTACGCTTTTCGTTTGCTTTTATATTTAATACTTAATTCATTTTTAAACCATCGATCATGACAATGTAACCTATTTATGAAAATGGTACTATAGGTATAGTGAGTTGCATAACCAATTTTTGCAGGAAAAAGTACTAAAATTCCTGTAACTACCAGGGAAAGTTAAAATTGTGAAATATCACTCTATAGGACAAACAAGTGTATATTTTAAAAAATCCTATCAAAAATTGTCCCATTTGATCAACAACTGAAATTGCAGGATCTTAGAAATTTCAAAACGAGACCCTGTAATTTCAATTTTTTATAAAATTGAGTAATTTTTTGATACGATATAATTTTCTTAACATACACTTGTTGTCTTATAGAACGATATTCCACAATTTAAATTTTCCCGGGCTGTTAAAGGGATTTTAGTGCCTTTTGCTGCAAAAATTGGTTATGCAATCCACTATAGCCTACCCGTATTCCCATCGAGGAAAATTCAGACTACATTCACTGTCATTCAATTATCTTCTTGAAAAATTAAATCACAAAAGTAATTCAACTAGAAAATTTCACCAACAAAAATTACCACGAGTTGCCATCATCCAAGCACATTTCAAGTTATAAATTCTCATAATTTAACCTCTTCAAACATGACCAAAGTCCAAAAGTTGTGCGAAAACTCGGAAAAATTTATGAAATAAGCCAGGTTTTCACGGTGTGTAACCCTAACACAATAATGTACGTAATAAAACCAAAAAAAAACATGTGTAAAAATGCAACTTTTACCATATTTTATCTGCTTTACCTAGACGTCATAAGCCGTATCATTTTTAATTTATTCATTAATCTCCAAAACTACGAGAATTTTCAAGCGCAAGTGTTAACGTAACGTTAACGGTTCGTTTCTCATTCCTCATTTCAACACCTCTTTGCCACTGGTTACGAGTGAGAGAATAAAAATTTGGAAAAAAAAAAGTAAAATCGATTGATGTTTAATTTTAAAACAAAAAATTGGTAGAAAGGTAAAACAAAGATTTTCAAAACGATATCAGGATTGAAACTCGTAACTTAAATAAGATATTCTTCATTGATTACAACTTATAATTAGATCGCGATCGGATGATCAAAGCTATGGTCAAGGTTGAAACTTTCCTTCCACATCGTCAGAAAAATAACCCATAGATTTATTTCAAGTGCGAGTAACAAACGAGTATAAACTACACATGAATATCCAGTTTTTTTTGTGGGGACACGCGGGGGCACACAGTGTTCCAAAAGGAAATTTCGAAAAATAATTTACTTCAAATTTTTCATCAAAAAACAGTGGCAAGGGGTGGGAAGGGGGTACAAAAAATTATGGACATATAACTTTCGAAAATTAGCGTATCTCCGCAAAAGAAGCAACAAAAAATGGACCTGTATAAGTATATCTATTATCTACATACGAGTAGTAACTAATAGGTATTAAAGTATAAGTACTTTTTTATTGTTAAACAATTTGTTTTCAAGTCCAAATTGTTATCAGCACATGAGCGATTAAAGCACTTCGTTTAATATTCAATTTCAGAGAATTAATACTCGAATCAATATAATGAAATTAAGTTGTAGCTCAACATCTTACGATAAGAATTTCGAAACCCTTCATAATACCAATCCGTATTCCTAAAATATCTTCGTCTTAGCCTAGGTATGGGTTTTCAAAGATTAGACATCAAACTTCTAAAACTGACCGCTACAGCAAATTGATTGGCATATTGTTGTATCAAGTTAAGCTCCTGTCAAGATTATGCTATTCATATCTTCTGGAAGATAATATAATGAAACAGCAAAAACAGCTTTTACTGAAGTTCAAACTTTCAAAATAAAAACACTCGAGAATCTGAACAAATTTTAATATTCTGCTACCTACTTGTGCACTTGATAGTGGTCAAAAATGACATATTCTCTCATAAGTACCCACATCAAATGGTACCACCATGCTAAACACTTGCTTCAACAAGAGAGTTATCCTTAAAAAAGAATCCGTTTTATTCTCCATATCTCAGATTCGAAAGAAAATAAGAAAAACCATCACACGAAGGTAGTGAACGTTCACAACGACAGTAAACCTGGAATACCTTATTAAACATATCGCTAGAGTATTCCATAAATGATATCTTCCCTAGACTAGCACATCATTTGCTGTAAGAATAAAATAAAGAAGACATGTCACTGCCACAAGGGGCGCCATACATTTGATACATATGCAAAAATATAATTTCGAGCAATTTTTTTAAATCAGAAGTTTTCACTAGAACCCATAAAATTTACTACATTTACAAAAAAATGAAACTATATCTAAATACAATTTTTCAAAAAGCTGAGGTTTCCGTTATTATAGAAAAGAAAAAAAACAGCAAACTTTAACGCAAAGTGTGGTAAAAATTAGCTGCCAATTAAAGCTTAATATTCGTTGAGACGAGTGAATGAAAAGTGATACTCGTTTATCCGCCCTTCCCCATTAACATTTCAAGCTTTAATTTTCCACCCATCGTGAATGAAAATGAACTAAGCACAGGGAAGCGTAAAATACCAATTTCCAAAGATATAATACATCAATTCGCTCGGTAATTTGTTCCTATTCAAATGAATACACGTTAAAAATTCACACCTTCACAGTGTGTAATAATTACCACTCCTTCATTAAATTAAAAAAGTTGGGGTATTTTGTAGCATAAATACGAGTATATCGATAAAATATTGCAATTATGGCCGTATAATTTATTCTCAAATAATAAATGAAAATTTTTTCAACGAATAATCTTTCCAAAAAATTCAATCAAAAATGTAAGAAGAGAAAATTAATACTTAATTAATAATTCGAATTAATTTTTTATTTTGAAACTTATTAAAGACTTATTTCAGTTGGAATTCCCGTTTCTATCGACAGTTGAGATTAATGAAGAATTTTGTATATTATTTTTGTAAATTTATTGCCAGCCAAGTAGATGGTTATCTTCTAAATAAGATAGGTAAATAGTAGGTAGATAGGTACTAAGCAATAGGTAGTCAGGTATCTACAAATAACAGAAAAACTTCTTTGTATGAAATTTTTTTTGAAAGGATTCGAATTAGAAGGAAATCTTTCCTTTAAAAAAAAAAACTAAAAAGACCCTACAGATTTAAAAAAACCCTTACCTTTTACTACTACTACCAGTTATTAATTTTATGACTGCTTGAAATTGAATACGATAGGGATGAATTGAAAAATCTCGTTATTACAGACACTGTGAAGCGATGAAAAAAAAATTGAAGAAAAAACAAGAAACTTTTGATGTTCAAATAAACTACCAAGCACCAACATTCATTTCACATGAATTATACCAGACTATCAGCTCATCAAGATTTGGCATTCACTTTAAAAATGGAATCATTGAGAATTTTGACAGATGACATGTAATAACTCAATACTTGGTCTGGTTTGGAATACGAGAAAGACATGAAATTTCCATCAGAAAAATTGTGTACCTACCTACACGAGCGAAAAAAAATCGATGGAAAATTCAAAAACAAATTACCCTGTACTTCGCATCAATTAAAATTAACCAACGCGATATATCTGCTGCGGTGCGAAGTTAATTTGGAAAAACGTGACGTCACGTTTATAAATGAGACTTCGGCGAAATGGGAAATTTTACCCGTTAACAAGGCAACCCCGGTAAAGGATTGTGTACATAACGAGCTAGCTCCCTTTCTGCATTCTATGACGGTTATATCGTTAATGAGTTCCGCGCCCTGCCATACCTAAGTGTCCAAAAGGCCTTTATAAACCTCACATTTTCTACGCTTACGTGTCTGAATGACATCGTGAAAACGTTAAAAGAATACAATAAAGAAAATTCCTTCTAAACCTTACCGTATCTTTAATTTTTCTTCAAAAAATCCAAAAAATTTCCTTCCAGTTGCACGTTGCGTACTTCCATTTTTCCTATTCCCGTCACCAATATCGTGTAGTTTTCCGTTTCTGCTGGGAACTCGCACAACATTAACCATACTCGCACTTCTCTTCGTCGTTTTCCTTCAAGCCATCCGGCAACCTTAGACCTACATATTTCAACGTCATCGACCTGAATAGAACTCTACAGTTGAACATCTTGCTTCGTAATCGTCAGTATTTGCTTGTTAAATATTTCTAATAACGCGCATTTATATTTAAATATATACAATGTATCACTTATTATTAGGACTATTATTGTTATTATATCTTTGTATTCATATTTCAATTTCATGATGGTATTAAACTGACAAGAGAAGTATTATCGAATTTTTTTTCTATAGAATACCGCAAAAATATGGAAGTAAATATTTACGAATTTTTTAAACGTCTTACTTTCAAAGATTTCTTTTTTAAAAATGAAGCAAATATTTTCACAGTTTTTTTTTTAAAATATTGGTTATGTCATTGATGAAAATTTGATTTAGTAATTGCTCATGTAATATGTACTCAATATTTCCTTTTCATGAAACATCAGATGATCAGTTTCACAAAAACCATTACTAGACAAATTTTATAGAATAATTAAATTCAGTACATCAATGTATTTTTACCAAGCGTTGAAAAAAATAGATGCCTGTTTTTATAAATAGACTTATTTAAATAGTTCTAATGAAAATTGCACAAAAAAATGGGCTTGCCAAATTCACTGAAAATTCATATATTCATGCAATTTAGTTACCATTTATACTAAACCAGTGATACGCTTGGATACACATGGGTATATACCTAAATACCTAATACCTATGCAAATATGTATTTTCGAGTTACCGAATACAATATTCGCAGAATTTATGTTAAGAATAAAAAACTTTCAGCGAGAATTTCGACACATTTTAATACAAATATTGGTAAGAGTATTTCATACGAAAATCAGGATTATGAATTTGTTGAACAACTATTTCGCACACTGACCCTCGAAATTTTCAAGTTTCTTCAAGATTTCAACGAGTGAGGTGGAAAAAAAACTGGAACAAGATACTAATACATGATAACGAATTTGTCATACGATAGAAATACGAAATCTTCTTGGTTACACGAAATTACTTCACGTTATAACACGCATTCTTCCAACATTACAAAATTTTCGTGTCAAAATCTCTTCCATTTTAAAATACAATTACGACAGCGAGCCTGTAATCGATTCGCTTTTTCGGCGAACGTGATTTCGTAAATTTAATATCTTTTTCATGTCAACTTTTACAAGAGTTAATGTACATGGATACCTTGGTAAACAGTCTACAGTGGTATAACTATAATTTTAGTACTTGGGTGTTTTTTGTTTACCGCATATTTTTTTTGAGCTTGCGTGAAAAGGAATAATTCACGTCGAGTTGAGCTTTTTTTTCGTCAATTAAAATCAAAGGTTAGATATAGGCACCTTACTACCGGGTGGCCGATTGATCGTGGGCCCCCTCGAGAAAATAAATTACTTTTTTTCGATTTTATTGGAAAAATGGCAGCGATGACCTAAACAATGTTGAATTGGACATCATTTTCTTCAATAAAAAATCAAATTCGGTCTTATCAATTCACTTTCAAGTTGAAAAATTGCGATTTATTCAATGTTTTTAGAATTGATAAAAACTACACAGATTGAAATTTTTCAACTAGAGAATGGATTGATAACACCGAATTTGATTTTTTTAATGAAGAAAATGATGTCCAATTTAACACTGTATAAGTCACCGCAGTCATTTTTAACATAAAACCGAAAAAAAGCAATTTATTTTCCCAGGGGGACCCAAAATCAACCGACCACCCGGTACCTAATACTTCTACCTATATTATATTAACAGGCACGTAGTGCGGCAGGGGGGGTTATAAGCAGCAAAATTTAAGAGCGGCAAAAAAATTTTCAAGTAGTACAATTTAAACATTTTTAAAAACAAAAAATTTAAGAATTGAAAATTGTGCCTCAAAAAGTTGAAAGAGGTACAATTAGAACACATGTTGAAGAACAAAAGATCTAAGAATTAAAAATTGCGTCTCGAAAAATTAAAAAAAAATTCAAATAAAAAAAATTTGAGGAACAATTGAAAATTGTGCCACAAAAAATTGAAAAAAGCACAATTAAAACAAATTTTAAAGAACACAAAAATCTAAAAATTGAAAATTGTGCCCCAAAAAATTGAAAAAAATTGAAAAACTGAGAGAAAGTACAATTAAAACAAATTTTGAAAAACAAAAGATCTAAGAATTGAATATTGTGCCTAAGAAATTTTTTAAAGAAGTACAATTAAAACCAATTTTGGAAAACAAACAATCTACAAATTGAAAATTGTGCCTCGAAAAATTGAAAAATATTTTAATTGTGCTGTAATTGACCAAAAAAATAATTGTCACTCAATGGCAACTTCTCAATAAATTTCCATTCAAGTTTTAGCTCACAGGCGGAAAAATCTGAAATCAGTCTCTGTATATTTGAGCAGACTGAAGTAATAGTTTCAGTGACCAACAGCTACTCGAAAAATTTGCAAGTTTCGTCATATACCTAATTTTTTTTGACAAGTAGGATTTGTAATTTTTCTTACCATAGCTTTCAAAAACCTATTTAGTATTTATCGTGATAAACTAGTAAAGTTGAAATAAAAATTTATAAAGAAGCCCTTTACCCTATTCCGTTTGGTTATTTTCGTTCGTTCAGTATATCCAATAGAGTATCCCTCCAAAAGCAATTGTTGCAATTTGTGCACATTTTGCTTTTTTGGGTTGACAGGGAAAACATTAACCAATTCCATACGATGCGAGATTTTCTATTTTTGTTAATGAGTACGGTCATACAGTAGATACGTAAAGCTAATGGAATTATACTGTTGATTTCATTCAGTACTCAACAAAATAACCTAGCGCGGTTTTATTTTCCGATCTTTTTTACCCAACGGTTAAAAAGTTCATCGTGAAGTTTTCATTCGAAAATAATTAAACGCGTTAAAATCCATTCTTTTGTATGAGAAATACCGTCAAAATTAATCTACCCGTTTACAAAAGGGATGCCAGTTAGAAGGTGAAAATTACCAGGCTTAACATAATTATAAACTATGACAACTGCAACTACATAAAGGAAGTCTTTAGAGAGATAAAAAAATAACTTTCGCTTGCACAGTGAAGCAATTAATTCTCTTCATGATTACCTCAACAATTGAACTTTGGTACCTCACCAACCTATTACACACACTGACTTCATGTAACCCAAATAGAAATCTTACACTCCTACAATACATACGTTGAAACTGTGTTACAAAATGAAAAAATAGTGATCCTCAATTAACTTCTTTTTCAAAGCTATTTACACGTGGGCGAAAACGAGTCAACTCCGTTAACGTAATTAATCTGAACTTTTAGGTACCCTTAAACAAACACTATACTGTGTGATACATCGTCACTTCAAACGAGAACTTTTCATCGAATGTTTTCTCTTTAATGATAAATAAACGTCAACTGTATTGAAAAAAAAAATCACTTCATTCGGTAAACATTTCATCATAAATGCAAGTATCTCTCACCATAAGTACCATTTTTTTGCATCGGTTTGCCACTTAACAAAAAAGCAAACTTTCCTCAAGTATGCGTTGAAAAGTTTTACTCAATCAAATAACCAATGTAGTCTTATGAAAACTTAATTTGTAAAAATCAAGAATAAAATTTCCAGGTTTTTGATACTTGGGTCGATGATGTGGAAATAGATTTCTTTTGTGTTTTGATAATATTAAACGTTTTTTCCTCCCGTTCAGCGACATAAAGAAGTTTTTATTGGTTAATTACCTTCTCAAGATGCTGCCAACTAGATTCTCGTGTAATTCTCTAATTGATTTCGTGGGATTTCCCAAGGGCGCTAGCGATGAACGCAAAACACCTCGAAAAAAAATATAAAAAGATCCTATTCCATACACCAGAACACGTTATGCATTCAGCTTTGGTAAATTTCAATTTTATTCGCATTATATGAAGACCAAAATCTAAATGACACAAGAATATGAATCTTAATGGTGTAAAAATTATGTAAATCAAGTCCAATAAAAGTCTCACTCATGCGAAAATGTAACCCGTACGCTAACGGAATCAATGCCAAAGCTACTATCTCTTTGCCCATTAAACGTGTATAAGCGGTTAGTAACACAAAAGGCCAACTAAACGTCACAACATAACATTAACACTATAAGTACGGCATTTGTTTCGATATAAATTATGCGCTAAGAAGGTAGTGTTCATTTGCTATTGTTACTCAGCGCAATGTCGTGCAAATGAACAAAAAAAAAAGATAAACAATGAAATGAAACTACTTAAATACACACACATACTAAAGGTGCTGTTACTGGTGCGTTATATATATTTATGGCAAAGCGTATTATGTTCCTTCGTTGGTTTCCGAGGAATTATATTTGTTGCATAAAACAAAAATAATGTACAACGTACTACGTACAGTAGACATATAAGTTTGATGCCAATGACAAAAAGAATTATATTCTTTACAATTAAATTCATGAGTCCCCAGGATCACATTGAAACATATTGCTTTTGAGAATTGCATAATTTGCCTTTTATTTTTGCTAAATAAATATCTAATATTTAAAAATATTCCATGAAATACTCTAAGCTGAAATATTTCGAGAACCGTTGCTCGAATCAAAAAACTAATTAGTCCAGTCAATCTAGACTTTTTTGTATCGATTTCGTGAAAAAATTCAAACCCAAAAAATTTTTCATGGAATCGGTCACGGGTTGTACGTAAAAAATAGTTTAGTTCAGAATTGAAGTACATAAAATTTTCTACAAGATGATGTCAGAAGAAAATCACTTGAAGGAGGCTGGTACCTCGTAAAAGTATTTTCCAAAACCATTATACGTTTATTACCAAGGGAATGGTTTTACGTGAAAATGATCAGTTGAAAAATTTAATCTAACCAAATAACTTATAAAACGAACAATAAGGATGATTGGGAGCAGGGAGCAGGTACCTCGATAATTATTTTAACGCGATCTTTCAATTTCGTAGGTTTGGGAGCCCACCTAGTAAAAGTGACTTGAAAGGGTTGAAATTTGGGACCTGTCCCAAAAGTTAGTGTATGTAGTACTCTTCCTAAAAACACCAGTTTGTTATCCGTTGTTGCTGCTTTCAAGCACAGCGAAAGCTCAAAGTTCAGAGCTTTTAGTACTTATTTGGTCAGATTAAATTTTTCAACTGATCATTTTCACGTAAAACCATTCCCTTGGTAATAAATGTGTAATGGTTTTGGAAAATACTTTTACGAGGTACCAGCCCTCTTCAAGTGATTTTCTTCTGACATCATCTTGTAGAAAATTTTATGTACTTCAATTTTGAACTAAACTATTTTTCACGTACAACCCGTTTTTTCCGAGAAAAATGCAAAAATTCACTCCAAAACGCGTTTTTCGAGGTACCAACCCCCCTCTACGAAGTAACACACCACTTACGGCTGGGGACTTTTAACACATTCATTGTGACGGTGTTCTTGACCGATTCCTTGAAAAATTTTTTGGGTTTGAATTTTTTCACGAAATCGACCCAAAAAAGTCTATATTGACTGGACTAAATTGCCTGAAAGGAAAAGAACATGTTATGCTCTACAATTTTAATAATAACCAATTTCTCTCTAAAATGTTTATTTTTCGAGATAAAATGAAAAAAAAAATGTAACACCAAGAATTCAAAAACAGAACTTTGAAAATGCCTGCTCCTTCAAATAAACAAGTAGGCAGTATGATCGACAGGCAAGAAGGGAGGTTTTGCCATGGAGAACAAGTACGGGGAGATTCACTGCCAGGTTGTCACATTTGTGAATGTGTGGAGACGGCGGATTTAAAGCAATTTGTAAAAATAAGATCATCAGACTACTACGCATTTTTTTAATGATTGGTATTTGATATTTTCTCGAGACAAGACTACGGGTATGGTGGGTTGCATAACTAATTTTTACGGGAAAATGCACTAAAATTCCTGTAACTTTGTGTGCTAAAGGTTGTTTAACAAGTTTACAAAACATATGAATATTTCTCTTCAATTTCGTCGATAATTTCAGTGAAATGAACGGTGAAACCAAGCTGAAATAGTGATAAGATGAAGTTTTGTGTTGTACAGAATGTGTAACCAGGATTAATAAGAAAATTACGCATAAGTATAGTAATCAATTTTGTGTTGAGGTTGTTGGGGTATTTGTTATTAATTATAATGCTGGTACTGAAAAACATTTATTGCACGAGCACTTTTCAATTTTCAAAGTAGATTCTCTGCTTTCTGCCTAAGGGAGCGTTTACATAAACGCCTTCATGTAAACGCTCTCTAATTCGACTTCGATTAAAATCGTTCGTAAACACATTTCATATTTCATTTCAGACCACGAATAAAATAAACACGAGAACGATACGTTTAAGAAATAGGTACACTCTAGGAAAAACGAATAAAAACAAAGGCTGCTGATAAAATTACGATGCATCTGTATCAAAATCTCGAGAAAATCTCGTCCTCACGTATTCGTCGTCGGCGTGAGATGTTCAGATGTTACTCGTATCCAGAAAAATATATCCCAATAACGTGAACCGAGAAAGAGCATCATATTTGACACTAAATCCGATTTCGATTTACGCCTCACATTCTTTACCAGACGTGATGCAAAAAACAACCTCACACGTGACGGGGTAAAGAGTTGTATTGAAAAGAAGGGTGGACATAATCGCAGAACATAACACAGATTAGGTCAGTTGGAAAAACATACTTTTTCGTTACTTTTTTCCAAATCTAATTTGAAGCACGGAAGCTCTACCAATTTCAGCGTGAAGTTCTTTTTCGTATAGTTTGAAATCTTGTTGCCACCGTTAACCTTTCAAAATAATGTAGCTACTTTCTTTGGTAAAAACGTTATTTTGTTTATTTTCTACGCAAAAGCTTCTACATGCGATGGTAAAGGATGCATTTCTCCGACATATTTCATATTCCTTTAGACAACCATCACGAGGCGCGATTGTTTTCGCGAATATACCGTAATTTATACCACCATTAGATAACGCCATCGGAAATTAGGTTTTTCTGCGAGAGGAAAAAAATAACGCTATTTCCATCACATACGTTAACCATGGCGTCGTTTAAACCGGCACAGCGTGCGGTGTGTCAAATGGTAAACAATTAATTTCCCTTAGTGCTTAACGAATACTAACAATTAAACTAGCGTTGCCGCAAAACCATCCGCTAATTTACAATTTACCATCATCGGTCATCAAAGATGCAGTGGTCGTCACACGTTAGGCAATTATTAAACATGAAATTTTCGTCGCTGTTGCGCATCGAGAGTACCTACGTGGAATAAAAACCCCATGCAAAATAATTCACTCGCTCTATGGTGAGTATTGCCGAGTAAAATTAATGGTTTTCAGTACCTCACACCTTTTTACCAATATCTTCGGACGAGAAAAATTACTCATAGCACAAGCCCGCGCGGTACGATCGTAAAAACGTACATTTATGCTGCGACAGGTCGCAATTTATAACGTGCGATTCGGACACAAAAATACCGCGTCGCGTGTACCTAAAATACCGATCTTTCATAACTTCCTCCCCCGCTTAATTCTCTTCCTATGAGAAGAAAACCCGCAGAATTCCTGCCGTCTCCGCCACCGTATCCGGATCGATGACGTATTTTACAAACCCCCGAGCTATTTCATTAATCTTCCAAACACCTGTTAAAAAACGAATCTTACACACGCCCTAATTCATCTATCAACAATAGCTCTGTACTTCCTTCTTTTTTTTTTATTTTTAATAAAAATCAACCTGCATAATTCCCTCCTTCTTCGTTCCGGTACCCGCAACCACAACGGTTCATTACTTCCGGAATTACGGAAATAGTCCAACTCTCGCGGACAAATGGCGAATTACAAATAATTAAAAATATTTTTTCCTCTTAAATTACAACCGACAATCGTAACGGTGCGAGTAGCTCAAAATGATAAAAACGGGAAAACCCAATAAGCTAGGTTGAAAGTTGTCGCGAAGCTAAATGACAATTTGTTTTATTGAATTTATTCAACTTTTAAGCATCGTTAACTGTAATCGGTAAATAAATATCTTTCGGAATGTTTTTAGCATCCATTAATCCATCATTTCCTTCTCATCTCCGAAAACAATTGACGTTTTCGGTAAAATAAATTGAACAGTTGTTTCGAAATACTTTCTCGATTTTAATTTGTTAAAAACTTGAACGTTAAAAGCAAATAAAATTAAACATTTAAACTGAAACACCGTATAACTTCTCTTCAAACAGTCAACAAATGAAAAAGAGATGATTTAGTAATTATTCAATGATAAGAAAATCTCTTTCAGCTTTTTTATAGCGCAACAGTGAGTAATACAGTTTACGAATAGATTAGTCGTAAAAGTCAAAAGATTCTATTTGCTGAGCAATGTTTCTCTTTTAAGGTATTTTTCATGTTTTCAATCGAAATTTTTTATTTAACATTTTTCAAAAGAAAAATGCAAACAATATACATATTTCAGCACTTCACACTTACGTACTTGCTCAAATTACTTTAATGCATTTTGTGATGATTGCACATACAGAGTGTCTCGGTACAGGTTAGCACCCCTTCACTAGTAATATAGTCAACCCATGCCAGATTCATATATGCACGTGTCCCGATCCTGTCAATTGAAGGCACAGTGATATGCTCAATTGAAATTTTTTTTTAATTTTGTTTTGGATTTTAACGCGTTTGTTCACATATTCAAGACGGGGACTACATGCGTAGTGCTTTGCATGACCAATTTTAGTAAGAAAAGAACCCTAGAATCTCTGTAACTGCCCAGGAAAATTGAAATTGCGGAATATCGCTCTATCGGACCATCAAGTGTATGTTTTAGCATAGGTATCACATCAAAAAATTGTCCCACTTGATCAACAACTGAAGTTGTAAGACCTTAAAAACATCAAAATAAGGTCTCATAGCTTCAATTTTTCATTCCATTGAACAATTTGTTGATATAATCTTCAACATACACTTGTTTGTCTATTCCACAACTTTAATTTTCTTGGGAAGCTACAAGGATTTTAGTACTTTTTCCCACAAAAATTGGTCATGTAACCCACTATACCCATGGTCCCGTCTTGATACGGTATAGGCCCTCTTGATTACCTAGAAAAATGATCAACTCCTCTACAAAATTCTACATAAAATTAGCTTTCCAACGACGTAAAATGCAACTTCCTATCTATCACAATTGTCAAGAGACGCATCGTCAAAAATCCAAATGGAATTGAAAAAAAAATTCAACTGAGCATATCTCTGCCCCTTCAAATGACAGGGTCGGCAAACATGCACTTATGAACCTGGCATGGGTTGACTATATTACTGATGGAGGGGTGCTAGCCTGTATCGAGACACCCTGTGCATCATGCCCATGCGCAGCAATAAAGATACCTTTGAAATAAAGACAGCAACAGAAATGAACAGCTTGAAAATTCAGGATTTCAGACGAGTTAATTAAAATAGGTGTATAGATTTAATGGAAGGAACGTTTGCCGAAGAGTGTTGACCCGAAAAACTTACTCGAGCATCATAATTCCATCTCTCTTAAAAAAATTTTATCCAATAAAACCGATTTGTACGTTGAAAGCATTGGAATTGTTTCATGGCCAATTTACTCAACGATTCGAATACACTTTACAATCAAAATCGTTTTCCGAACTTGACCGTTGTAGAAATAAATACGGATAAATGAAGCGGATAAGGCTATAACTTACACATGGGCTACGTTACTTGAACGAGCTTACAATAATTATGATATAAGAATTTCTCGTTCGACACTTTTTACAAATAAATCCCATACTCACCTTACTTTTTTTCCTCGTTTCGCAACGTTTTTCTTATCTAGTTTTCGGCAGCGATAATTCATGTGCTTGGTGGCCCTAAAAAAAAAGCACAATACTTATTACACGTATCTAAAACACGTGAAATAATTCGTATGCTTCGTAATTCTATCGCAACGAAATTTAAAATTGCTTCCCAAGCGAATAAACCATCGAAGATGAGTGTATTTTTACAATAATGAAAACTTTTTACACGATTTTATAAAGTAACGAAGTTTTCTTTGCCTAAAAGTACGTGCTTGGAATAACGAATTCAAATATTTTTAAAGATTAATGAATACCTTCACTATACACGACAACGAACTCTTCAAAAGTTTTCAACGCCTTGTACTAATTAAAACAATGGTTATATTTGGTAAATAATTCGCAATATTATACCGAATTCGGTGTTCGATGAAAAACGAATCATCATCGGGTATAGCAAAAGAAGATGAAATGAAAATATACTATTCTAAATAAATTGAACTGTTTGTTCGCTTTCAGATAACATCCAACGATAACATCATTATACAAGTATTCAAAGGTCCATCGCCATGTCTCTTGAATAAGAAATTAAATTTAAAATGACATCTACAGACTGCGTTGTTTATAAATACAATGATACGGCGCGTTTCGCTATAAAGTAAACAATTCAAATTAATAAAACACTCGACGGGTAAAACCTGTCAGCTAAGCATTTCAGCGTTTTCAAAGTAAGCATATCTTTTTGTCGAGTGAAAAAATTTGTTTTTTTTGTCCATCGCAATGGACCAAAAAGCGCGTAAAATATACAAGACTATAGTTATGTCGTATCAACGGGTATTTCAAATAATCCGCTAAATATGCCACATACGATAAAATTTATAAAAGCAAGTTCTCTTAACGAAGTATACGTCAAATCTTTTGAAAGATTATGTATTACTTTTAGCTTTACAACATTAATCGAGTCATATATACAGTCATAATGTACGCGTACAGTAGCATTAATCAAAAATCATAAACAATAACCGACGATTATTTCAACTGTCGGCTATTTTTTGCTTTTGCTAAAGACATCTCTCTGTGGCTTTTTGCGAAGATATTCGTTTGCTTTAAAGACTTCGTTGTAGAATTCATTTGTAGAAAATCTCGTATCGTTTGACTGTCTTTTGAAAAGTCACCATGAAAAATCATTAATATTTCACCATACCGAATTTGGATTAAATAAATCTCATATAAACCGGAAAGCAACCAGAAACTGCGTGGTCGAGTTAAAATCATATAATCTGATATATGAAGTGAAGCCTTTTTAATGACACTTGAAATTATATTATTAGTGAGTGAATTATTTTTAAACTTTTCCATAGAGAAAATTGAATTTCATCGGTTACTCGAACCTCACAAATTAAACCATAGAAAAATTCTACCTTAAAATCTACAATCTATAATCATAATGGCAAATTTAATTATACAATTCATCTATCACACCTTAAATATGACACAACCCACCTCAGAAGGTTCATCCACTTGGAAAAAAATCAAATAGGTAAAAATCGTGGTAAAGTAAAACGTTCATTTTTCAAACGTGAATTTTATGCTGATTAGAACGGTACGATCCGATCTGACATTAGCAGATATGCCATAGGCCTACCAACAGATAGAACGCTATTGAAAAATGAACATTAATTATTAACCCGTCTAGATCCATTAAGTAAATGAGCATCGAAAAGATTATACATAACATTGAAAACTATTTTATGACCCAAGTATGTAATATTGTATCACTGATTTCACCTTTAAGATTCTTTTTGTAAAAATCATACGAGTAAATTTTGAAAAACCCCTACACATCACGGAAAATGTACGAACCACTCCAATTTTGCGATGCCGCTAAACGAACAACTATCACTTTTCCATTAATGTAAATCTTGACAGCTATCAATTCGTTGAACAATTTACCTATAGACTCTTTCACATAGAGGGTATTTCCATATGTGTCAGATTTTCAGCGTATCCGATTCTGGCAATTCTATTCGACAAATAAATACGTTAAGAAAAAAATTCTTAATGCGATTTCGCCGCGTCTGTTTCCCTTATACGAAAAGCATTCTTCGATAAACTTTTTCCACCAAATTATTCACGGCGTAACGGTTCAGTGAATTTTTAATATTTTAATCTTTGCTATTTTCAATGCTACGGTATGATACGATTTCTTGCTTATTTTCAGTCATAAGAAATAATACGTCATTAAGGAATACGTGCATTTTATAATTGAATTCAATTCGCTCGACAACTGATTTCATTATATCATACATGAACGTAAATTCCTCAAAATCCCGGAGCTCCAAATTTATCAAGTTGTTTTCCAAATTATGCATTCAAATTATTCTACTTTTTTAAACAGAATTTTTGAATAATTTAAAATTTTAAACAATCCGCTACCGTTATTTTATGGGCAAAAGCTTTGAAAAAATTCATTATTAAATACCAGTTTCACGGTGGGTTCTAAAATAAATAGGCAGCTATGATAGGCACCTATACCTAACGTCTTTGTTTATCTAACAATATAAGTACCAACTTACTTATTTTAAATGTCGAGTAATACTCAATTTAATAAAAGATAATGCTAAAATGGTCCAATAGTTACAACGAGCATTACAATGAATTTCAAAATAATGCCGAATATTACAGTTTTGATACATAAGGCGGTAATTAAGTAGGTACCCAATTTTTGAACGTACCAATTTTTGAAATTGATTGAACAAATCGTATGGGCCTTCAGAATAATACCAAATATTACTATTTTAATACATAAATAGGTAATTAGGTAGGTACGAGGTAGCCTGCAATTTCTAAACATGTCCGTTTTTGAAATTGATTGAACAAATCGCGTAGACACGAAGTCTTGAAATTTCACGCACAGAAGCCAATGGTAATATTATTTACAACGGAAAATTTTTCAAAAGAACGATAATAAATTGGCAGTTTTGCAGCATTTCGAAAAATTTAATCCAACTTAATGAAAGGTGAACCTCGTAAATGCAAGATAAACCAAACAATTTGGTATGACGTGACGTTGTAATTTACCTCAGGCAGAAGATAAATAAGTAATACGGTCGGATATTATGAGTATTTCAAGTAAAGTACTAAATCGTATAAAACGCATGGTTTTTTTACGATACAATTCTATGATTCATTTTTGATGTTCTACTGAAAGACTTACACCACTACACATGCACGTCGACACAAGAAACTCGTATTTTTCGAAAAACCATGAGTATCATTTTTTTTAAATATCGCTATCCATTCATGGAATAATTTTATTATTCTCACTAGAAAGAAAATCTAGAAAATTTCATGGAGTATAAAAAATTACGATAGATAAATTCCGACGAAATTAGCAATCAAACAATAAAACTGATCACAAATTGTGAGAGTAAGTATTGAAACATTGGACAATGTCGAACTTTTGGCGAAAATTAACGTTTCGTTTTTAATTTTCTTCACGACCATTTTTTTTACTTTTTCAGATTTATTATAAATTTGCCACACAAGTATCAGTATCGATGCATGAAGTACATTTTATTTCATTAATGTGTCGTCATAAAAGACTAGAAAAAAGCAAAGAGCTCAATACGAGTATCCAAGAATTTTCACAAAATTACTCTAATTCTTTTTTAAATGTTCAAAATACACAACAATTTTCATTAAGTAGAACAGATATACCTTACCTACCTACTTCACAGTGAAATTTCGATTTCTAATAATTCGATGGAACAAAATCACAGACGACGTGATTTATTTCCCAAAAAACCTATACATATACATTATCAAGACGGGACTATGGGTATGATAGGTTGCATAACCAATTTTTGTAGGAAACCCACTAAAATCCCTGTACCTGCTCAGGAAAACTAAAATTGTGGAATATCGCTCTGTCAGACAAACAAGTGTATGCTTTAGAATATAAAATTGAGCAATATTTTTATATAATATTTTTAATTTTTTAAACGTATACTTAATAGTCCGATAGAGCAACAATATGCGATTACAACTTTCCTAATCAGTTACAGGGATTTTAGTGTTTTTTCCTACAAAAATTGGTTATGCAACCCACCATACCCGTGGTCCAGTCTTGATAGCTTATTAAAATGGTCAATGCAAAAAAGAAAAAGACCTTGAATTATGCAGTTCACAGCGAACAATTAGAAATAATAAAATTTCAATCACAAAAACCGTGAACTCTCACCAACAAACCACGTTACTCATAAACAACACGAAAACAAATTTATCTCAATCTATCACAACGGCGAATAAATGAATACAGAAGTGTTTAGAAGTAAACATGGGAAAAAGTAACTTTATTACACAACCATAACCAAATGAAGAACACGAAATAAACAAATTTTCGCCGAAATTGCTCCGCGTGAAGATTAATTCCAAATTCAACAAATCCCAATAGACCAAAAGGGAAACTACTCATAACTCGACGATATGGTTTTACGATAAAAATACTATGCGAAGGAGCAGGTAACCTTCACATATTCATATTTCACGCGTTCCCATCAACCCTTGCAAACCTCGATCGTTGCCGCAGAAAGTGAAACAACCTAGCTAATAAAAATCCCTCGACACAAAACTGACCATATAATAAAACCAGCATCTCAGCTCAGCCAACGTGTTGCTATCTAAAAACAACTCATTCAGAAGTAATATTCTGTAATGGCAAACGAATTCTCGCCGAAAAGGTATTCACTAATTTATACCTCCCTTTGAACCGCGTCCTAATGAAAAGTTTACCAAATTTCACCTCCCATTGCCATACATCATTCCATTAGAAGTATTTTCATCGCAAATTAGAGCACTCAAAAGTGCCGACTGGGTTTCTTTTCTCGGTAATCGATACGTCTGCGAATTTAATCTTTTAAGAGTTTTCTTCGAGTTGGAAAATTTCTTCAAATGGTATCTCGAAAAACGTTTTTATCGTTTTTGTATACATTGTTCGTATATACAATCACCTATATCGTAATGTTGAATTTCATTTTTATTTCACATTGAAGTTCATATCCAAGTGATGTTATATCAATGGAAAACCAGAGGAGAAAAAAAATTCTCTAAACTGAACATTTTACACGAATAAGTTTCCAACTTTTTTAAACTTTTTCAAAAGAAACCATCACAAAGTGACTTAAAAAAAGATACTAGTGTAACAAGTGTTCCAAGTTGATTTTTGCTCAAGGTAGGCGAGTAAATTTTGAGTAAATCTATAAACGCCGAAATGATGAAGATCAAATATATACAGTTTTAATATTCAAACAACGTGTAGGAATAACTTAGCGCAACGTTAACTGGCGAAACGTAAATTTATGTTGAAATGACATTTCGAATGATTTCAACTCCTCCGCGTATTTACAGATAATGTAGAAAAACCTTTTCCATCTGACGAATATATTGGTCGGCGTGTATAGGTTGTTAATTGAAACTATAAATGCATTCATTAACGAACACAGTTTAATCTATTTCATTTATTCGAATACAAATAATTGTACCTATAATTTCATAAAAGTGCCACGTTTAAAGGACAAGCGTAATTTTTCAACCTTCGAAACATCACGATACATACCTATTTGTATTCAGGATGAATTTGTCATGACGGAAATTTCATGAATATCAAATCGTGAATTTCATAAATCTACTATTGAGAAAAATTCGTAGAATTTTTTCACTTTGTTATTACCGAAAATTTCGAACAGACTGAAATTTAAAATTACCAGTTATAAAATAAGAATTTTAAATTTCATTTCATCCATTTTAAACTCTTTACAACAGCATAAGGAGCCAAAACATCGATGCACGTTCTGGGAAAAAGTCACGGAAGATTGAACAAATGAAAAAAACTGTCTATTACACGCTGGATCGTTTAAAGAAAGGGCATTTAAGACAAAAAGAAGGAAATTTCAGAAGGTAAAAAACGCAAAGTTAATTCTACTATGGCAGTTACACTCGACGCCTACTCAGATGAAAACGTAAGTACAAGTTTCACGACGAAATCTCACAACATACGAGTTTCGTTATTTAGCGAGTAAACTTTCAAAATAGGTATCTTCAAGTCGTATAATAATCGTTTCAATGTGTTCTCCGGAACTGCTCACTAACGTTTATGTACTTATTACGTAGAACTGCAAAGCAATATAACCACGTGTCTAGAATTTTTGCTAGATATAATGCATCTACACGTAACGAAGCGACTAAAAATGGTAAATATATCCTTGAACATTATTTTCGCGTGTGTTATTTTTCTTCTATATGTATACAATATTTTGACAGCGACGAGAATACAATAATGTCTATATTATAAACAACACACCTACGTTATTCGATTAGACATATCACCGAGTAAATAATGTAAAACGTGATATCCTGGATTAACGATACATCAGGATATGCAAAATTTTGAAAGCTCAATGGGAAAAAATGCTGGTTACATATGGTTACATATAAAGGTATGCGACTACTGACTAGGTACAATAGAAGTATGATATAATTTACATTAAATATTTTTTGCAAGAGAGTTCAAAATATGTTAAACCTGTGAAGAAAAATTTATTCAATAGAATTATCCGAAGATATATGACAAATACAATGTATTCCAAATGAAACAAATTTTATTTGTATTTTGTAATCAGCATCAGCATGAAATTTCTTCGAGATTGGGAGATAATCATATATGGATGTTTTTGACATTTTCATGTTTTGACAATGACACACGAAATCGAAAATCGTTACAAAAAAGCGTCACGCGGTTGTCATAGCAACCGTTGTCATGATGACATGTGCTCATTAATATTTTCATGTCATGATAACATGTCACTGATGACAATTCATTGTCACGGTGACGCGTCATGGTCAAGAGTGACGTGATTATATCATGATAGCATGTCAAGTGACACGATGTAATGGCAATTGGCAAGTAATTATTGTAGCAACGTGTTATGATTACGAGTGGCATGTGACATCAAATGGCATCTTCTGACAAACATCATCGTCGCAAACAGAGTTGTCAATGCAGAATGTAGAATGTAGAATATAATGTAGAATAACATGCAGAATACGCAAAGAAGAATAAGTTTTCATTCTGCGCAGAATAATTAATGCAGAATACGCAGAATATGAAGAATAAATAAAAAAATTGAAAATTTCATGTTTCATTATTTTTAAACGAATTTCTCAAATAAAAGAATAAAATAAAAAATTAACAAATATTACAAACTTATATCAAGATGCACCAATCAAGTAATTAGTAATCGTAAATTCGAAATCAATATTCGCCCGTCTTATTTTTATCCATGGTTTTCATCGAATAATAAACATATTATCAGCTTTTTTGAAAAACATTGCCCAAGGCAGAATTATTTGCCATCACTCTGTCTTGATATGTCGAAAATTAAGCAGTTAAAAATGGGTTCCCGGATTTCGTGACATTTTACTTTTTCATAAAATTAAAATTCGTAATTGGTAAATCAATAAATCGCATGTTCCAAAAATTTTATTTTAGGCGAAAATTTTAATCAGTGGTTTTTTGGATCAAGTACTAGGGTTTTTTTTGGCATTGTTTTTTTTACTATCAGCGTTTCTTATCACTTTTCCAGCCAATAAACACGTTTCATACATATTCTGCATGGATTATTTTCATATTCTGCATGCATTATGACAACTCTGGTCGCGAAGTGACATGAAAATGTCACACTATGTTGTGGACTTGTACACAACCTGATTATGGTATAAAACGAGTATACCTTTTCCCACTACATATCTCGGCACCCACTAAGCAGACCGTCAACAACATGAAAACAAATAAATTTGTTTTTCTTGGCGGTATTTGTGACAAAAATAACTTGAAATACACAAATACCTATTTGATAAATTGATTACTCGTATTATAGGTTTATAACATTGAAAAAAAATTCGCCTTAAAAACTAAAAACAGCAAAAGAAAAACGAGAAATGAAAAAATTAGCAAAAAGCCTACTCAATACTTTCAAAACATTTAATCCTGTTTATAGAAAAAAGAACGTCCCATTCGTACAAATACGAGTATATAGAAAATTTAATATCAGTTTGAAACTTGATTTAGGATTCTTAACGAAGCAAAAATAAGAAATCAATATGATTATCAGACAATCGAGCATCAAAATGGTATCCAAAAAAATCACATAATGTTTGAAAAGGCCCAAAGGAGAATTATTCAAATAAATAAGATTATACAACAGCATTCAAAGTATTAAACTGTACACGAAGATTTGAAGTCAAACGTTCAAAAGATAAAACTGATATGAAAATTCCTTCGAATGAAAAGTTTCCGCGCATATGTAAAAGCGTTGAAGTGAGCTAGAATTTTTTCACAGCTCGTCTTCGTTCATACAACCTACCTCTAATTATTTGCGTTCCAGCAAAAAATATAATGAGGCATCTAATTATAATCACTACATAGTACATATACCTACATGTTCTTTTATACCTCAACTTTCCAAAAAAAAAAAAATCAAAATCAAAACGTAAAAGTAATTTACTTCCTAGACTGCTTCACAATAGAAAATTACTTTTTTTTTTTAAATCGACAGGTTGGCAACTTTTTAATCGTTAATCCGACCCTTGGGCTGGGAAAAAAAGACTCGTTGATACACCGACGAAAAAATCAAATAACCGCGAGTAATCCGATTACGCCGCCTTTATGTTTACACGCGAATAAGAAATTTCACATCGAACAAATATGAAGATGAAAGTAACGAAAGGTAAATGGGATTTTTCGTTTACATCTACGGTAAACGAACGGACGCAATGAAAATTTCATTTCTGAGCTTTTTTTCCCTTTATTTCCCGTTCGTAGGTCGTGGCAACAGACGATTACGCGAATGCAAATATCATATGTGAATTTTCATAGAACTTCGGGTAATAATCGCCGGCGAGAGAAAGCTTATTCAATTTATTCCAGCGATTTTCGCTAATCCACCAAACCGACGACGCATCAACCTACGCTAATACATTTCACCGCGTATATGCAAAAATTATGCGCGTTTCATATCAAACGGCCGCATAGAAGCGGTAATTTATGATAATTTTATAAAATTTAAAAAATCCTAAATGCACATAAGATGAAGCAAAAAACACAAATTTTATAGAAGGTAATGCGAAAAATCACATCAAAGGATTAAGTTCGCGCCACGTCTTTTAATAAATTCGCACCACCTTTACTTTTTTCTATCGTCAGACGAATCGTACGAGTTTCGTCGATTTTTTACGAACACCAGACGCGCACGTCATTCGTTCACATACGCGACGACGACGACATCATCTGAATAAATCATTAAAATGAGGCGGCCACAAATAAAGAAACACCGACAACATGCAGTTCTCGTAAGAATTTATCAAAAAAAAGGAAAATTTATCGCTTTGATATTTATAACGAAGGATAACAGCGAATAAAGAAATCGATAAAACAGGTGACCGATGAGGTGAACTTTTAAACACCGTGCAAAGTTATAATTGTAAAAGAAACTTTATTGCATAAGATTTCTACCTAAAGCGTTTCTTACACTACGCCAAGTACCGAAGTAATAAATTTCTGGTAACACAAAAGGTACAAGAGATTTTGGTATTCTCTTTTTACGCGGCGGTTCGTTTAAAAATTCAACACCACTGAAATTCAGCGACGTTGTACTTCATTTTCCTCTCTGATAAAACTCGCGATAAATGGCTGTAAATTCGCTATAAATATGCAAGTAATTTTCTCAATTTACGATTTTGGAAGCTAAGTGTCTACTGCATCATTAAAGCATAAAAAAGAGTTGTTTTATTAGGAATCATCATACACTGAATTCAGGCTAAACAAAAAAATATATACCAATTTCTAACGAATCAAGAGAGCAAATTTTAAAATGATGAATAGAAAAACACTTTCACTCCGGAAATGTCAAAAGATGCCGAAAAATTTATAATGAAAAAGCAAAAAACGACAAAAACAAGAGAATAAACAATACCTTAAAGCGCAATAAAACAATTTTTAAGAATCAGAAAAGAGAAAACAACACCGTAGGCTTATAAACCAAACAAAAATCGCTCTAATATGAATATTAATGTTTTTCAAAGTTATATTTTTGTTTATTTTTTCTTGTACGTATTATGAGTGATTATTTTGATTAATTATTACAGCTATTTTTAATTTTTAAAATGCAGCATTTAAAAATTAAAGAGTTTTTAATAAGGGGTTTCGGATAATTTCCAGCTCCTTTGCCAATCAAAAAAGCCATCAAATACCTTCAATGAACTCAAATTTTAAGAAGGGAGCAAGGGTATAATGGGTTACATAACCATTTTTTGCTGAAAAAAACACTAAAATCCCTGCAACTACTCGGGAAAATTGTAGTTGCAGATTATCGCTCTATCGGACAAATATCCTTTTCACTGGTCAATTTTTAAGCCTGATTTGTATTCAACAGTTGTTGTAAGTGGAAAAAGTTAAAAAAAAAAGAAAGAAATTATTTTCAGTAATTTTAGTTTAAATGAATTTAACGAAGAAACTAAATGTGTAATTTTACTCGCTTTGTTATATTTTAATCTGTATTTTAATAATCTTGCACATCAATTTATTTACGCTGGAAATTTCCCACAAAATTTAAATCAAATTTTATCAACTTCAAAATGACAACGTCTTTTACAAAAAATGACACATAAGAATAATTCATCGGATGTGTTCTGCATTATAAACACGGCAAAACACCAATTGGCTTTTAAAGTTTCAATTATGTATTTTATTGGTTGTTTTAAAGCAAGCATGTGTATATGAAAACGCTCGTATACATATTTAATAACAACAAAATGGTAAAAGCCTTTAATAGGCAACCTTCGAGTAATATTCCTTTAAGAAAGATTTATTTTCCGAAACATTGATTTCCACGTGCTAAAATGGTTTCGTAAATTACGTAAATTATAAAGCTACATGCTGCAGAATTTACGCCAAGATGAACGTATGCGAATGCTGTTTGTAACAATAAAGGCTTCAAATAGGAGGTCTACATCAAGTTTCTCCTACATGAAAATGTTAATTTTATTCAAACGAGAATACCGTTTACTTTATAGTGATTCATTAAGCAACGAAATAAAAAATCCAATTTTGTATTACGATAATTACATTCGTGTACTTTGATATTATCATAAAATTGCATCTCAAAATTGTCAATTTTTGTGCTTTATTAAAATAATTTTTTGTATTATCTAGAAGTATTCGTTACTTTATAGAATATCTGTGGGCAAAATAATTGAAAAAATGGTTTCACCTATAACTATTCCCTGAGGTTATTAACATTATCAAAATTTATTTAAGTACATTAATAATAAATAAAAAATATGTAAACAAAAGGAACGAGTAGATAGAAAAATATGCTACAACTACTTATTATACCTATTCCAACCATTAGAACAGATTGTAAACTGTCACCTCTAAAATCATAAATATTGTAGAGGTAACCAATTTCATTTCAACTTTTTGAATCAATTTAAAATTCTATTTTTTTCAACGTCCGATACTCGACGTTAATTTAATAAATTTACAACAAACATTTCAACCTAATACAATAAACTTCAAACAACTAAGACGTCAATCCAAATCGAGACTCGTCGATATAAATATTTGAAGAAAATTAATTCAAAAAACACAGTCACGAAATGTAACGTGATCGTAACTTGATTAATGAGTTAATCATATAACAAATTACCATAACCGTTATAAACTTTTTCCAAACACAAAGCCGATACCAGTGGTTATCTAATAACCAAACCAAAACCAAGATAACTGTTCAATCAGCAACTTTTCCAATAACAAGACAACCCCGAGTGCGCGTTCAGATATAATGCAAATTTATATTTGTCTTACAAAGTAAAGTACATCCTTATCGGGTAATTATGGGCTTTTAAAACGACTGCTCTTAAACGGTCACTATGACGGTTTCGATGAGCTTTCATAATTACGAGATACACTTAAAATAGACGTAGCTATTTAGACCACTCGATGGGTGCATTATTTTGTGTAATTAATCGAACCAAATTAAGAATTACTTAGCGGTTTCCATCGAGGATACTTTGTATTGTGTTTATTTAGTATTTATTACGGCGAATGGCGCGCAAATAAGACAACAGAGATTAAGCTGGCGTTTTGAAATTTTTCTCAAAGGCCAAAAAATGTTCAGTTTTAAAAATTAATTTTATCAAAAATTATAAAATAAGTAACTAGTGAAAAGGTAGATGAATATCAGTGTTATAAATGCTATGTAGCTTTATGTATGATACAACATGGGACTACGGGTACAATGGATTGCATAACCAATTTTTGCAGGAAAAAACACTAAAATCCCTGTAACTGCCCAAGAAAATTAAATATCACTCGCCGCTCGGACAAGCGAGTGTATGTTTTAGCATATCATATAAAAAAATTGTCCCATTTGATCAACAACCGAAGTAGTAGGATTTTGGAAAATTCAAAATAAGTTCCAGTAAATTCAATTTTTCATAAAATTGAGCATTTTGTTGATATAATAATTTTAGACGTATACTTGTTAGTCCGATAGAGCGATAATCAGCAATTATAATTTTCTCGAGCAGTTATAGAGATTTTAGTGCTTTCTCCTGCAAAAAGTGGATATGCAACCCTCTATATCCGTGGTCTCGTCTTGACAGTCTTGTTGAACGATAAAAGTAAACTAGTAAACGATTTGCCTTTCATTTCGTTCTCACAATAAATACCTACTTATACCTATCATAGAAAATTTCATAATCATGGATGTAGTCAATAAGTGACAGATAAGATGGTTGACTTCATAATATCAGATTACTTCAATAGATCAGAAACCAATACATTTGGCTACAAGTAAACACAACTAGGCTTATTTTTGTACACGTTTCTTTGATGAAAATTCTCCATCGCCTGATGTTTTAGAATCGAATAATAGATCATTTATGTAATTCGAATCACATCACAAATACCAATACCTATCTAAGTGTTTCTAAAGCAAAATGTATGTACTACGTTCTGCATAAAGAGAGGAAGTTACACGATCTAATGACATTTCTTAGAAAAGAAAGGCAAAACACGATTCATGAATATCGTCACATTTTAATTCACCATTAACTCACCAACTCGCTACGAAATGAACATTTGGTTAGATTTGAAATTCTAATCAGCGTTTAAATACGAGCATCTGGTAAACGTTTTCTCCAATTATTCGTATTTTTCATAAACATTCCAACATTCTGACACATTTCAAATCTTCCATTCACATGTATTAGCTGTGATGGAAAATTAATCATCAAGGACCGATAACGAACAATAACAATTCTACTTCTCAAAACTAAACGTCTTGGGAAAATTGATTATAAACAATGCCACCGAATATCGCTTCTCTTTGCTAACCGTTGGTGAATATTTTAACGATAAAATTTCACATTTTTCTACCAAATTATTCAGTTTTTACGAAATTTAACTTTCAAAAGACGCCAGAAAATGTATTATGAAACCGAGGCATAGTCGAGGGATCTTTGCTCCATTTCCACCATCTACATAAATGTTGTTAAATGTGATAAAAGCAAAAATAACACTACGTTATGTTCAATTTCAACTTTTAAGTACCATGTAATTCTATATTGGTACTATTCAAAAGTGAAGAAAAATTGCAAATATAGGAAATTATGTAAATTTTTTTGTTCGTTTTTTGTAAATAGATATGCCACTTTTACGGTAATTTAAAACAACTTTTTTTCGACGTTATAACACTACATACCTATATTTGACCAGTTTATAAAACGAGCTCGATATAAAAATATTCATAACGTTTAACCTATACGTATACCGAGCTTTTGGCAATCGACTTTTTTAACATCATTACAGACATATTTTTCAACACCGTATTACTCCGGTGATAAAATTGTACGACGATATGAGTAAAAAATGCTCCTTTCTATGAACACATAGCAGCATATTCTATGTATGCAGAGTAAACCAAATTAAAAAGCTTTTTCATGAGTATAACTCGAAATATCCGGAGAGAACGAAAACGTGTCCAATTAAATTATTAAAGATTTCAAACGGAAAATTTTTCGCTACACCGCACACATGCTTCCACGGTGAAAGTAATTTTAACCCAATTCAAAAAAAGGTAAGTAGTAAGTACATTTGTTAAACCATAAGGAAAGGTCTGGCAACTCTTTTTTAATTTCACAACCATTTTTGCAGCTACCATCCAACCAAGGAGTGAAAACTTCACAGAACAAACAAATAATTTTCACTTTGAGCAATTTTTTTTTACAAGAGCACGATTTCTGAATAAATCATAGACTTCCAAAATATCGACGCGCGATGTTGAACTTTTGCGTGTTCTCTCGTAAGCGAACCTCTTCTCTAATATATCACACGGCTAAGGTACTGTTTAAGAACTTATATTTTGAACAATGAATCATAAATATTGCGGTGTGTAGCTACTGTAACCAGGTTAGATGGTTCACTTCACGAAATTATTTGAGAAATCAAAAAAAAAGAAATAAGATTTGATATTTTTGGAATAGGTTTGATCCATTGGCA
This sequence comes from Maconellicoccus hirsutus, assembly GCA_003261595.1. Taxonomy (NCBI): domain Eukaryota; kingdom Metazoa; phylum Arthropoda; class Insecta; order Hemiptera; family Pseudococcidae; genus Maconellicoccus; species Maconellicoccus hirsutus. The sequence goes on from QBDW01006814.1 coordinate 88,767, forward strand.
TCCCACGTACTACGTAGGCAAACCGAGTACGTCATTTGTTGATATAAAGTCACGAAACTGATTTCAGCCCACATTATCCTTTCAGGCTTTCACCAAGTACTTATGTTGTCAGAAACTAAAAAGATTCATTCGCAAGTAGGGCTTACATTATTACATTATGAAAAAAAAATGAAAAAGTCTTCAATGTGTTTCTTCAAGATTAACACCACTTCCTTCCTCAGTTAACCAAAAATTGAAAATATTTTTTCTTGTTAACAGGGATAGTTTTCAAAAAAGTGAATTCGTTTTTTGCAAATCTTGAATATTTTAAATTTACTTTTGATTTTGATCTAAATTTTAAATGAATAAAACAAAGTGGTTTGCGTAACCAATTTTTGTAGAAAAAACACCAAAATTCATTGTAATTGCAGATTATCGCTCTATCAGACAAACAGGTACACAATAAAAAATATTCTATCAAAAAATTGCTCAATTTTATGAAAAATCGAAGTTATAGGACCTTATTTTGAGGTTTCTAAGATCCTACAACTTCAGTTGTCAATCAAAGGAGACAATTTTTTTGTATGATAACATACTAAAACATACATTTGTTTGTCCGATAAAACGATATTCCACGATTTCAATTTTCCTGGCAGTTACAGGAATTTTAGTGCTTTTTCTTGCAAAAGCTGATTATGCAACCCACTATACCCAATCGTTTCCTGTTCACATGTTCTCATTTTAATGCATGAAAGTAATTTAGATAATACGGCGTCGATAAAATGAAATAAAAATGCTGAAAAATACAAACATTACTTTAGTGCAAAAATAATTATCAAATATTATTAACGTTATCGTTTATTTAAAATAAATTTAGGCATAATTTCATATCGCTCTGTAACGTTTTACACTGTGAATAAATATCATTTCCCTAATACCCCTCGGCTATCCAGCTCATTATAGAAATTACTATAAACATCATAGCGAATACGGAGTAAATAAATAGAAAACTAAAAAAATCAATCGAAAGTGAAATTTATTAACTCGAAGTAATATTTCTTTCAGTACTTTCAAAACGGTCAAATCATTTGCATACTTTTATAGTGTTTTTCAGCTCCATTTCCTGGTAAAACTAAACGATTCGAAACGCTCAGTTAAGCACTGACAAGTGATTTTTTTACTTGAATGAAAAATGGTTAGTACATGCTACGAAAAAGCATATTTACTCGGTATCAAAGGTAATTATAATATAATTTTTCATCACTAAATTAGCTGTCGTATCGTTAAAACTGAACAAATTTTTAGAATTTGAACACATCGTTATATTTTCAGTGAAAATTGAAGATTAGATAGCAATCTGAGGCGAGCTACACGGAGGGCCTTGCAGAGAAAATCCAGACCCCGGGTGAAAATTATACGAACCCCCTTCCCTTGAAAGGGCATGAAATTTTTTCCAAAGGGCCAGTTATTTTTACAAGGGCTTAAAACGCATGCGGGCCCCTAAAAAATCCGGGCCTGGGGGAAACCATCCTTCCTCTCATTCTGGTTAGGCCTGGCTACATGGCACCGCATATTACTCGTATATGAGTGCTGTACACATAAGTGTTAAAAATTTGCATTATACCGAATCATTGAAATGGTTGAATTAAATTGAATACTATTCCTAGGTCCATCTTTTCCTTCAGAGAACTTTCAAGTTGACAGAGGACTGCGACATAATTAGGACACAGTTTTGTACTACGATAAACACGACAAATCTACAAAATTCAACTCTCAAGAGTGAAATTCGAATAACAACTAAAGCTAATGAGTTGCAGAGTTAATTTTTGTCTTACGATGAAATTGCATGTAGTACATTTTGCTGTTGAAAACATCAAGCGTGCTTTACGAATATTTGATTATATGTAGTATCAACGTAAGTACGCCTGTTTGAGTAACAATAAATATTGGTAAATTTTCAAAATCTCATTTCAAATAACATTTTAAAAATCTACGCTAACGCAAATATGCGTATATCGATACAGCAAATACATTACAAGAATCGCAAGTTGAATTGAAAAGTAAAAAAGGAGAAAATTCATGGAAATATTTGCGCAGATTTCAGAAAAAAAAATCACGTAAGAAATCGGAAACTGAAGAGTTGAGAAATGGGAATAAAGCGCAGCTTAAAGTTATATGAAATTATGCCTTTTGAACGCAGTTCACATATCTTGATATGAAATGCGTGTTGTCTTGTTTGTTCAGGGAATAACTTCAACACTGAGTTGAAATGTGTATTTGTAATTCGGCTCTATTGTCATTTCAACGTAACAAAGTTGCTAGCTTTTTGAAAATGTTGCTTTATCGAGGTAAAAAATTTTCCCCGAAAATGTTCCCAACAATGATTTTTTTTCGCCCGTGTGCATAGTTGAACGCGATTTAAAAAAAAAATCATCGAACATACAAAAAATTTCACTTTGGTACATATTTTTCAACTCGTGCAAATGGTTAGAAAAAATTTATTCGTGTAATGCTAAACCGCAAACGTTCCATGTACCCTTATGGAAAATATTAATAAAATCGAATCGATTCTATAAATTTTCAGAAACTACAATCGCATAAAAATAGTTTGAAAATAATTAAACGAATTCTGCACTTTTTTCTCTCACTATTACTTGCTTCATTTCGGTATGTAATCCTCCGGAAAAAGGCGATAATAGAGTTACTTTTACAGAACATCGAACTGAAAAGAGGAAAAAAAGAGAGGTCTATCGAAGAACCGTTTTCGACGAAAATTGAGAACATCTAATCGCAAAAATTAATTCTTGACACGCATCAAGTCACGCTCAATTGAACGCTTTCTCCCTCTTTTCAGTATTTCCACAAGTGTATGTAATAGGTAGAGGTACCTACGTTGCTTTTCTTTTTTATCGTACGGTTTGCCTTTGGTGGAAAATTCGACGAAAAAGAAAACAGAAAAGATGAATTAAACGATCAAATCATATAGTATTAACGAGTTCTTCACCGGAGTTTGTATGAAAAAAACTCGCATTGTGACGTATACCTCATAGGCGCACGAGCCAGATTCTCCACACACAATTAGATTTATTCCCAAAAAAGAAAATCGTATCAAAACTACCCCGATGAAGTCAATGCGAATTGAGTATAAATTCAGCGCAGTCAGCAGGAAATGAGGAAAGCCGTTTTTCAAAACCCTTAATTGAGATGGCAAAAGTTAATCAAAGCTTGTGAGAATGTAGATAGCAATTTATAAAAGTAACATCCTTCAATCCAAATGTACACCTCATTTAGGAAAATCTTCGTTCACCTGGACAACCAAATACGTCGAATAAACTTACACCATATACACTACGTCAACGTATCTTCTGATAAAATCCTACATCGACGCCTTCGATATTCAGCAGTAGATATTCAATTAGCTCAGAAAAAATATCTATATCGAGTACGTCTGTGTTTAAGTTCGTGTCCAGAATTCATTTAGCTTTTTGTCGTTTCGTACTTCATAATTATCGTAGCCATTAAAGCTTGCGCCGCCTAATAATAACACCTTTGGCCTGAAAATCATACTAGCTTTCCAAGATTTCATAACGCTTGAAAATAAAACGAAAAAACTATAACGGTGAAATCTAAGCGTTCAACTTTTTAAATGGCAGAATTAACCGCGACACATGCGAAATTGCGTGACCACTTTTGAATAAATAAATTAATACATCGACCGAGTCAATAGGTCGTGTTACGAACTCAATTTTTCTTCAAACTTGCACAAGTCTTTTTTTAATCACGCCATTAGTTGGTTCGCACCGCATGCATTCCCCCCGAGTAATATTAACAAAAAAATACAAAAATTTTAGCAATTGTCATCAAAGGAAAAGTTGATAAATTATATTTTACGTATCGATTTTCCGAAATAACACGAGATCCATGGTACACTTCGTGCTACACTTTCACACAAATCATTCGTATCTACAACACAAGTATGTAAGTAGATATATCAATTCATTTTTTGTTTTTTTGTAAATTGACCGATACCTATCTGGGTGTATGTTGACACAAAAGTTATTTCGGGGATTTGGTTGATTTATGGTTTCCACGCAGGAAATTATATTTCTTCTTATTGATGTTTATTTATCGATAAAAATACATCGCGCATTATCGACTTCGTATCAACAAAATGCGAAAATATATTTCGTACTATTCTATACTGAAATTCCCTCTGGAACCATTTATCCGCGAGATATGTTAGTTTTCTCTTCTCGGTTGACGTTATTCTCAAAAAGAAGTACATTTCGGATTTTGTAAGTACGGTTTAAGCGCAATGAAAACCTCAACCGTGCACTTCATTAAAATCGATACCAACGTGATATTTCTTTCATTCATCTGAGTTTGAAAATATTCGCGAAATATCATACACGTACAATATTTCACAACATTTGAAATATTCCGTATTTTCTCAATTTCATCTACGATAACGGTACTTTATCATTCCAAAGATGGTGTCAATTTAGAAATACTATAAGTAGGTAGCTACTCAGTAAGGTAGGTAGTTACATGGCAAAATAATTCGAATAATTCAAAACGAACTTCAAATACCAAACTTGAGGATTTTCATATTCAAAAAATTTCATCCACATGCCACCAAACGACTTCCATACCCGAACATATCCTCGGAAAACACTTCAATTTGTAACCGTATCCTGAAGCGCGAAAAAAAAAACATGAAAGATATTTCTCATTCTATTATATGGCTCAACAAGGAGGAAGAGGTTATTTGAGAATTGCTGCTTTGGCGAGATAACACGTCTAAGTACAAATGGAAACAATTTTTTACAAATGGAATATACACCACCTCCGATAGGCATATTGCCTCTGGAGCCATCATTATTGACAAGGTCCATTCGTGTTATGACAAGTACAGAAATGACCGCCGAGCTCGCATAGGCCTTTTTATTATTGCCGATCAAGAGTAAAACGAACGATTATTACGGTTTCGGTTGCAAAAAAAAAAATTCGCTTTTTTATTACAACCCTTTAGCGGCATTACCATGTCATTACGATTGGAAAATTTTTTGAAAAAGTGTACTCTAAAATAAACAAGAAAACCTTTAATTTATCGTAAAATCCGCTGGAAAATCTCTTTCGATATACGATTACGAATGGAAAAAAATAAAAAATAAAATAACATGACAAATGACACTCATCGAGTCAAGAATTTCATTAAATTTTTCTATACGAATATCGTTGAAGTAAATATAAATACCGTTGCAAAAAGGAAAATACTCGTGAAAATGCCATCAAATGTACAACTATCATTTATACCTTTAAACAGAAGATTAAATAGTATTCTTTAGAATTAGTTTCCATTACACGACGTCAATTATAATTCCAGCATTGAATTTTCATTAAACCAGATTTATTTTTTAATTAATGTCACCCAATAAAAGAAAATAAACATAGTTCGTTAACTTTCGTGGAGTATATTTTTTTTCAAAGGTATAATTAAATTTTGCAAGCTTCATGATTTTCCAGTCCCTTTGAGTGAAAATTGTATAGGTAGTAGGTAGGTAGCTCTAAAACGTACACGTTAATTCGCGGCGTATTTTTTAATCATCATTAGTAAGGGTTCGAAATTCGAAACCATATAATCCATCTAAATAAACGTTATCGTTGTTGTAATTAACCATATCGATATAACACAATTCACCATAACCGAGTTTAGCTTTAATTACTACACCTACTGGGTAACGATAGGTAACGTTTTTGCAAAAACAGCCAACTCGTTTTAACGAAAAAAGTACCCGTAAAATATCTAATACTATATTCTATTAAAAACGAAGAAAAATGAGAAAATTTCCCCGTACCTTTTCCCTTAGCCACATTCGTTTATTGAAAAGCAATTCCACGCTATCACATTTAATATTTCAGCTTTCCCAGCAAGACGGATTTTCCTCAACACTTCCCACACTCCATTAATTGTAACTTATTACGAGAAGAAAAAATTACTTTCCCTTAGAAAGAAAATACTTGGTTCGTACAAAAATTAAGATATGCAAATTACACCACGCTAACGTGAAATACTTTGCTTACTAAGCAGTTACTTAAATTTATATGCAGACATTTCATCTCCTGCAGCATCTAGTCTTCCATTAAAAGATATGTACTTGTGTATAAAAGAAAATATATGCATATTGTCCACTGGTAGAAAATACATATACTGAGTTATCGGTTAAATAGCGAATAAATTTCAATTTAATATCATGACAATGACCAGACGATGAAAGTACGTGAAGTTGTTATAAAGAACTCGATACATCAACATGAGATATCGTAGATTTTCATTTTATTTTCTTCAACATAGTACAAATTATTATTTTCACGAATGAAAATTCGTAAATCAGCGTCCTAAACCATTTAGGAAAGAAGGCCCCCCACCACTATTTGACCTTGAAAGATTTTGTGTTATGGCTGTCCCTTCCCATCTCCCAATTGACCTAGCAGGTCGTGCTCCTGTATGTACATATGGTGGGGGTATCGACCTTTCACCTCCCCACCCATCCCTTTTCCGCCTCAAAAAACATGATTTTTGAGTCTCTTTAAGCGGTTTTCAATCTTACCTCATGTAAAACAACTAGAAAAATGGTTCTTTGTGGTGGTATTGTAGTGACTTTTATGAAAAACCCAGCTTTTTTTCATTTATTGCGAAAGTGATCTCAAAAATACGATCTAATTAATAAACTTGTAAATGAACTAAACACTACACCTCTCTGTTTCTGTTAAGCATAAATCTACCGCACGAATTCAAATTTCACAATTAAAAATTCATAAAGAACAAACCAACAACCTTTCAACCGTCATATCCTCATCAAGCAACATACGGTTAAGCTTCAAAATCAACTCGCGCAAAATCCTAAAAACTTGGCACGACTACACCGCATACGGCGAAAAACGAGCTAACGAAGCAATTCCAATTTCTCGCTACCGCTGACCTTAATCGTAACCGAAGGGTAAAATTCAATACTCACGAAAAAAAAAATACATACACAGTATATACAAAATAAAAACGAGAATTTTCAAAAAGAAATTGACATCAAAAATGACACTTAACGCTTCAACAGCGCCAAGATACATTCTCTGCCGTCTATTCCGAGTCGAATCACTATTTTCTTCTTTAAAATACCGAATGCGTTTTTGTTTCAGCAAAAAAAAGAAGTATACACGTTTCTAAAATCTTTCGGCTAACGTACCACGATTTACAAAAGCTTGGAAAAATTTACTTTTGTATGAACTTTCAATATCGCTGTGATAGTTTTTTCTTTTATTCTTTCGTAATTAGATTTCAAAAGCTAATTATGAAGTTTACTTTCAACAATTTACGTATACTTAGTTTTACTTAAGTTTATCGCGTTAAAACGTTTTATAAAGTTTTACAAAAACTTATAGGCTAGGTGACCCTTTGGGAAACATATTCGTCGAATACTTTTTTTTTCGAAATTCTCTGTTTTTTCATCGTCTTGGCTTTTTTCGTACGAGTATGTTGTATAAGAATGAGATAATTTTCGAAAAGTTCCTTCGAATTGGACTATCGAACCTCACACGTCATTTATTTCGTGCAATAGAATCTTCTAATTATTTACAGCGACTTCAGAAAAGTACATTTATCGGACATAGACAGCTTTGATATCGTTTTGCCGCAACAATACGGAAATACATTTCTAAAACAAATACCCTCGGTAAGCATATCTACAAAACGAATAAAACTTTTAATATAGGTACATGTAAAATGCAAATCATGAAAAAAAAACCTCGAAACGCTAACAATATTGTAATAAAAACTTTGAAGTACCTAACGTTCGTCTGCAATAAATATTACGATAAAAGTGCCAACGTACGTGGCATAAATATACACACAGATGGGTTGTATTTTATATCAATCTTGTGAAAAAAGAAAAAATAACCAAACATGATCAAATAAATACTCTTCTTTAAAAACAAAACAGACTGCACGCATTCCTCTCGGTCTGTTAGCTAGCCAATTAACAATTACCATGAAGTTATGTAATGTAAAATTTCCCTATACACTTGGCTCAAGTCGCGAAAGTTCGCGTTTCAACATACTACTAACCTATAATTTACTCTGTTTTATCAACGAACAAAACTAAATTATTATAATTCTGCACAAAAAATGGAAGTGAAAATGTAAACATAATTACAAATAAGTAACGGTTTGTTATACGCGACGGGATTTGCTACAAAATTAATCCATAAGTTGTAAAAAGGAATTCGATATAGCAACAGCTGTATAATTCACAACACTCTCGCGTTATACTTTTACGGATCGATTACAACCATTATTTTAGATGAGAATAATTCCGTTAACGTAAAAAATGGTATTTCAACAAAGAGCGTCTTGTAAATGTCAAACAAAATACAACAGGTAGTTTTTAAGTAACTTGTTTTTAATTTTTTGATAATTTCCAACTGTTGAAAAACGTTCAACTTCCCGTAAGTATGGTTTGAGCTTTTTCATACTTGATGCCAAAGAGTATAAAAATTATGAATATGAAATTTTTTTAGCGTTAAATACTTTGCAAATTCCTACAAAGAAATAATTATTTTGTTGGTTACACGTTACATTACAACGGGTAACAAATAATATCCGTTGCAGGTGTAGAATGGAAATATATCAGCACAACTTCATGCTGTGTAGGTCACATAACCTAACTCCACAAAGCATTTCTTATCACCACTTATTTTTGATTTCATTACTCATTCATTAAACTAGCGAAATTATCAATGATTTAAAAATAAATGGTGATAAGAGTTTTTATTGATATTTTCTAGATTTTATTGTTCAGCCCATACCATAATGAGTTTCAACTTTACAGTAGAAATTCTGCACAAAATCGAAGTACAGTTTTTTGTAATTAGTAAGCATCATTACCAAACTGTTTTCCATCGCGAAAATAGGGAGGAAAGTAGTCATTTTTCGACCATGTAAAATTAAAAATTTTTTCGTTTCGGTAGAATTTAAAAAAAAATTAAATATACTCGTATCCTGAATTACGAGTATTCTCACGAACAGTGAACGTGCAAAAAATCTATTTTCAAAAATTGGAGCAGTTAAGACGGGACTGTGGGTAATGTGGGTTGCATAAGCAATTTTTGCAGGAAAAATCACCAAAATACCTGTAACTGCCCGGGAAAATTAAAACTGTGGAATATCGCTCAATAAGCCACACAAGTGTAAGTTTAAGAATATTATATCAAAAAATTGCTAAATTTTGTAGAAAATTGAAGTTACAGGACTTTATTTTGAGGTCTCTAAAATCCCGCAACTTCAGTTGTTGATTAAATGCGACAATTTTTTGATATGATACCTTAAAATGTATACTTGTTTGTCCTACAGAGCGATATTCCACAATTTTAATTTTCTTGGGCAGTTACAGGGATTTTAGTGGGGTTTCCTGCAAAAATTGGTTATGCAACCCACTATACTCATAGTCTCGTTTCTAAAAAAGATACATTTTAACTCAAATGTGACGAAAATTACGAAAAAACCAAACGTTTCGGCATGTTTTGCGCCATCTTCAGCGGTATTATAATTAATAACATTTAGCCATAGAGCGTTTTATATCTTTCTATCCTCTCCACCTCAACCATCTAATGTCATCTAATTCTCTGGCAGCTCGTCATCAAGTAAATTTAAGTTTTCGAGTATACCTTTTTCAAAAATTTTCAAGCTTTCAACGATGGTAGCAACTAGCAATGCATTAAAGAGTTTGTCATCTCGCTTGTCCTCGGTTTACATTTATATAGTATACAGTATTTACATACTTTTGAAGAGATCGAAAATTAAGAAATTAAAGTACTCACTTAAATTTGATAAACGAAGAATAAGCTTTGTAGAAAGGTTGAAGATATGGACGGCAGCATCTGAAAAAATTGAATAACTTAACGAAATGTATAATAACGTAAAGACACTCGAGCCATCTTTTTTTCAAATAAGTGTACGGTTTTCCAACAGGTTTTTATTTTTATATTCGGCAAAGAAACACGATAAAATATGATAATCAACAAAATACTCAACGTCGAAAACATCTCGACGAGTCGCGTAGAAAAAAATATCGAGGATCTGTCACCTTTTGCAATTGCTTTACATATTTCGCAGCCTCATCAAAGAGATAATCGGACGAAGATGGGAAAAAATAAAGGAGAATACTTTGTGTATAATATCCAGGAAAAGCATTTTAATACCAGCATTTTCTTGATTTAGTTTTCGTTTGCGTATAGCGTTGAAAATAATGACGTACAACGATTCACAGGTACTTTATACACGAACCTTGAGTTGTACGTTTTGGAAATTGGTTTCCGAATTCAATTTTTATAAGGGTTTGGGTTAAAAAGAAGCCATTTTCGTTTTACGCGATTCTCATATTTCTCTCGGGAATTTACACAGATATATTAAACCGTCGGGATAATTTTTTTCTTCATAAGAATATACGGCGACGGCCTTCTTAAATACGTGTAGTTTGCATTTGGAATTTAAAGCTATTATTTTAAGGAACGAATTAAGCCGGTGTAATTTTTTAATGTAATACCGACCGTGATTAAAGTACGGTTAAGTGCAGGTCGAAATCTATGTAGCGCGTTAATTGTAGCATTTTCTTAGTATCAGAGCAAGAATTAAGTTCCTATAATAAAAATCTGCACGGCGAATTTCCTCGTTAATCGTTTATCGTAAACTTTTAAAACGGGCGAAAGTAATTTTTTTCGCGTTAATTTTTCCACCATAAGCGTGCACCATAAGCGGAAACGACTTTTGGATAGCGTGTCCATTAACGTACAGCAGCTAGGTACATGGTAAATGTCCGTTCATCCATCATGAATCTGGCGTTCAAGTGAGGACATAGGTGAAGTGAAAAACAAAGCTGATGTATTAACATGCTTACGGAAAATAAGACGGAAAAAATTTCCACTTTTAAAACGTAGAGAAAGCAGGCCACGCAAGGTATGCTACATCCTTCACCAAGACATATCTATTAGAAATTGCAAAATTACAAAAGAGTACCGCAGGTGAACGTAATAAAAATTAATTAAACGAAATATTTTGAAAATTCTACAAATAATTTAACAAAAAAAAAAGGAAGAAATGTTCTTTAAACTTCGTGCTATTCATCTACGTCAAAGTTAAAAAATACGCGAGAATCAGTGCTCAGGTTCGCATAAACATGACTCGAAAAATTCCATCGACAGAAGTCTGCACACAAAACAACGCTAATATTCAATCTTGTTCGCCACTTATTACGTAAATTAAAAAACTTACGACGCTTAATAATTAAAACTTTCTCATCCCTTCACGTACAAAGTTATTATAAATTCTACAAACGAAAAACCATAAAATCTCAAGTTCTCCATTCGTCGTCGGTTACAGCACATAGAACAACTTTGAGTTTTAATTTGATTGGCAAACCAGCAAGGATACCTCAGGAAATTTTCATATTTTTAAACTTTTGCCGTACCACTGTGTCAAACCTTTCAAGATCAATAAACCATAAAATAAGTTACACGACGGGTACACGAAAATTTACAACTATAAGCTATAAACCTTTCCTAGAAAATATCAAAATTCAAATGTAGCGGTATAGCTTCCTACCTACTAACTAAGCACGCTCGCTTGTAGCAACAGATGATGTGATATCGTATCTGAAAATATTCTCTCAACACTACGTGTTTCTGAAGAGAAACTACAAATAAGAAAACTCGCCAAACTTTCCACCAATAAAGAAAATCTAATTTACAAAAACAGTAACCAAATTACAAATCAATTCAACGAAAAAAGCCAATAAATAATCGTTTCAAAATGAGACGTCTGGTCTGAAAACCGATATCTATACAAGAAGCCTTTAAATGCCAAAATTCGCTCTACAATTGCAGCCTGGGAGATTTTTTTAATATTGAAAAATTTGAAATCATTTTAAATGGCGTTTAGCCAATCTCTTCGGCTTTACGCCAGAAACACAATAGTTGATTTAATTTCTTTAAAATAAAATTACACAACTATTTCAAAACGAAACCCGTAATTATTAAACAAAAGTCAAGATTTAATTTTCACGACGAAACGCGAAGGCTTTTTCAGCATCTTTCTTCGTCGTTGGAAAAAAAAGTCGTTTGTAAAGCTTAGATATAAATTAAAATGTTGAAGTCTTCGCGGTGTTTTGTTTTGTTTTTTTTTTTTAAATAACTAAATGTGAAAATTAAAGAACTGTTGGTCCTTTTGGAAGAATAAATATAAATTATTGTTTCTGATCTTTTGAAATGAATATTCAATCTTCCCAAACAAAATTTTCATCAAGTATATTTTTCATTCGTCTTTCTTACAATTTACCCTATTTTGCACTAATACGGGACTACAGGTATGGTGGGTTGCATAACCAATCCTTGCGAGAAAAGGCACTAAAATCCCAACAATTGCCCAGAAAAATTAAAATTGCGGAATATCGCTTCCTCGGGCAAACAAGTGTATGTTTTAGCATATCATATCAAAAAATTGTCCCAATTGATTGACAACTGAAGTTATAGGGTCTTAGAAACCTCAAAATAAGGTCCTGTAATTTAAATTTTTTGTAAAATTGAGAAATTTTTTCATATAGTATTCTTAAATGTACACTTATTTGACTGATGGAGCGATAATCTGCGATTACAATTTTCCCGAGCAGTCACAAGGATTTTAGTGATTTTTCCTGCAAAAATTGGTTATGTAGCCCATTATACCCGCGATCCCGTCTTAAATACAAATGCAGTACAAAGGTCCATTATGAGTGTGTTTCAGTTGATTTATGCCAATAAGTTATTGAATATGTTCTATTATGTGATCACTCATTATTAATCTTTTGTTTTCTCCTTATTTTCTTTCAAATTTAACATGACAAAATCCAATAAAATTCGTCAAAAAAGTACTAATCTCATATTTTTTCAAAAACAGTATCATAGTGTACTTATGCACACATTCGAATTTTCTAGAAATACTTTTAAGTTCAAACTATGATTGAAAATTTTCGAACAAATTGCAACTCCATTTCATCAAATTGTACTTTCTCAAATTCCTTCTCCAAACACCCACCATAAAATATTTCGGTCATGAAAGCCTTCATGCGTTTACATCTTATTTACCCATTAACGCCAAAGTATTAGGTATTTCTAGAAACTCGCCAATGCCAGAAAACAACCACGAATGCATATCAAAATGTATAAATCCATCGTCTCGAAGCCGGCCACAAAACGAATACCAACGAAATAATGAACGTCACCTTCAGCATATCTTTTAGATTAACGTTCCACCAAGTTAATGAAGTTTCTCTCGTCTTTGTGCTCGAATATAATAACGCAAGAAAACGTAAATGTAAATAAACGAAAATACTAATGGAATAACTAATACAATACCTGATGGAATTAATACCTCCGCTAACAAGACTGCAAAGGATTCTGGTAATTCTCAAATCTAATACGCTTACTCAATACAAAATTACTAAAGCAAAAGCGCACTGTAAGTAGCCAATTTCCGAGTATACTAATTATTAGGATGACGTTTATTTCATATTACCGTTGTTTGCCTAAGGGGAAAAAATAGACTTAAATGATCAAATATGTAATTCCTGTTAAATAACGTACACTTGGCGTAATACAATACATAAAGGTCAAGCGGAGAAAAAAAAATGACCCAATTAAAAAATTCATTTGATGAAAAGCTAAAAAATTAATTATTTTTTTCACGACGTCGCAGCGGTAGGTATTTCACCTCACAATATTTTTTAATAATTCAACGAAATGGCTTTAGTTAGTGAACGTTAATTGATAAGCAGAACAGCGAAATACTACCACAAGTAGCTACTCTCAGTCCTTTTACCTTTTCACCACCCAATCACATGTATAAATAACGTTGCTCATGAAAAATGCAACATCTTCGATAGCATGCAACGAAACTTACCTATCCTCAGTGTCACAACATGAAACCACATAGGTCAGTGTTCAAGGAAAAATTATTTTATCGTTCGATATACGATAAATTAAAAATAATGAAATAAAAACAGGCGTAGGCAAGCAAGTAAGTACATATTCAGTATCTATTCAGAATACAGCTAAAATTAACATGCAGACCGAATTAAAAATGATGAACCAAAAAAATCAACCTCAAAGAACCAAACAACCCGAATCAAAAACAAATTGAAATCAAATCTAAAAATATTTCAAGCAAGACATAGACCATAAGCAGTCAAACACTGTTTCATAATCTTAATTACGTGCAAAAAACAAAAAAAGTTTAAAAATTTCATCTTATTCCACCCTTCAAATCAAGTACACTGAAACTGAAACATTAAACAGCTGTGGAGAAAAGTAGCGATACAAAGGTTGACGACTGCAATTACCAGACAACTTTTACCAACTTTACAAATTTTATGTTAGGAAAATCTTATTTAGACCTAGAAAAACATTTTTACTGAATTGAAATCATGCTCATAACAAGCTAACAATATTCAACGACGATTTAACTTGTTCTATGCATTTCTATGGAAAAGCTAAGCGAACTCGACATCTTTTACGATCAAGCATGTAATTTATTTTATAATACATCCCGGCATTAATTTTTACACAATTTTAAAACTCGCAAAAAAAACCACCCCAGCAACATTTTTAATCATTACTGAAATTAATGAAGTTGCGACAAATAACAGAGCAGTTTTACGCTTTGAGTCGAGGCTGCTGTTTGAAAAAAAAATCCAAGAAAAACAAATAATTTTAATAAAAAAGTTGAACATTTTTAGTATTTTTCTTTTTTTTACGTAGGCGAGAAAAAATTGAAAAAACGAAGAAATTAAGTCGAGGAATACCATCATTAATTAACGCGTTCTCGGTTTTAAAAAATGAGTAATTTTTCATTCGTTCTATGTTCAAATTAACCGCGTTATAATTTACTAGAGGGTCATAATTTTAAAAACGGCATAATACCAGTTTCGTACACGACCACAGAAATGAGCTAAAGAACGGTTACAATTTTATGAATATGTAAATGACATAACTCGAAAAAATTTTTCAAATGCGAAATATTTTCTTTTCAAAACTATTATTATTCTGAAAGTGCCAAGAGATGAGTCATTGACTTTAAAAAAAAATTGACATGCGGTTTTATTTTTCATTAAAACTGAAAATTTTTCTTTAAACCATTTTTGTCAATACCATGTACCATCTGAGTACACAGCCTTCCCAGTACCTCTACCTACCTCTATCTTAAAATTACTTATTTGCAGAGAGTTATTCATTTTATTAAAAATTTAAAACTACGAATAGGGATTTCCCTGGAGAAATATTTCTTGAGAAAGTTAATACCTACGTCCATGACATGAAATTTTCTCTCGCTTTGACCTTTTCTTCATTGAGGTATCGAAAATCCAACGACAAAATGTTACATCTCTTATTCATTAATTAATTTCATCGCGTTCGTGTACCAAACAGCAAAACGTTATCGTCTTCAGAATGTGAAATCAGAAAGGTTATGAAATCGGTCCGTAAATGTCGAAAGGGCTTATAACGTAATAAGACTCAATGTGTGGAAGTAAATTGGAAGTAAATCTGTATGTTTGCATTATTTACAATCACGTCGCCGAAAAACGGATATACCCACGACAGGGTACAAGGCGTTGATAAGTATTACTAAACTTGTCTATATTCTCCACTTTGAGCTCCTTTTCGTGCCTCTGCCTACAACCAAACCTTGTCATATACCTACACTCGTATATACACAACGAACTTAATACAATGAATCCCCGCGGCTTCCAATGTGCAAACTTAATTTTGGGATATTGCGAGGTAATATGATTCTTTATGCGGACGAGCTTCATGTACAGAATTCTATTCAGAGCTTCATAAATTCGATAAAAGAATCCAGATATCAAAAACTTTTTTCGCAACCGGAGAACTTAATATACGCGTATGACGACATTTAAAAAAAAAATCGACCAAGTATCGAAGGCAATTTTGAAAATTTCTTGTCGCTCGTGTTACTTAAAAAAAAATGCGTACACGTTTGCTTAGCGACATCAGATATGTAATAGAACAAATGACTAATACAGTAATTACGTTCATACTTATTGCACGACAATATAAACACAAAATAACTCATCTTTGCAGGCTGAACATTCTCTTTCTTTATTTTTTAAAAGCCGTAATAGAACCATTAAACGAAATTTTGTGAGATAAAATGAAATTAGCCTAGGTATATTGTAAAAACTTCAATTTAGCTGAACTTCATTCTTGTATTTTTCATCTTTTATAGAAAATTTTTAAAGAAAATCAGTTTTTGTTTCAGTTTTCAAAAATATAAAATTGTACTTACATTACTATTAGTTTTTTTCTTGTTAATTCAAACCAGATTAAAAAAACATTTGACTAAAATTGAATAGTCGTAACGTTGTTTCAATTCGAAAGTAATGTAATGAATATTTTATTTTTATTTGTAAGTTATCTAATTCTTCTTTTTAGATTCAACATAGTCTCAGTGAACTAAACTTTGATTCTTGTTATTCAACTTGGGACTGGACTACGGGTATAGTAGGTTGCATAACAAATTTTTACAGGAAAAAGCACCAAAATCCTTATAACTGCCTGGGAAAATTGTAGTTGCAGATCATGGCTCTATCGGACAAATACGTACAAGTTTAAGAATATTATATCAAAAAATTACTCAACTTTATACAGGTATAATGGGCTTCATAACCAATCTTTGCAGGAAAAATCAATAAAATTCCTGTAAATATCCGAGAAAATTAAATGTGGAAATATCGCTTCATCGGGCAAATAAGTGTATGTTTTAGGATGTTATCATATCTAAAAATTGTCCTATTTAAAAAACAACTGAAGTTGTAGAATCTTAGAACCCTTGAAATAAGGTCCCGTAACTTCAATTCTTCATAAAATTGAGCAATTTTTTGATATAATATTCTTAAATGTATGCTTATTTGTCTGATGGAGCGATAATCTGCGATTATTGTTTTCCCGAGTAGTTACAGGGATTTTAATGCTTCTTCCTGCAAAAACTGGTTAGGCAACCCACTGTAACCGTAGACCCGTTTTAAAATCGTTAACTTGCTTCGATTGTACGTTCGTAAAATAATATTTCGACCACTAATATTAAAAATATTCAAGATGAATATGAATCACACTTTTAAAAAAAATTAAAAATTTTCCACAAAACTTTTCAAAGTTTATCCAACTTGAATTAAAATAGAAAAAAATTCATACGTACAAACAACTACAATTCATTTAAATTACAACAAAACCAAATTTCATTTCATTTGAAAAATAATATAAAGTAACTTTTTAATGAGCATTGTAAAACATAAACAAATATTATTTGATTTATTCGTTATTGAAAATTTAATCAAATTAAAAGCTCGTATAATCCCAACACTCAATGCATTTTTTTTCTCGACGCGGTAGATGAAATGAAAAAAAATGTAATTAAACCGAATTTTTAAAATGAAAAACATGCAACAAACGGAATCATAATCTGTTTAATCCGCTTTACTTACATTATCGTCGCCAAACACACCAACGTTCAGTATACTTAATACTCACGGGTGAGAAGCAAAATTTCAAGAAAATCTGTTTTTTATCGGGTTTAAAACAAAAATATTTTCCTTAATTGGAAAACAAGTTGTAAGTTTAAAACTTAAAAATCAAGCTATTCTCGCGTCTTCTTTTCATGCTGCTTTCAATAAAGCTGAAATTTTTTCCTTTCTCAGGAAGCTGTTAATTACGCAATGTAGGGCTACATTTTTATCGGATTTACTTTTTATGCTCTTTGCTAACGCAATTTAAAACAACCTCTTTTCCTGAAAAACAACACAAAATGGAATTGCGCTAGCGGCTTTTTATTAATTTAGTAGGTTATTCTTTCTTCGGGTATTTTTTTATTTCATTTTAGGTAAAATTTTCTTTTAAAATATTCGGCGAACTAAGTGTTTTACAATTCGTTTTCAATTTTTTTTCCGCTTTATTGATTCTTCTGTTTGAAAAAATATCGAGAGTAATGTTTAAACGAGCATGGTTAAAATATTCAAAAATTTTTAATTTTTATAGAATTAAGTACTTTTGCAACCAACCGTGGTATCCCGAAGACACGTCACATCATCAGTTAGTTACCATCTGCGAATGGCGATTACGATAAAAGAGCTAAACATCAGCTCACATTCATGCTTGAAAATTACCACCTAGGATAGAAATTTCCTCTTGTAACGAGTCAAATACAAATATTGTTGTAAAATACGATGGACCTAGCTTAAAGGTGCTTTTATGTTACCAGAAAAAAAAGTAAAAATGAAAAAATGTTCTTATACGATACATGTTGTAATCACATGAGCAACATAGTTTCACTATAAATTCCCAACAAGTACCTAGCAATTACGTATTCGAACTTCATCGATAGCAGAGATCAAAAGAAATTTTATTACGTGTATTTTGCAAATGAACGTAGATGCATTGTGAACCGAATAAAGGATCGCAAAATAAACTTCAAGTTTCCGCATGTTTTCCTTGAAAAACCTATCGCTTCTCCGTTACAACGTCGTAGATCATGGTTTCTTCCTTCATTTTACGGTTTAATCGACTCCTACGATGGTATTTGTTCAACTTTCGTTCCAAAATTTTATCGCCGATTATTAAAAGAACAATTTTCAAAATCTAATCAATGTTAATGATGTTTGAACGAATTACTAATGAACCTAGGCGAATATAATTCCTCGTTTGTATTTACGCAGCAAAGAGAATACGTTTACTTTTACATGTAGCGTACCTGCATATGTGCATACCCTCCCTTACATGAGCACAATTCGACCGCTGCGTCGGGGAATTCAACGTTGTTATGTCACGTTCACTAAATCCTTCGTACACTCATATGTATATATTCGACGCTTAAATTGGATTTTTTTTCCTCGCGTTCGTCGTCGTTTTGCGATCTGAAGAGGGTGAACTCACCCCCGCGCGTATTTCAATAAACTAAATTTACCTAGTGATAAACAAATCTCCGAGGATGAATTATAATAATATGGGAATTCATATACAAGTGTATAATGCAACCTCTCTTGTACTATTTTACAACCACTAATATAAATTTCTACTTGTCTGTGAACTTATATTTGTACTTCGGCCGGTTTATGTTTAACGCATAACAAAAATTATTACCTACGAAAGTATTATTTTTTACGAGGTACGAACTAAAGGCTTTTTTTATTCCTCCTTCTTACTGCGCTTTTACTTCCATGGTGGTTATACTTCGCCAAAGGAATTTTTTGATTGTTCACTGTTAAGGTTAAGATATACGTTTAATGATACTTATGCGTACCAAGGTTGAGGTAAGTAAACTTGATAAGGAATTAAGATGAGACTACAGATACATATAGTGAGTTGCATAACCAATTTTTGTAGGAAAAATCACGAAAATCACTATAACTGCTCAGGAAAATTATAATTGCAGATTATCGCTCCATCAGACGAACAAGTACACATTTAAAAATATTATATCAAAAAATTGCTCAATTTGATGAAAAATCGAAGTTACAGGACCTTATTTTGAAGTTTCTAAGATCCTACAACTTTAGTTGGTGATCAAATGGAACAATTTTTTGATATGATAAACATTGGGAAAACTTCGCTTGCATAGTCGAACTTGACAAAACATTCATTATCAGTCACTGCTGATTTCTGACTTCGTAAATCATTACTATCAACTACAGTATAAACCGTACATTGCAGACAGGCCAGTAACTAGCCGAGGGCAACCAGGGCATTTCTCGGGTGGGCATGAGGACTTTCCTTGTTTGGAAAAATTCGACAATTTTGCCTATTTCAATAATTAAAAGGCCTCTAAAATAAAATAAAAATACATTAGGTGTGATTACAATATTTTAAATTGCTCTTTACAATTAAGGGCATGCAACATAAGTTTTACTCATTTTTTACTGCCCAGTGTACAACTTCATATGCCCCAAATAAAAGCAATCCCAGCTACGGGCCTGATTGCAGATAATGATGCAGATGAAACACCACTGAAATAACCAATAAAATCAAAAGTAAACTATAATACTGATAATGAATGCTATACAAGCTTGATTATTTCATCTGCACAATGTAAAGTACAACCTACTGAATTAAGCGAGCAATTGCCACAAATTGAAATAATCAAATCACTGAAATCAATGGATACTTCAAGACTAGGTGAAAACCAAACCAAGAAATTTGTTCCAAACAAACGAGAACCTCGGGCTCAGGAAAACTTTGCGATAAAAAATAGAAACAAGTATTCGCCAACTGTTGGCATAATATTATTTACTTGTAAGTAAACTAACTTGAATTTCATCCTCTTCAACAGAAATCCCTCAGAATTATGATTTTAGTGATTTTATATTCGTACACTCGCTTCGTATTCCGTATCAAAATTTCTCTACCGTAAACTTCGCCATCGCTAACTTCAACATTGTTAGTTTCAAAAGATACCCCCTTTGTAAAGATAACTGTTTTTGTTCGTCCCACATAAAAAATTCATAACATTTCAAGTTCGCGTAGTTCATTCTAAGAAAAACAAACTGTATTCTAATAAGCGTCACTAGAGCAGCGTCACCTCTATGAACACCGAGCCTAATTTCACGCTGTCAAAATAGCATTACAATAATTAAAACGTTTTCTCGCCTCAAGGTAACGTCAAAAAACGATGCTTCTTTGCTATGCGTTGCATACCTACGCCCTATATCTCTAACCCTTTATTGACGGAAAATGCCATTTCGATACATTTCAAAATCGCCCACAAGGAAAAAAATTTTACTTTCACAAATAACAATAAAACTGCTTGTTTTTAGTCCGTGTGACGTCATTATGATGATCGAGATAGCTAACGAACGTGAGGATATGACGTCAAAGATACCATAATTTATAATTTTCCTCTTTTTAAATTACTCGCCATAAATCATTCGCTAATTTACGTATTCAACTATAGTAATGAAAATTTAAGGATAACTTCAAAGATAGGAACTTTCTCAAAAATTAATATCGTGATGGGATCATCGAACTTTGAAGTTACATAGCAAGAATATAGCATTAAAAAATTCATTATTAATTCAGATAATTAATTACGAACGTTATCTGTAATTGAACCGATTTCTTATACAATTACCCTTTAACTAATGTCGTCGTTCAATCAAGACAAGCAAATTTCTTCGATATTTAATTTCAAAATGTCAATCTTATTACATTCAAGAATGTAAATATATTATTCGGTACCCACTTGATAAGAACTTTATTATTCATCAAGACGGAACTACGGGTATAATGGGTTGCATAACTAATTTTTGCAAGAAGACTAAGATCCCTGAA
Organism: Maconellicoccus hirsutus; assembly: GCA_003261595.1. Classification (NCBI taxonomy): domain Eukaryota; kingdom Metazoa; phylum Arthropoda; class Insecta; order Hemiptera; family Pseudococcidae; genus Maconellicoccus; species Maconellicoccus hirsutus. The sequence continues at coordinate 110,160 of QBDW01006814.1, forward strand.
ATTCCTGGAAAAATTAAAATTGTGGTATATCACTCAATAGGACAAACAAGTGTATGTTTATGAACGTTATACCAAAAAATTACTCAATTTTATAAAAATTTTGAAGTTACAAGACCATATTTTGAGGTTTCCAAGATCCCACAACTTCAGTTGTTGATCAAATGGGACAATTGATATGATATTTTGAAACATACACTTGTTTGTCCTACAGTACGATTTTCCACGCTTTAAATATTTCTAGGCAGTTACAGGGATTTTAATGATTTTTCCTGCAAAAATTGATTATGCAACCCACTACCTGTTGTCCTGTCTTAAAATAGGTACTTTTTCTCGATTAGATTTTGCTTTTTACTATTTTTTTTGTAAAATACTCGTATGACATGTACCTGCTGCCAACATCGACGAAATTCTATTTGTAAAAACTAAACAAGAATTTTTGCGAAACGCCGTTGAGCTTATTAAATAATAACTGCAGAAAAAAAAACGAAAAGTAGCCGCCAAGAGGTTGAATCGAAAAAAATATTTGGTTATTTTGCGAAAAGTAGAAATTTCCTTTATAAATAACGAAAACCGTCGTAAGGTGAATGGAAAAAAACTTCAATATCGCCGCTGTCTGGCATAAATTTCATTCTTAATGCACAGCAACAAAACGTCAGCGAATAAATTCAAGTTGACAGTAAAAAAAAGAAATATTACGAAAAATTTTTTCCGTAAATTGAAATTCTCAAAAGAACTCGGTTATAAAGAAGAAAAAAGAGTTTCATTGGACTTGAAATGGTAATCTATTTTGAAATACGTTGGAATTCCAAAAAAAAAAAAAAAAGAAACCAGAAAGAAAAAAAAATGTACAGAAATACATCGAAAATAAAACTAAACTATACCTGCATTCTTTGAAATAACATCAATCGAGAACCAATTCCTTGAGTTGTTTAATTACGTAATATAAGTAACAACAGGAGCCACGTAATAACGAAAATCTACACCAAGATTGCAACTCGAATGAACTAAACTTACTTATACCTGAAAACGCAACGTTTTCTGGCTTTTCATTTCGATACAGAAAACCCAAACTCTTCCGCTCTTATTCTACAAAAACAAGCCGCAAGCGCGTGGTGACTTTCAAACAAGTGGTTCTCTAAAAACTCCCCATTATCTTTTATTCCACAATGCAACAGATATGACGTGTATCTCATGGCAGAACAAAAACCTTTTTAACCTTTTTTTTTTCATTTTGCAATTCTCTCATTTCGTAGCATTTTTATTTTTAAAAACGCACACGAATCGTTTAACAACATTTTTCTTTTGTAGCCGAGAGCTTTTAATTAAAAATTCGCCCACTAAGGCTTATCTCGTTGAGAGCTGAAAATTCTATAACAGCTTTGAATTAATGATACCACTAATGGGAACTACAAAAAATTAATCCTTGCGGAAAGCTCAATACTTCATTAATTATTTACCAAAGATTTACTGTGATATTTCACGTGAAATCCCGACCATCAACCAATGTATGATATGTATTTTAATATCAACAACTCGTTATTACAACGACACACGTCAAAAGTCTAATCCATCAACAGAAAGATAAATTTTTAAAAATCCGAATCTATTTTCGTGACTTTCCGAAACACTGGTAATGTCTATCAAAGTTGTAATAACTTTGAAATAACATAACCTTTCAGCGGCGAAAATTGTGACAAAAAGTATTCAATTAAAGTACATTCACACGTTACAACCTCGTGTAGCATCGTACGTGAAAAGAAAACATTGTACCAGGGTAACTTCGTTTTTCCACTTTTTCGTATCACCGGCATTCTCGACACGCTTCACAATTCTATGTAAGTACGATATTTTCACATACAGATACTAAATAATGCATTAATTCGCGACACGTTTCGGATATTTAAACAAAAAAGGAATTTTTTTTCTACGATCGAGACGAAATATTGTTGCAGAAATTTCATATTCATGTATGAATTTTTGAAAATTATACGTTTTACATGAAATCTGATTTTTCATGTTAAAGTTCCATTATACGTAATTCCAATAATTTATGAGATGTACTGAAATCTGGAGGAATTTATGTACTTACATTTCAAAGGTGTAGGACTGTAGGTAGGTCTAGGTACCGGGTGGCCGATTGGTTGTGGGCCCATTCGAAAAAAAATTAAGCAATGGTTTAAACAATGTTGAATTGGACATTATTTTTTTCAATAAAAATCAAATTTGGTCTTATCGATTCATTCTTAAGTTGAAACATTGCAATTTATGTAGCTTTCATCAATTCTAAGAACATTGAATAAATTGCTATTTTTTAACTTGAAAGAGAATTGATAAGACCAAATTTGATTTTTTATTGAAGAAAATGATGGGCATTTGAACATTGTTTACGCCATTGCTGCCATTTTCACAATTCTTTAGCTGCTAAAATTCATTTTTCAATTTTTAGGGAATTTTACAAATTTTTAAAAATTACCATATTTCGAAAAAAATGAGTCAATAACGATGCAACAGTTAGGACGGCACAATGGGTAAAGTGGGTTACATAACTAATTTTTGCTGGAAAATAAAAATATCAAAAAATTGCTCAATTTTATAAAAAATTTAAATTGTAAGGCCTTATTTTGAAATTTTTAAGATTGCACAACATCAGTTGTCAATGAAAAGGTACAATTTTTTGGTATTATATCTTAAAACATACACTTGTTTGCCCCATAAAGCGATATTCCACAATTTTAATTTTCCCGGGCAGTTACAGGGATTTTTGTTATTTTTCCTGCAAAAATTGGTTATGCAATCCACTATACCGTAATCCCGTCTTAATAAGAGATGAAAAAAAATACGCAAGGCAAAAATTTTTGCTTCGTCAAAAGTAAATAAAAACGCCGAGTTTTGTCAAAATTTCAAGCCCCTAACCCAATTCCCAAATTTTGAAAAATTTTTGAATTTCCAGAAAAGACTAAACAACATAACCGACGAAAAATACCCGTCTTAAGTGTTAATTCCGAATTTTTTCGAAGCCTATGGAAGACGAATTTGGTTAGGGTCAAATTTTTAGCTGCTAAAGTTCACTTTTGCACGAGTTACGACGACCTTTCTGATTTACAGTTCATTATACATAAATTAGCAAACTGTGGTTATTTTTGAAAATTCGCCGAAAATCGAAAAATGAACTTTAGCAGCTAAAAATTTGGTTTTGGGGATTTTCGATGATCTCTTTCAAAATATCCAAGTTTCGTCAAAATCCAAAATTAACACCTACGATAGTTCCCTTATAAGTAAGTAGTAAGACGTAATATTTTTCTAAATTACATTAAAAGTGTCTCTCATATCAGTCATAACAAAAATTAATTTTGAAAAAAAAAATTACCGAATAAACTACTCCACGCACGTAGTGAAATATATCTCTGAAAAACTCATCGATACGAACTGATTTTCAAGACATATTTGCATCGTAGCCACTTGAAATTATGCGCTGCGGTTAGTACGAAAACGTCAAAATTGGGTAGAAATTCGCAAGGAAATACATTCTTCGAATTTTAAACCGATGAACTCCAACATGACTCGTGACAGAACAATACATCAGGACCTATTTCACGACTCAAATAACTTGTATAAATAACGATTGGTAACCCACCAACGTACTAATCACGAATACGAGAAACGACCACAAAACGCGTAGGATATTTTTTGAAGCGAAAAAAAAAAGGTTTAAATTCGCCTATACGTAACAATATATCAAATCGCGTTATGAAAAAGGTCTTGAAATTTATAACACCTTTTAAAAAGCCCAAAAATAATTTCTCGCTGCCACAAATCCGCACCGTAAAATTGCTTCTGTTTGAACCGTGAAATCATATCACTTGATATTTTCAATACGGATGAAAATTTCCCGAAATAATACGCCTCGATTAAACAATTAAAACTTCGGTATGATTTTTTTTTTAGCAAATTCGCGTATATCGAAATGATTGCAAAAATGAATCGACGTTATAATTCGTTGTTAGGTGGGTGCAACGGCTTTCGAAAATAATCAACATAATCGAGAATATTCATTATCAAATGACTTGTTTCGATATTCGTGGTTTTGCGGTCGTCATAAACCACCGTGTTGATAAATTTGCATATCTAGTTCGCCTTTATTTTCGTACTCTCGACAAGGTCAAGTAAAACATCCGTTGATATTCCCAAATTTCAAAACTAATTTCAGTAGCTATCGAATACATGATTACTTCAGTTGGTAGTTCGATATCTATGAACGAAATGAAACAGAAAAAAAAAACACCTTCAAACTCAACGTTCATACGATTAACCTGCTCGTTTATCGCCCTCGTTGATAAATTAGACCAGGGACCACCCACAGTAAAATAAGATTAAAACTCGAGAACCTCCTCGAACCTTATGGTTTTTTTTTCAAGAACTCGAAAAATAACGACGCATTGTGTAAAAATTGTATATCACTCGAAATGATAAAAACTTACGAAACACATTTCAAATTAAACTTAGTAAAAGTTAGCACAAACTCACTCATTAAATTTGAATGGTAAACCACATCTCCAGATAATTGAATCAGACATGACGGAGGTATAAAAATATCCAACTTTTTCGTCATTTCGTGTGCTAATTAATATATCGCATAGAAAACTTTATCATATTACGGTGTTCCACATAGCTTGAGAAACTTCACCACTACTTTGGTTTTTCGAGATTAATTTTTAACCAGCTTTCGAAATATAGGTACTTGTGATTTAACGAAATTAAAATAACTACACCGAACAAGCAAGAAAACAACTTCAATACTTCGTCTTTTTTTACTTGTTTTTATAAGATTTATAGCGTAACGTAGTATACGCAAAAACACGAACTCTAACGTAATTTTATATCACAAAATCGGAGACACTTTGAAGTATACACGAAACTATAGTATACGTAAATTTTTTTCACAATTCCTACTGATCTATGGGCCTTTAGAGATCGCGTACGTTTACCAAAGTAACGATACCGTAGTAAATTTAATTTACATACAATTTTCACGACTACGCGATTTTTTTTACGACCAATATAAACATCGCCACGAGGCGAATATTTTTTTCCATCGATGCGTTCAAAAGTGATGTACGATTTGGTGAACGAAACTTTGGTATTGTTTTATCTTCCTATTTTCAAATTATCGCCGAAATGATGCGTTGAAATCTAACGAAAACAGATTTATGGGTTAAATTCGCGAGATGACCACAGGAGATGAAATGTAAAACGTGAAAGAGAAATAGGTGGAAAAATAACAATAAACAAATCAAAACTTAAAACTCTTATAACCCGTTTTCGATCTTGTGATTCTTAAACTAAATCTAAAAACAAATGAATGGTTTGTTTTCATATCTTTTCTTCTCTCTTCCTATCTGGTATTTTTTCTTTTTTTTCCGTATTACTTTCACGTATTCCTATTACTTTTCCTACTTCCTCTTTTAAAGTATTTCGCTAAAATTTGTCTTTTTTTTCAAAAATTACACTTTATTTGTACATGCGAAAGTTTAAAATTAATCATTAACTGTTTGAACACGTTATGAACTGGGAAAAAATTTAAAAAAACGGAACACCTCGTACAAGAATTTTTTTTTTAGAGCTGTCAATTCCAGAAACTGTAATCGAGAAATGGATTCTGAAAAATCGAATCGGCTTAAGAGTTGATCGACTCATGTCGAATCAATTCCACTTGGAATCGATTAATCGTCAGAATCGACTCGAATCGACAGAATCAACTGAAAAAAAATCGTAAGCCAAAAAAATTGATGCTTTGATTTCATTCAACATCACATGCGACATTTGGTATTACAATAAAAACTTGAAAATTAAGAAGTAAAAACTAAAAACTGGAGAGAAAGTGGAAACGAAAAAGAAAAATCATTTTATTTTTATTATTATTTAGAATTTCTATTTTAATATAGAAAAATCAATTTGTCTGTCTTATTTGCCAAACTGAACGAACGTTTGCAAATAATGTATTGTAAAGAATTGGTTTGATTCGATCAATTTGGCTCGATTAACTCGATCAACTAACTCATTCACCAGAGTTGGGATAATTTCTCATCCAGAACTACAAAATATCCCTTATTGTCCTTTGTACCAATTTCCAATTTCCCTTTTCTTCCCATTTCATTTTTTACTCCTATATTTATTTTCCTTTTTTAGCTGATAACGAGTTTTTTAAAACAATGAATTGAACACAATTTTTGGCCACAACTGCTGATCAATTAATTACTTGATGAAAAATAAAGAAAACAATGTTGAAGTATCCCATCTCACTTTTCCTTTTTCCCACGATGCCATTTCAGACCTCAAAATACCCCACGATATGGAATATTTCTCACGATATCTCAACATCCACTTTAACGAATCGATTTTTCACAAAAATGAATCGATCAACTTCGTAATCGATTTGACTCGACAACACTGTTTTTTCCCCTTTCTATAAACGAGTTGCGTACTAATCGAAATCCTAAAATTTGAAAAAATGGTCGATTTGAACATCATATTCATCGATTTCGCATGCATAATTTTTCATAGCACAAACCCTACAAAACAATTTTCGAAAAATCACGACTGTTCACAAAACAAAATGACCGAATTTTCATCACGGTAACATTTCAAAAATTCACCAAAATAACGATCGCATTAAACCACCCCTCATTAAAATATCACGCTTAAACGAACTCGAAAACACCAACGGATGATGCAAATTAATGATAAACTCGTGGAATGACATTTTAATAAATTAAACAATTGCGATATAATAATGTCTAAATTGTAATGATAATAGAAATTCTAACATAAACAGAAGTCGATTAAAAATTTATAAACAATAAAAAATGTAACGAAAATTACACTATTTACAACGAACAAGTTTATAAGCGATTAAATGCAAGAATTTGTTTTATGGAAGAATTCTCATATACTTTAACCACGCGCAATAATTTCACAAGGGAAAACAAGCATTTTATTATGTATCTGTGAAAGTTATCATCCTTAAACTAACCTCACGGAGACCAGATCGAAAATGCACGTAATGCTAACGGGAATAATGAAAGTAAAGCATCGAATAATCCTTAAAAAGCTATGAAATAACTCCTTTACAACTCTAAAATTATAATTTCGTAACAATACGTCTTTTAATTTAACTAAAATTTAGAAATAATAATTTTTAATGAGAAGAAAATAAAAATAAAATGCATAGGAACCCAGAGAATTTATTTCATCGTCAATTAACAGATTAACGCTGCCATCGAATATCTTCAATTTGGCAACACTGCTATATGTCAACGACTCAATAAAAATAAATAATATTACATGGTACATAGTCACAATTATAGTCAGCGAATCAAGACCTTAAAGAATAACCAACGATATACCATATACTTAAAATAATTGGTAATGGTATGAAAGAGAGAAGATAAAAATGAAAATTTAAAATCCCCACATCGAGTCAACAATCCATCAAAAATGCAACATATCATGACGAAAAACAAAATCTCCAACGATAGGTTCAATTTTTTTCGACGAAATCACCTCGACGTTCGATGCACCGAAGAAACCCATAAACGGAGTTGACCGATACCAGAATAATCCGAACTTTAAGCATTATTTTCCAAATAAACAAACCCCCAAAGAGTATTTCCATTTAAAACACGCGTCCTATCACTTCACCCGTCACCACACTCACACCAATACACGTGACAGCCATAACGTACCCATATAAATCATACCGAAAAGAAAAAAAAATACGATACCAATACGAATACTTCTGTACAGTAATCAGAGAAAAATTAAAACAACACGTTAAACAATAAGTGCGTAAACATTTACATTACAATATACACGAGTAACAACAAAATTTCTTTTCGAGTATACAAATACAACATAGGAAAAAAAACATTAATAATATTGATCACAATGTTTTAATAACAATAAAATTACAAATGTGTTGCTTCGTCGTCTGTCACTCGAATCGAAGTAAACGGTTGACTTCTGACAAACAAGGTGGAAAGAAAATCGATACGTATCCGAAAATCTGACAAAAAATTCAAAAAGATTGTCTCATAGAATAATAATTATAGAAAAATCGAAAATAACCAAAAAATATGGGGAAAAATAAAAAATTAAGAAAAATGAGAAATCTTCAATCCGTGACGGAACATCAGTCAATTGAGAAAAATCAACCGAAGACGAATAATTTATCGCAATACGTTTTAAAAAACGAACTCTTTCATGATACTGGATTTTTTTTCGAGGAAAATATCTCAAGAAAGAAATATGAAACATCAACAAAAAAAAGACATTAAAAGATGTAAACCAATCTTTGATTTTCTATAGGAAATTTCTAAATGAAAAAACGTACTTAAAAAACCAATCGATCGTTGTCATTTTTTCCCCATTTGAGATAACAATTTAGTTTTTATTTCAATTTGTCAATGTTTTGTGCAACAGTCGTGATTCATGCAACCATAAATTGATGGAAGAGAAATAATATTACGCCGTAAATAAACGTACATTATTTCTCCAATTTTTCAAAATTAACTATGAAATATGTCATCTTGAAATTTGAAAAAATTAGTAATTTGGTAGGTAAACTAAATAGGTAAAAATTACATTTTCTTGCGAAGGAATTACGGATTCCTGAATTATTGGATCATTCTGATTTTTTGATATGTTATTCAAAAAGGTAGCGAGCTAGCGACGAGTGCGCGGCGTAGATTTTTTTCATGAATATATAATAGTATACCAATTATGATCGCTTCTTCGCTTCAAAATGGTAAATTTTGCAGGGGTGGTGTAAGGAAACAGATTCATTTCGTTCCGATTTTGCTTTGTTCATTTTGTTTCGTTTCTTCACTGAAATGATTTCGTTTCTTTTTTTTTTTTCAAAAAATTCATGTAAATTCATCTTGCAAAACAAAAAAAAGATCAACTTTTGGTATATCTGTGGTTACTTTTCAACACGATAGCCTTCTAACACGATTTTTTTGAAAGTATTTCAGTAGGAGCACTGAACAAATAATATATATTTTGTTAAAAATAATGGAAAAGTCACAAATTGAACGTTTAAAATTACAGTAACGGAAATGAAATGAAATATTTTGTTTCGTTCCACATTTCGTTACTTTTTTTCCAAACAAAATCGTTTCGTTTCGTATATTGTTCCACCACCACTGAAATTTGGGTTATTTTCATCTCAACGTTATTTACTTCGAGATGATGTTTTTAAGAAAAGGGCTTCCTCGCCCACTTCGTCATAGTTCTGAGAGACGATATGGAAAATTTCAAGTAAATTTGTCTCCCTTTGAGCGAGACTTCCTTTCGATTCGAAACGTAACTTTAATAATAGATTATTCAATTCTGTTTACAGAGCACAACCGTTCGAAATTAACAGACTAAATCATTTCGGTCGTAATATTTCAACTTCTTTGATGGATCTTTATAATGAAATGAGATATACTTTTTTACGTTACGTGGAAAAAATATAATAGATTTTGCAACATTCGATGAAAATTATCCATCTGGAGATTTTTAATTTAATTTTAAATAAATAGGTAGAATTTAGTTAGTCGAACGAATTTATCGTTATCAAAATTTACAAGGTCGAATTTTCAAGAAAACCAAGCAGTTACCAACACGTCATTCCACTAAAAATTAGCTATTTTCTCGTATTTTTGGAAACTAAATTACATCATTAGTTGAAAAAAAAAATGAGAACATCTCGACATAACTCAACTTTTTGAATATAAAATGATTTCACATTATATAATAGATAATATGTACCTATAAAACCTTCTTCATGAACCAAAACTTGAATCCATATTTTGACGCGATATTTCCACAAGAATTAAATTTTAATTAGATACTTCAGCGACATAATCAGCTGAACCATTGTTATATCGAACAATTGAAATTTACGAGAATATAATAAACATTATGAGAAATCGAATAATTTTTCACCATTAAGTACATATTGGCGTTATATGTGGTAAATCGTTGAGAAAAATCAGATTACCCAATGTTATTTCGACATATACAATCTTTCTTTTCAATGGAAATGAAATAATTGACAAGTCCTTGGAACGTTCTACTTGTCGACAAAATAATAGAATTCTTACCCAAAAAGAAATAATAAAAAACCCCGGCTAAAACAATATCAGAAATCTGTCCTCGTTTTATTCTTTGATAAAATGAAGAACTATGCTTTTTAAATCCATTGAGATGATATGAAACTGACATCAAGTATGTACTACGTGTACATATCATACTTTAAATGTAACTTCCTTCATATTTTCAACGAAACGGAAAGACCAAATGCCAATCCATCAACAAATTGTTACCATTACAAAGCGTCAAATCAAATAATTTTTCCACGCCATGAGTAACTTTACGATATTACGATTAATAAATTACATCACGCAATAATATCAATAAAAATGTTCCAACTGAAAACAACACATCTAGAGAATAAATGATACGAAGTGGAAGTGTTTCGGTTACCAAGAGAAGGGGACGAATCAACCTCTTTCATTTACAAACTTCCCTGCTTGATTAAATCCCAGTGAACTTGTTACTTATTCGCTTTTTGCGTCAATCAATGTACATTTGCTTTCCCTTCACGTCGACAAGAAAATCGAACCCGATCATAAACCAACATCTCAAGAATAGAACGAATAGATTGATTACTTAATGTTATCATTATTCAAACAAAAAGACTCGCAAATGACTGATTCATTGTAAATTTGAAATACTAATTCAAAATCACGATTAGTTCATTAGCAAATGTAAATAAACCGAAAATGAATTTTTCAAGAATTCAAAGTTATCATTTTTATCAGGACGATATTTTCAAAACGGATGAAAAAATATCATGTCGTTCGACTGAACAACGGTGTGCATAAAATCTAATTTTTTTTTTCAAAATCTTAACTTGTCATATGAAAATACCTGGCAAGAAAGGAGATTTTCTTCCACAGAAGCTCTAGATCACAGTTTATGATTTGAAGTAAGCCAAGTAAGTCCTTCATATAGACCGTCACCACTGGTCGCGCATGATGGTTGAACATACCAATTCCTATCTCGAATTCGAGTGAGACCTAATTTTTCTTGGATTTCATGAGGTTTCATAGCTGAAAAAAAAACATGAGAAATAATTCTCGATTGATTTAAAACACGTTGATAATGTAATCTTATCACGTTTCAAGGCAATGACAGGAAACATTTTTATAGCGATAGAAACAAGATAATTTCATCATTCGTAAAATAGACACATACCATCTGGTAAATCTTGCTTATTAGCGAATATCAAAATAATAGCATCTCGCATTTCTCTGTCATTTATAATTTTATGTAATTCTTGACGAGCTTCGTCAATTCGATCCCTGTCCGCACAATCGACTACAAATATTAATCCCTGAGTACCGGTATAATAATGCCTCCACAGGGGTCGTATTTTATCTTGACCACCGACATCCTAATAAACAAAATTGTTTTTTGATTACCATAATTGAATCGCATATTAAACAAAATGGAAGTATACGTACCCAGACATTAAATTTAACATTTTTATAAGTTACAGTTTCTACATTGAATCCTACGGTAGGTATGGTTGTCACTGATTGACCTAATTTTAATTTATACAAAATAGCTGAAAACACAGAAAGAAAATAAAAATCATTTCTGAAATATAAAGACAAGGTAATGTTTAAAATCATACTCGTTTTTCCAGCCGCGTCCAGACCCAACATCAATATTCTCATCTCCTTATTTCCAAAAATTTTTGAAAGTAACTTGCCCATTTTTCGGCGTTTAAATGCTGAACATCAGGATCACTATGAACGAAATAGAGCATTATTCCACATACGTGATAACATGTATGCAACTGCTTATAGTTACAATATTCCTGTGAACTATGCCCATTTTATCTATTAGTTTCACATGAAGTGATTCTTTTCACCGAACAGCGTTAGTCATTTATCTGAATAACTGTGATAGCCAAAGAATTTCAACACGTAAAAACCACTGGAATTGACGCATTTCACAAAACTTCCGGCGATCATATTTCGATTTGTAGGAATAATAACAAAATTTGTTTGTTATTTGAGCATAATCAGAGAGAAGTATGTCAGTAAAACCTGAAAAAGTTCACGTTGGCGGAATAAAACGTGAAGAAAATTTGAGAATTACTTACCTCGAATGGTTACATTTAACTTCACATAAGTTATACAATGTACTTAAATGCGTAAGTAAGTAAGTAATAAATTAAACGGCGAATTTATCGAACCATGTTAATAAATTTAAAAGATGTGAGTAGCAGGAAAGTCCCAACCCAAACATCCGCCTTTCATTTCTCTCCTCGCCGTTCCGCTCAATTATAATGCCTTCGTTTTTTCGAAACGCCTCAATAAATGTGAAATGACGTCATTAAGCGGACAACGAGGGCATTTCTTATTTTTTGCCTAAGTAAAAAAAGAAAATTCTCCGCATAAATACAAAAAAAAAGACTTAAAACAAATTCCCTCCATCCCCCTGTCCGCCCGTTATCTTCAAAATTTGAATTTGGATTAAAAGCTCTAAGCTCGAAGAAAGTTTTTTTACCGAGAATTGTGAATGAATGTCTTGATTTCTAAATTTATTGACCGAATCCCCAATCTTAAATTTATTGCCAAATTGTCAACTATTTATCCCACAATTTGAAGATGTAAATATTAACCCTTTGTACTAACTTTTATCGTCGCTCATCACTCAAAGCAGAGTTCTGTATACTCTTGTCGGCGTATTGTTCTTCGATTAATTTCACTTTCATTACGACTGCAATATTGATTTTTTTAATATTTTTGCTTTATAACTCAGTTTACTTACTCAAAAATGTCTAACAAGAGAAAACCCGAAGATCAGTCATACATCGAAGAAAGTGATTTACTCACCGTTCGACCGCTGTAAGTGTTCGATAAAATTTTGTGTTTAATTTTTAAATATAATTTTTCAACGTGTTTGATTTTGCAGTGGCGCTGGTCAAGAAGTCGGTCGATCATGCATAATGTTAGAATTCAAAGGAAAGAAAATAATGGTATTTTTTCCTATAAAATTTATTTACCAAGTGTATTGAAATTTCATGAAATATTTCAATTTACAGTTGGATTGTGGAATACATCCGGGTCTTACGGGCATGGATGCTTTACCTTTCGTAGATTTGATCGAAGCTCATGAAATTGATTTGTTATTAATTTCTCAGTAAGCATTTATTTTTCATGTACATATGTAGTTCTAGTTGTATTTTTTTAATTAATTCATGACATGGAGTGTTTTTATATTTCAGCTTTCATTTAGATCATTGCGGAGCACTACCTTGGTTTTTAATGAAAACAAATTTTAAAGGACGATGTTTTATGACACATGCTACTAAAGCTATTTATAGGTGGATGCTATCTGATTGCATTAAAGTTAGGTAGGCAGAATTTCCGATTAAAGTTCTAAATTTTGCAAAATATTATGAGTTAAACCAAAATTATAATTGTTACAGCAATATTTCTACAGAACATATGCTCTATACTGAGGCTGATCTGCAGAAAAGTATGGATAGAATCGAAACCATAAATTTTCATGAAGAACGAGACGTAGGAGGCGTAAGATTTTGGGCTTATAATGCAGGTCATGTACTGGGAGCTGCTATGTTTATGATTGAAATCACCGGCGTCAAAGTAATAATTGTTAAATTTATTTTTGAATTTTGCTGATAAAACGAATTAACAAATGTTTGAAATTTTAGATCCTGTATACGGGAGATTTTTCGAGACAAGAAGACAGGCATTTAATGGCCGCCGAAATACCTAGTGTCCATCCTGATATTTTAATTACCGTGGGTAGAAATTCTCGAATTTTAGCGACAAGTTGCAGTTTTTTTCAATTTTTTATTTTGTTTGATTTTTCATGTAGGAGGCTACTTATGGTACGCATATTCATGAAAAACGAGAAGAAAGGGAAGCTCGTTTCACTTCTATTGTCCACGATATCGTTACTCGAGGGGGCAGATGTCTAATACCAGCTTTTGCTCTCGGAAGAGCTCAAGAACTATTACTTATGTTGGGTAAGTTGAAAGTTCGAATGTATCTTCAACTCGTTCATTGTATTATTAATCAATAATCGCAGATGAATATTGGGCTGCTCATCCGGAACTTCATGATATACCTATTTACTACGCGTCGTCTTTAGCGAAAAAATGTATGGCAGTGTATCAAACTTACATAAATGCTATGAATGACCGCATTAAAAAGCAAATTGCTATTAATAATCCTTTCGTTTTCAAGCACGTTTCTAATTTGAAGGTAACGTGAAATCTCGATGATTTCTATTCGGGAAATTTTTTAATTATTATTTTGCGTTACTTCCCAGAGTATCGATCATTTTGAAGATATAGGACCATGTGTAGTTATGGCGTCTCCTGGTATGTTGCAAAATGGTTTATCTAGGGAATTATTCGAAGCATGGTGTACGGATCCTAAGAATGGCGTTATTATAGCCGGTAACGAAAATAGCTCATACGAGCTGCTCTCTTAAATGTAATTTGTGAAGTATTGTAATTTTTTTTAATTTTTTTAATCAAGGTTATTGCGTCGAAGGAACTCCAGCTAAACAGATTCTTTCAGATCCGGAAGAAATAACCACTATGACTGGCCAAAAATTACCGCTTAAAATGTCCGTTGATTACATTTCTTTCTCTGCGCATACTGATTATCAACAAACTAGCGAATTTATTCGTATATTAAGGCCTCCCCAAGTGGTAAGTTCTTAGTGATGATTTTTTTTTTATTCGATCTGACCGAAATTTTGACAGATATTAGTTCACGGTGAACAAAACGAAATGCAACGTTTGAAATCCGCTTTGGAACGAGAATACGAAAATGATCCTGATACTAAAATGACTGTGCATAATCCAAAAAATACCATGTCCGTAGATTTATATTTCACGGGAGAAAAAACTGTCAAGGTAAATTTTCTGTTGATTTACGTTCTGTTTGAATTTTTTATTATCAAATAAAAACTGTATTAGGTCATCGGATCGCTTGCTGTAGAAAATCCGACACCTGGGCAAAATTTGAGTGGTATTTTGGTGAAAAGAAATTTCAGTTATCATATGGTCGCTGCTAACGACTTATCAAGTATGTTATTCATATTACAAATTTGGTCAATTTTTGATATCACTTTTTATAGCGATTTCATTTTCCCAGAATACACAGACATGACTATGAGTCAAGTTACTCAACAACAATCTGTAAGCTTTTCTGGTTCATTAGCTGTTCTGAAATTTCTTCTGTCACATTTAGCCGGATGTTTGGAGCAAATAGATGATAAAAGATTGCGTGTTTATAAAGCAATAGATATATCAATTGAGAATCGCATGGCTGTGCTTGAGGTATTCTTAATTTCTTACTTAATAAATTATTGTTTTTTTTAAAGGAATATTATATAAAGTTTTCTATATCTAATTAGTGGGTGGCTACTCCAGTAAATGATATGTACGCCGACGCAGTATTGTCAGCTATTCTACAAGCTGAAGCAATAGGTGGAACGGTGTCCAAAACTATTCCACTTCCTGCTTTGAAAATGGATAGAAGTCATTTCAAAGTAAACCTTATCCTGTTGTCTTTGGTTAATAGTTGGAAATTGTATACCACCCCTTCTCGTATGTTCTTAGGAATGTTTAATTGAGTTATTGCAAGATATGTGTGGTGACGAAGCAGTTCCTAAAATCTTCAAAGGGGATAAATTGGCAATCACACTGAATAATCAAAAGGTCAACATTGACTTACTAAATTTGGTATGCTTGTGAAATCATAGTTTCAGTTCTTGAAATTTGAGTGGATATTTAAAATTTTTTTTATTTTTATTTTAGGAAGTGACGTGCGAAGATGAAAGTATTCAACAAATAATCCAAACTGCTGTAACTCAATTGCATAATTCACTCGCTCCTGTAGTGATTGATCTTCACGCTTGATTTTTTATTTTGTGATAATAAATTTTCTTGTTTCTTCGTGTTGTTTGTAATGAAAATAAATATGATGCAGTAGAGAAAAAAGAAACTATTTTCATTACGCTTTTCACTCTTCCGCATTCAAAAGCTTGTTTTTCAAGTTCCATTCAAAATACTTCGGATATTGCTGGAAGTTCATCAAATGTATTCGTAATATATTTTGGAAGAGTGTCGTTGACAATTTTTTTTTTATTAAAAATAAAAGATTTTGCCGATGCAGCGGTTACTTTACCTAAATACTAGATTATTTAATTAATAATAAAAATAATTAACTTGGGGACTGAAGAATGCGCGCGCATAAACTCATGCACATGTAGTGGGGACGCGGGAATGCAGGCACATGTTATCACTTATCACTCCGTTCTTCATTATTTTCTACTTATTTCAATTTTTAATTGTTAGCGAAGTTGAATTTTCTATAATTCAAAGTAGAATTGTGTGCAGATTTCATTATTTCATATAACATCATGATTTAACTTCTACTAGTAACTTTTTATAAGTAGAGCGCGTATTCTTTAATTAAGTACAAACATTTCAGCTTGTATCATTTGAGGACTGTTATCGGCGCCATAATGCTAAGGTACCAGTTGAAAAAACTGCCGATAAATAATTGATTTTACTTTATGATTGAGTTATTTTTACAGACATTTCCATCTCAACTCGTCAATTTCTCTGAAACCATTGATTAAAACACGTGCAATATTCACTAGCAGTATATTACTCGATGAATCAAACTCTGACGACAATAACGCCGAAGCAAAGAAATCGGATAAAAATAAAGAATCACTGAAGAAATTGAACGATTTACTAAAGATAATGGCCAAGGTGAGTGGAAATTTCTGCCAAATACTGCGTAACTTTATTACTTTATGAAATATAATGTGTTTAGAAAGAAGAACCTACCAAACTAGCTTCTCAAATCAAAATACCAAAACCCAGAGAAACCAAGAGACAAGAAGCACTTGATAAGAAAAAGCTCAAAGAAAATCAAATTGAGAAATTTGAAAAGGAAAAATTAGGCATGTATGCGGTTAACGTACTGTCAAAGGCGGTGATTTTAATTTCTTTTAATTTTTTTAGGCAATCAATTGGCCGAGGCCGCTACCAAAGTCGCCGAATGCCTTGGCGGTGATACTAAAAAAACAGAAATCGAATTACTGGAAATATATTTAACTCGTCATAAAAAACCTGTAGATTCCGATGAACATAAATCATCACCTAAAAGCAAAGTACCATTGAGGTATTTGTCATGTTTCACTTAAACTAGTCAAGAATTGTACATTAAAAGTTTACTTTTTTAATAGCAACTTGTTATCTGAAATGAAGATTGAGAAAGAAAAAATATCTCCAGAATCATCTCGTGCGCAATTAGTGAAATCATTGGCGGATAAAACTAAACCCCAACAGTTCATCGGATCAATGAAGTACAAATTCAAATTATAGTAGCTGAAGTCTTAGTCGCATTTTCGATGAGTTGCTCATTTCTTGATTTTGCAGACCAAGAGAATCCGTCAAAATTAACATATTTGATGAAAAGCCATTTGGATATTTTAATGTTGAAAAAATCAAAGAGCAAAATGTTACACCTTTATCGCTTGCTACTTGGGATCATCTGCATCAACGAGATTTGAAGTTAGCAATTAGCCATCCGCCTAGAAATATTTTTGAACAACTTATTCAATGGACGGAGCAGGGGAAAATTTGGAAATTTCCTATCGATAATGAACAAGGTAGTTAGAAAATCGCAAATACATAAAAACTAGGTTTTTCAAGTGACTAACGTGTTTTCTTTTTAGATTGGCATGAAGAAGCCGTATATGACTTTACCGATCACGTGTTTTTAGAACGTTGGTTAGAGCCATGGTGTCCGGAGAATGGTCCAATACGTTACTTCATGGAATTAGTTTGCGTGGGATTATCGAAAAATCCGTATTTAACTGTACCTGAAAAACAAGCTCATATATTCTGGTATGAGCACTATTTCAGAAGCAAAAAGAATTTATTATTGGAAACAAATGCTGGTGAAATCAAAGATCGAGTCACCGCTAGTAGTAGTAATGTTTGAAATAAACGTGAATGTTAATAAAATGTCTTCGTTACTTTTCTCTTATTTTATTTCGTTTTATGGAAAAATTGAAATACTTCTATGTGAACATTTGTATTTTTTTTTAAGAATCAACTATTCATCACCGGTAATTCATTACAAAAAAAATTGAAAAATACACAATGCCACACGCTTATATCAAATACACCTCATTCACACAAAAATTGATTAACTAAAAAGCCTTTTTAACGCTTAACAAGAAAGAATTAAATAAATGCATAAAATAAACTGAAAAATACGAATAAAAATACATCTACAATATTACAAATTATGTTTTAAAAAATTTATAATATAAGTAAATAAAAAGAGGAGTTCTTCGTTGGATCATTATTGGAAACATGAACGTTTAAAATTATGGAAAAATACAAATATAACAAATTAAAATAATTTACAAAGGAAGATCAAAAAAACTGTTGTGCTCAACTTACATCTTCTGTATAAAAATAAAATTACGTAAAACAATAGTGAAGTTGAAAGTATACAACTAATGGTAGTGACACTCAAGTTGTAAGTAGAGCGATGAATATATCATGAAATCATAATGCCACAAATAATTTATCAATTCAGTTTCACCTTTCAGTAATTAATTTAAAATTTTTTTCGATATACCGATCTTTTAACAATCAGACTTAAGTATGTAATCACGCATAAAAACGACAATTGTTCGCAAACAGTATCTCCTTCTAACGTAATATCACATGCTAATTGAATAAGTAATACGAGTAATTTACAATTCATCTTTATCACTGGCGGCCTTTGGCTTGCCACTGCGATCATAACCTTTCAATTCTTCGGTAGAACGACCAGCAATGTATTTAATGAAGTCATCAAGCTCTCGGCCACCCTAAAAAACACGTATTGATTATGAATTTTTTAAACAAAAATACATCAATAAAAGAAGATTAAATACCTCGTATCTAATAGGTTTGTTTTTATCATCTTTCGAAAGCCAGTACAACGTGGGGAAACCACGCACATCAAATCCAGCTGGTACATCATTAGCGGTAGCATCCATTTTTACAATCGCAACATTCTCATTTTTCAACTAAAACACGAAAAAAGATCAATTAAAATATTCAACCAACAAATACCATGTTACGGAGTCAAAATTATACTTTTTCAGCCAATTCATCGTAAATTGGAGTCAATTTCTTGCAATGACCACACCACGGGGCGTAAAATTCGACTAAGGTATCTTTTCCGTTATTAATAACAACGTCATCGAAATTCTTAGCAACCGCAACTTTAACAGGAGCTGAGTTATCAGCTGGAATGTCTTCGGATTTCAAGTATGGAGTCAATTTTCCAGCAGCTAATTCGCTCATGAATTTTTCGAATGATTCGATTCTGAAAATGAGAACGATTATCAATGATTTTGTGAAGTGAAAGAAAAGCCAAAAATCGAAAATGCTTACGAAAACTCATCCTTCATTACGTATTTTTGTTTATTATCTTTAACACTGACTAATGGCTTGTCTGAGGGAACGTAATCGAAACCAAATTCATTGAGTTCATGTTGGAAGTCGTCTTTCGCACTAACAGCGAAGTTATATTTGCCTTCGTAATTCTTTGCTACTTTGAGAATTCTGTTTCTCCAGTAATTCGTACCTAAACAGAAATTCCCGGCATAAATTTATGTCCTAGTTCGATCAAAATTTCATTATTTCATGTTCTTACCTTTGGGATTTTTCACATAATCTACATTGTAATAGGCAACAACCAGAGGAGATTTGAAATCATCAGTGTTTTCAGTGGTTCTGTGACCAACTAAACCGTGACTAAAAAAATGGGTTCACGATGTAATTCGATAATTGAACAAAATTTCTATCATTATTTAACTTACTAATTCGCTTTGATGAAATTTTCCAAATCAAACTGAGCACTGCTACCAGTATAATCAACAACACTTGACTCAAATTTATTGCTAAGAACCTTTGGTCGGTATAATTTCACAGCCTCAGTCCTAACATAGCAAAGATCAATTAGTTTTATATCACCAAAGAAAAATTTTCGAGATATCATCGCTATACTGACTCGATATTTTGATCCTTGAGAACTTCATCTTCTTCGGTATGTGCAAAGCTGACTTTTTCTCTGAGCTTATCAGCAACACCCAAGAATGATTTCTTCAATTCAGAATCCTTTTTGAAGAATCCTACAACTGTGACTTCTTCTTTGGTGAACCATTTGGTGAAGTCCAATAAAGATGAAAGTTTCTTGGAACCAGGTCCCACTTGAGATTTCATATACTTGACGATTCCATCTGAAGACGTGTCAATTAGCAACTACTCTACACTTCTAGACATGAAATCAAACAAACATAAGTTACCGGCGTTTCTAGGCCCGTTATATTCCTTCACAACTTTCCCCAATCGGAAAATTTTCAACGTGGGATAACCAGACACGTCATACTTTCCACATGTCGTTTTTCCCGATTCCGTGCAATCGACCTATGATCAAATTTTCATTAAAATGGGTTTTCTTTCGTTGAATAAAAGCACTAAGTATTACCTTGACCAAGTAGATCGGCGGATCGTTTTTATTCAATAAGGAAGCGGCTTTTTCGAAATCTGGCTTTAATCGTTTACAATGTCCACACCTGTTTAATATTACCACGTCAGTATAAGTTATGACATATTAAAACATATATTTTCGGATAAATTTACTACTAAAGAGAAACGTAAAAAACAGTGATGAGAATGCCGATATTTAAATGCGATAGAAGTACAGTGAAATTTCCTTAAACAGTGAATTTGCTCTTAAATTTAGATACATTGGAAAACAATAGATTAATACAATTTCTTGCTAGCTTACTCACCAAGGCGCATAGAACATCACCAAAGCGGTATCGAATTCAGAAATACTACTTTCGAAATCATCATCAGTCAATTGAAAGACATCGGATTCATTACCAAAAACGTTAATTAAACTACTAAGTAGAAACGAAAGAATAAAAAGTCGAGTATACATTTTTGATAAAAAAAAAAAACAAAATCTCCCAAATTCAAAAACTACGTGTAAAAGTTCCGACGTCTAAATGGAAATTTTTGACCATTGCTTTGAGCGGACAATAATCGGCAAAGTTCTCACTTGGCGAAATATCATTGGTTGATCTTCACTCCAGCGGTAAGCGTCGAATAACAGCTGTGCAAATTCAATAAAGATACAATGTCAATCGATCGAAAGTTCTAACCGGCGAAGTCAATGGATTCGAATTTTTCTCTTTTTTCATGGCAATAAAAAATGAAAATTTATACCTAAATCAAAATTTTCGATCAAGAATGATGATTTATACTCAACGTCAATATGAATTTTAGATTTCATTTTCAACTTTGAAAATTGAAAATAAATATCCTTTTGTCTTCAGCAACGACGAGTTCGTTTTGTCAATGTTTCTCAATTAAATTAAATTAAAACTCGAAGATTTTGAAACTTATTTAAACCCTAGCGCGATTAATTAGTAACGCATTATCGTGGAATTGTATGTACCTGTATAGCTTTGTACTCGTCAATGATGGTAATATCCCTAATTTATCTAGAAAACATTAATGTCTTCATTTCACCATTAGCTCGTTAGGTAGAGGTACTAGCTGTTTATCAGTGTCGTCATTTTTATCGTTTAATTTTTTCGAAAAGGACAAAATTTTATTTTACACCGTTACTTACCAGATTTATTGTTCAAGACTTCTCCCTTTTTAAACGAAATACCTATTTAACTATTAGTTCCATACTAGGTAATTCATTTTTTAAATAAAATTGGATGATAGTTGCCTGAATTTATTTCAGTCGTGATCTGCTACAATTATTGCAACGATGAACTTTCAATTTCATCTTCAATATTTTTTTTGACCAATTTTAATGGGAGTAAGGTTCGTGAAAACTGGATTTCGAATGTTCGCATACGTAGGTAATATGAAATTATTCATGTTGATTTTTAATCATAGTACATTCCTTTTATTATGCAATCCTAATACTTCCAAAATCTGATGAAACTGACCAAAAAAAATTAATTACGTACCTAATTCTATCTTCAGCATTCATGACTTTCCACTGTTGAACCACTATAATTAACTACCTCATACATTTAC
The DNA here is from genome assembly GCA_003261595.1 of Maconellicoccus hirsutus. Lineage (NCBI taxonomy): Eukaryota > Metazoa > Arthropoda > Insecta > Hemiptera > Pseudococcidae > Maconellicoccus > Maconellicoccus hirsutus. The sequence continues at coordinate 132,409 of QBDW01006814.1, forward strand.
TTCATCAACCTTTTCGATATTGCAAATTTTTTTCGACAAATTATCAATAATAAACTTTATTCTATATAACTATATTTAGGAAAGTTTACTACATCAACATATAAATAAGCATAAAATATGATTATACATATAGTATGTGTATATATGTATAAACACAACATAAACATAAAAACATGGGAATTCATAATTCTATAATTCTATAATTATATACATAGGTATTACATTTAAAAATGTCATCTAATTGATATGCTTAATTATTAATCTAAACAAGACAATAATAAAAATTCATCAGCGTTACGCTTACAATTTGTTAATAAACAAATTGACTATTCACGCCAATTCGTAAAAATAAATTAATTGAAACAAAAAAGAATACTTCTTACATACTGTATAATCAAAAAGTCCAAAAACGGAACTTGAAATTTTGAATTTTCATTTATGGCTTACTCCTATATCAGCGCTTAAAATTCTGCAAAGATGGCCTATTTCTTCGCGAGATTTTAAGAATTACAAACTATATGTACCTTTAATGAAAGCTTGAGGTAACAATTCCTTATTTCAAAATGAGTGCCATAGAAAACTCGAAAAATCCCGTTTCTGCCTTAATATTTCTTACAAAAATGAGATAATTAAATTTTAAAATATACGCGATAACGAAACATAAAAAAAATACACGAATAGCAACTAAAATTACCTAAATTATCGGTTTTTCAAAATAAGGACATTCAAAAATAATTATAAGGTAGTTTACCTCCTTATCTCCTAGGTTCACCTCCGAATATAACTCCAACATAGTGAAGCAGTCTAATTTTTCAATCTTAAAACTAATCATTTCATTCCTTGCATGCAATTACTGTTAACATGCACTCACAACTTCTACGTCCTCAAAATAACTTTAAAATTATGTAATCAAAATTCATTACATTTTACACCACATAAAATTAATTCAAAACAATACTGAACAAATGGAATTATTTAAAAAATCAAAAAGAGACGTACAAATAAATAATACACCACATTATTGGTCATGAAAAGTACAAGGAAGGAAAAAAATTAAAATTTTTTTTTTTTTTTTGCTAAAAATGAAATGCAAGTTTACGTATGACAAATTTCGCTTAATTTCGTCGCTTCTATTCCATAGTTTTGCGCTTTTTTGTTTTCGGGTGCAATATTCCACTGTAATTAATGCCGTTGATTTTAATCTTGATCACAATAGGAGACGAAATGACTATGTTTTCTGCATCTAAAAAAGAAAAAAATGTTGTACATTTCGATCTATTTTCGACATCTTCACACGTTAATAAAGTTGCATAACTACGCCTAGTACAAGTTAATAGTAATAATTAATAAACTAGCAACTCTGCACTTCTACCAGTACTTCGCGCAATATTCAACTAGTAAAAAAATGCACAGCTGCAGGGACGAACCGAAGGCATTTTTCAGGGGGGGGGAGGGCAAAATACTAAAAAAAAAAAAAAAAAAAAAAAAAGAGGTCATCACATTACCCACGAGTCACGTTGGAAATTTGGCCAGTGATGGGATATCGTGGGAAATTCAGAGATGAAAAATAGTCGCGTGGGAAAAAGGGAAAAAGTGGGAAATTTCAACAATTTGTCAAATTTTGGGAAAAAAGTGAGAAATTCAAAACTATTATCGAATTTTTTAAAATTTTTATTTATTGTCTGCAGAGTTATTATTTCTTGAAAAAAAAAAAAAGAAAAAATAGGTATTTTACTGTTGGTTTTGGCAGTTAAGTAATTATCTATTTGTTTTTTATGTTATTTGAATTTCTAGGTGTTCAATTTTGTTACCTACTACATTTTGAGTTTGTTTTTAATAAATAATAAGGCTAATAAAAAAATTAAAAAAAAACGGAAAAATATAATGTGTTTACTTTTTTTTTAAACAAGTCTGGGAAAAAAGTGGGAATTTTAGGTATTGAAAAATGGGGAACAAAGGGAAATTTGGAAGGTTGGAATGGGAAAAACTTCATTACGGATATCCCATCACTGAATTTGGCATAAAATTGTGAAGCATATTTTCTTCCCTGCACAGCTGAATGTTACAACTAACGGAAACCTTTTCCAATGCCCCAAAAATGTCGCAAGTACTCAGCTATTCACCTTGACTAGAATTGCTCAATTGTATCTGACCAACGAGCTCATCATTCGAATCACTATCAGTGTCTGAGTCAACTTCTTCATCCTCCTCTACATCATGTTCGCGTTTATGGGTTCGTGAAGACGAATTATTTCCATCTTCTTTACGATTCTTTCCCAAATCCAAAGGTGCATCGTTGTTGGAATTTTGACTCGGTGGTCTGCCAGTTTGGAATGGTAATACAGGAGGCTGTTGAAGTGGCCCTTTTATGCCGTTGTAAATATTCCACAACGCTAGTTGTGTCATGAAACCGCTTAAATTATTTGTCTCCGGCAATTCAGGAGAAGAACCTGTGAAAAGAAGGATTTCTAATATAAGGAATGCTAGTAATGATTTAAAATGTTGGAAAATGTATCAAGGAACAATTTTCATGAACATTTTCTTTCGTAAAACCAATAGGAGGGGCCGTAGACGCGTTTCAAATATGAGGAGATGGATCTTCGGAAAATGGGAGGACTGAAAAATTGCCACCATCGCTTAAATTATTCTTTTTAGTGTATAAAACAAGAATTAACTATAAATTTGCTTTTAACAACTCGATTCAGCGAATATGCACGTGAGACTTTACCAATGTTTGAAACATGCCATGGAAAGATCGCTATTTCTGAGTCTCAGTACAACTTTATCGGTGAAAGTTTATATACGGTTGTAATCCTCATAAAATATGCTACATTTCATATTCGAAGTATTTTTTGATTAAGGAGTTACCCTCGATACGAATTCACTTTGAAATAATTTCGTGATTTTTCGATTTTTCGAATTTTTCCATTTGAGAACCCCTGACGCGACTACGCCACAATAAAAAGTTGTCATGTGCCATAATATCGAAAGACTAGTTCATTACTTACATTTTGAGCCATAGTCGAACTTCCTAACTTAGACATTCTTATAGGAAATTTTACGAGGAACAATTTTAGTAATAAATAACCATTTTCTCAAAAAAACGATTATTTCGCGAGATACATCGAAAAAACGCCCGGGCGGGAAACACTTTACGCTCTAACACGCGAAGCCCGCGCTACACGGATGGTGACTTTTGGTATGTTGTTAGGGAACCCCTTCACTACATTTTCGCGCAAAAAAAAAAACTCAGCAATTACGATAAAAAGTCTATCTCGCCTGGACTAACACGTACAAGATGAAATTTCTTCAGCGATACATTAGTATAAAACATTTTACGTGCTACGCAACGCGTATTATCTTCATCAAGACCATATTATCATTAAAATAAGGAAAATAACTCGAATAGAAAGAACGGTAACCTATGAAAAATAAGCATAGCGTCTTCTTTATACGCAACGAATATCAATCAGCTGCCAAAATTGACAATAATACCGAGGAAAATATATCAACGAAACAAGTTTATAGAAGTATACATTTTTACAGTTCGTACAATATTTCTGTACTTATACGAGCTGTATTAACTATCTTTTCATATTTAAATTTCAACGATTACGATTTTTTTAAAAGCGATTTTTATGTGAACCGGGAGTAATAGCGTAGTCTACGGATAATTGACGCAATGGAGAGGAGTGCAATCGGTGACACTGTTTCTCTCGCTCTTATCTACGGGAAAGAAATAACCTGCTAGATACTCCGGTAATAAAGGTTCTAGGCGTATGAAAACTTATATTATACACTATTTGTATATATGCGTCTTTTTTGTTCTCCATCTTTTTCACTTCTTACATTACATACATAGTATATTCCTACGTGTTGTTAGCTATTAATAAGTGGCGTATTGTAGAGAGAAATGTGTGTTTGTGAATGCATTAATTGTCTCTATTCAAAACAAACCAAAAGAATAATTTGTTCCGTTGTTTTATTTCTACGATGAGAAATTGAAGCCGGTCACGTACCGTCACAACAGAATTCGAATTAAGAGAAAGAGCGCATAATGCGCTCGATTATTACGGAGTTCGCGTTGAGAAGTGAAAATGTATATGATCCAGTGAAACGGGTGTTTTCGTGATTCGATAAGCTTCTTTTCCAGCAAAGGATATGTAAAGATTGGAAAACTGATAATGTACCAATACCTCGTAGTATTGTTTTGGGAAAACAAAAGAAAAATAATGAATTTATTTTCTTTGAAAAACGATTCTTTTCCTCGTGAATAAAAAAGAATTATTCAAAATATTATGGGGAAAATAACCAATACTGCAACATTATGCGAAAATTGTGTGAAAATTTTCAACTTCGAAAATACAACTTCTAACAGATTTGAATATCGTTCAGCGGCTATTTTCGAACTGAAAAAATATCCTGTTTTTGAGATTTGTGTACCAAATGACAATTCCAAACATATCCTAAACCACCTACTCGGATGTCTCTATGACAAATCTAACCTCCGTATTTACCTAACCTCCGTATTATTTAATACTTTTTAATCTTCACGGTACAATAAATACAGACGACATTAAAAAATGAACCGAGTAAATACCCGAACCAGTAATTTACAACGAAAAAGAAAAATGAATTTTTCAGCCAAAACAAACACACGAGTATTTCCAACTCGTGTCGCACGAGTCCCGAGTTTCCAAAAAAAAAACGCAAAAAAATTACAAATACAAACCTTGCAACATTAATGGAGGTATACCATGAGCTGGAATGGTTGCGTTACCAGGATGACCAGCAAACTGATTGGAATGACCATTCATCTGCAAACGACTGCTACCGGTATTTGAGGTGGAAGTGGTTACCAAACTAACGGGCGACAATTGCGTTGGACCGTGGTGCATAGATGTAGGAGGATGGCCATTATTTGGACCGTTACTATTGGGACTATGCATTTGGCCTAAATCATTGTAGTAGCTAGTCCTCCGCCCTTCGCGTTTGTTACCCTCGATAGCTGCTTGTAATTCGTGCGGTTTGCTCAAATCTAACTTGAAACATTCATAGCGGTATAGGAACTTCATGTATCTGTAAGAAAAAAATGAAAAAATACGTCAGTTTTTGTCTCTCTTCTTCGTGTAATAATCATATACAATAAATAATAAACGCTTTTTAACGCGCGCGTAAATTTCATCTCATCAGTTTTGACAAACGTGCGTACTTTTTTCGTTGGCAATGTCGCCGTTTACACATTAAATTAATGACATTTTTTCGCCACCTCGACATCAGGCATCGAAGTGATGCCGGAAATCGCCCCTCAACTCGATGGAAATTTATCAAAGCAAAAAAGCACCTTAGTATAAACCGCTCGTTTACCATCTACTTGACGATTTGATTGACGCGTACCTTGCGCACGTTTATAGATACGAAAAAGAGTACACACACGATTTAAGGCTAAAACAACCAACATAAGAGCTGTCACAAAGAAATATCATTTCTGTAAAATAATTGGCTCGAAGCCTGAAAAAATTGCTGAAAATTATTTCACAATAAGACGCGTCGTGGAAACGAATCAATTATTTCGAAAAGTCAGCTTGGCCTCCAAAAATCATATAGCTCGTTTATTTAAAAAAAAAAACGCTCACAAACAATAAACTCTTCTAATAATCGGCGATCGGTATTGATTTTTTACCTTTTAAATTCAAACATAGCATGCATCGGACATCTAACTCGAGTGATACTTCACACGAAACATAAATTTTCAATTTTAAACACGCCGCGTCTAATGCTTCGCGCTTATGATTTAAGCAAACATTTCACATGCTCCCCTCTCCCCTTCCAAATCGCGTAAATATTATTAAAATGCAAATATTTAACAGTCTTACGTGTTATTAGCTTAATAATTGTTTTATTTCCATAGTGCCACACACATGCGCACCCTCGATTCTTATCGCTTTTTTATATAAATTATTAATCTTTTTTTTTCTCGCTGTAATCGCAAAAATGAAAAATTATTCAAGTTCTGACTAATTCATAAATACAATCCGATTAAACGATTAGTTTCATTGACAATTAAGCTTTTTTAAGACCCTCCTGACACCTCTTAGAAACCATAGAACTTGCTTTTTCAGCGGTACGAACCGTACGAACCATAGTCGAAAATTACGCCATAACAATCAATTTTTTGTACAGTGCTACCTTCGTGTATAAATAGGATTTTTCATTCGTTTAGCAAAGTGCAAACATTTAACGTAATAAAGAAATTTTAATCCACTCCATCATTAATTTTTTATGCGAAGGAAAACCTATAAAGTATAATCCTAACTTAACGGTTAGTTTCCCTTTAATACAATTTTAGTGAAATAATGAGCTCTTTAGGTGGCGCACCCAAGGAGGGGAATATGGTACTACAGCCTTTTTACAAGTTATCTTCAATAAATTTTTAAATCTGGATTTAAAATGGAACAAAAAATTGAAATTTATTTGTGCATAAACTATTCGTATCGATTTTTGCTGTTATTGTCCAGTTTACAAAAGTTACCCTACATGAGGAAGGAGGAGGGTTGTGGAACTAGGTAAAATGCAGGTAAAAACTGAATATGAAGGTCGTAGGGAATCGATTGAGGAACAATTTCTGTTATGTACATATTTTTCATATTTTTTCGCGATTTTAAGTCATTTGAAGGAATCCTTCTTTCACTGTTTTTGAAAGTAGCAGGGAATTAAAAGGAGCGAATCTTCGAATGAAGACTTTCTTCCGCATCTTTTCAATTTTTCGAAATATTTCGTAAAACCTCGTTTTGAAAAGCAAAAACCCCTCATTTAAAACCAACTCTAGAATTATCGAGGCATTTAAATATAATAATGAGAAAAAACTCTAACACACTTTTTCATGACAATCGCGAATTCATAATGTTGCCCAATTTTTCGTTTATTTCTGTCATTTCCTTGAATTTTGCCTACAAGAATAACGTCTGCGGTTCTCAAACCGATCTATCTCTATTTCGTAATTTTAGAATTTCTTAAAAGAAAATCCTATTAGATACGCCACTACGTTTAGTGACGTATTTTGACATATTTAAAAGGTCTTTGGAGGTGTGATACTTCTTTATCTTTTTTTGCCAGTTTTGTGTCATTTTTAAATGGCATTTATTAAAAATTCGTGGATTTCAAGCGAGAAGAACCGCCACTGCAACCGAACAAGTCAGCCCACTTCAATTTTTCGCAAGAAAAACGACGATAAAGTTCATTTCCCGGATCAAAGTTTACTTTCAGAGTTGTACAGCTTCGAAGTTCAAAGTTTTTACATGTATTTTGAAAATCATACTTACTGTGTGCGTAGCGTAAAGGCGGCTGAAGTAATCGACGAAGGAAGATTCAACCCCTTGATGACTTCTTGCCACAATTTCTTATTAATAACGTCAACGAGACCACCTCTTTGTACCACCAATTTATACAACTCGTACAAATCTAACACAGACTTGGCCATGATGGGCAACCTAGTCACAGGAGTTTCTGTAAACATAAAAAAAAAAACAAGTAGTTATTACTCGAATGTAAAATCATCAATATACGCTCGTCATATGCTAAACATCAACCATATGAAACAACCGAACAAAAAATTACACCAAAATTAAAATATTAAATTGAAAAAAGCGAAAAGTAAAATTGTCGGGGTACGAGAGAAACCTCATTCTCGGCAGCACGTACCAACCACATCAGGTGTTTCGGTACCGGTTTTTTAACGGTTCCACCCCTTTCGTAGAACGTACGTGCGTATTTGATTATCTATTGTTGTAGTTTTTCCTTTACACACAGAATATAATTTTTTTCAAAGCCATTAAAACAGGATATATAAAATATAACTACCGTTATGCTTATACTCAAAGTCAAGATGCTACGGTTGCGACGCGCACACGTCTCGGTACACGTTGAGAATCACTGCTATAAATAAAACACCTGAACGCGTATTTCCGGGGGGAATCAATTGTATAGAAGCCCATCCCACCGTAATTCAGTTTGATAGCGGATTTGATAAATTAATCGGAAAATGACGTCGTTTTAGGGTTCGCTGCGCGTGAAGGGCTTTTGATAATACGCCGGATCGGCCCTCTTTTACGTTTATTTGATAATGGCGTCTGTTTTTAATTCGCCAATCGTTTCGGTATATTCTTGTTTCCTCCTTTTTTTCCTTTCCACGATGCGCGGTTTTTCCTCCTCTTGAGATCTTTCGTTCGCATGCGCGTAATTTCGATGAAAAAATACCACAACGAATGTAATCGCCGAGTACGCGATTTGTACGATATCGTTGCTGATTAACTTCTGCGCCGAGATTTAAAACAAGGAAAGGGGGATTTGTCTCCAGTAGTGAAACGTCCCGCCGAGGATATATTTATCCATCGTTCTAAACGAATTACTCGGAAAAACGGTCCTTATTTTTAATTCTTTATCCAAACAACGTGAATAAAAATCAACAGGTTTGCATTCCGGCCAATTTCTAATCTTAGCGGAGGTTCTGAATTTTATCATTCGTTGGGAATTAAATACAAATGCGCGTCCTGCCTTCTCGACTCAATTCGCTAAACCCTTATTTGTGAAAAAAGACACGGTATGCTATACCCATCTATCGCTTGTATTTAATTCCGAGAAAATATTTGAATTATATGAAAGATAATATGGCCCACATCACAGCAATGTTGTCACATGACAACCAACGAGTCTACATCCATATTAAAAGGATGTTTGAGAAAGAAAAAGAGGTAAATCTCGAATATATTAGAAAATCACAGGTTGTCGAACTCAGATCGCAATTAGCGTAAATTCGAAAATTAAAGACGCTCAATTACGTTTCAATTAATGTCGTCGTGGCTTTCTCTAATATTCTGTACGAACGAACGATACACGATGGAAAAATCGCCTCGGATTCGGAGTAGGTATAAATTAGTACGTGGACGATAATCAAATATACAATGGTGCGTTTAACATTTTCAAATAATTATAACAGGATATTTTATTTATTAAATTACCGTTAATGACTTCTCGGTAATGGATCGTATGTGTGTGGTATTTTATATACCTTTATATTTATCGATAACTCGTTTCGTGAAATATTTAGTTTGGCAAAGGTATTATTGCGCGTGCGCGAAAATCGCATAATTTTCTAACCTGCAAAAAAAAAACACCTCGAGGGATCTCCGAATATAATCTCTATCGAATTAAAACTATAGACTTGAAAAATTACACTAAGTAGTGACAATACACCACGAGAATATAATTAAACCGCGCACGAGGGGTGATCTTTCACGACACCGTGACGGCATCAGGGCGCAAGTAGAAAATATGTGAAAGGTTGTTTGTATTTGGAGTTGTTATTTGTTAATGCTATTAGAAGTCTGGCATGGCGCGATGGTACATTCAATGTAGATATTCGGCAGGATATAATACCCGCGATGGAAACGGTAAAATAATAATTAAATGACAAATATACACACGTCGTCGTGATGAAGACAGCGGAGTTGAAATATCGACCCTATTCGATGAATTTACCTGTGTCCGTGGATTTATTCAAGACACACCTTAAGAATTTTGTCGAGTGAAAAAAACGAAAGAAAGAAAAAAGATAAGAGAAATCTTTCATAAGACGAAAAACTAAATGGAAAACTAAAATAGAAAGTCTTTTATCGGTAGTTGATACGGTCGCGAACGATTATACGACGTGTTTATGTTTTTCACGTACATTTTAGCGTTTATTTCTCAAATTGTTATCAATAAGTTGATACAAAAAAATGTCGAATTTTCGTTTTATTTTTATAAAAATCTAGAAATAAGTTCGAAACGTGAAATGAGCGTAGTTTTTAAGAGTTCACGTTCACGGGTTCGAACGCTTTTGAGAAATCGTCTCATGACTCATGGCCCAGGCCTTTAACCTACGTTGGTGGCCTAAACATTTTCTTCAGAAAAAGTGAAATGAGGGATTCTCTTTCAATCAACAAACGTTTAACTCTTCTGCACAATACAACACCATCATTATACTCCCCTCCTTCTCCACAACCTTACCCCTTATTTGATAAGCTAAAGGTAATTTAACCTTTCGTTGATGATATTAAATTTTTTTTGGAAAAAGGTTTTCCTAGAAAATCACTTGAAAACTAATGAAAAATCTTGGAAACCGTGGATTTCATTTCTCGTAAAAACGCTTAAAATAAACTCGCATCAAGCAAAAATATACCAAGTTATTGCAAAGATTTTAATAATTGGGACTAGCAAGAATTTGCTCGAGCGCCAACGTGCGGCACCTACTCGTAAGTTCAATAATGAACCGCTAGAAGTTAGAAATTTAAAAATCATGTTTTAGTTCAAAAATTGCCAGTAAATTTTGAAAATTTAGCAACCATTTGTGTATGATTATTCTAATCGACATCCCATAGGTACTGATCGGTACACAGGTCCAACCAGAAGGGAAAAAGTGGCATTTTCCATCACGCCCGGATTTTTTTAAGGGCTCGAGTGCGTTTTAAGAAATCCCAAAAACCAGAATCTACCTCGAAAAAGTCAGTAAAACGAACGACAATTTTCAATTTGTGATTTTCACCATTAATTTAAATTTTGACAATTTACATTACAGAATTTTCCTTTATGCTTCATCAATTTTCCACTTGAGCTTGAATCAAGATACCACATAACTTCAAAGAAAGAAAATCATGAAACATGAAAGCAAATATGCCAAGTCCTAAGTAACTGGTAAAGGGAGTTCGGTTGAATTTCGGAAAATTGTTTTTGGTTTTGGGCCTTTTCAAGTTCAAGTACTTCCACGAAAATAAATTTTAATTTGAAGAAACTTACATTTTAATATTTAATTTCTTCAGAAATAAAATCCCACTAATTTGTTATTAAGAAATTTGCCAAAGCAAAATTAATTTCAATTGTGATAATAGAATTTCTAATCTACTTTCAAAACATACTACTCCGGTAGATTAACAAACCCAGTGTTGCCAGGTGAAATTTGAAGAAATCCCCACAAAAATCCCCACCTCTATTTTTCGTTTGTATAGTCTGTTTCAAATAAAAAGAAAGTCAGAGTGACGTCAAAAATTGGTATAGACGACGAGGTATTCAAGGGGAAAGGAAAAGGTAAAAAGTCACAATTTCAAACAAAATAAAGCTTAAATCAATTTTTGTTATTGTTGTAATGATTTGTTTTGGTTTCTAGTATGATCGTCCTTATGACGTCACTCTCTTCTTATTTGAAACGGACTATATTTCCGCAACAAGATTTTTTTTCTTTTTTTTTGGTCGTTACATGGTGTGAGAAGTCAACATTACTAACCGACAAAGTCGGAGAGATGAAATTGTAATGATAAATTTTGAAAAATAATGAACAGAGAAGGAAAAACATTTTAAAAACGTCACGGAAATGGTGAAAATCCTTAAATTTGGTACAAAATCCCCACTTCAGTCAAAATCACCACAGAAATCCTCAGCATTCTCAAATTTAGTGAAAAATTCCCACACCTGGCAACACTGAACAAACCTGTCAAGAAATAAATATTTTGTTTGGAGAATCGTAAATAATAATTTTTCGAATGGCCGCTAAGAGCGCTGTTTCTTAACTCACGAACAATAAACGTAACACAAAAGCACTCCATGTTGTCGAAAGGCTCCGCTCTCAATTTCTTTACAATTATTTTTTTTAAATATTGAGATATGAAAAAAACATTTACAAAAAAAATGACATTTTGCAGAATTTTTTGTCAAGTAAACTAGGAAAAATAAGTAACAATTTAGGATGACAAAATCCGTTCATTTCTCCAACCCATAAAAGTTCTAATTTCTGAAATTTTTCACAACCAAAAAAAAAAACGTTAAATATTAAACACCCTATTAAGGAATTTCGAGCTCGTAAATCGTATTGTAAATAGGTGTGTATAAAGTAGTAATTTCCCCGCGTACTTTCACCTCTTATACCTTTGGTTTGGTGTTCATTAAAAAAGAAAATTACTTAGAGTATTTATGTTGACATTGTTTCTATCTATACGCGTGTATTTGTGGAATAAAATTAAATTAAACGAGTCAATAATGTACCAGCCTAAATCGTCAAGTATGGAACTTTTAATTTATTTCCATATTCAGTCCTATATAGCTGGACAAATAACGAACACAAAAAAATCCAAAGCTATGTAAACAACGTCGCCTGTATGGTTTTGGGTTAACGTCGATACGAAAATGAAGAATTTAAATAATGCTTAATGTTTCTTTTTATACGATTTGAAAAAAATTTTTCCAGTTCGGTCACTTCGGTAATATTGATGGCGTTTCAGGTTGTTAATTATACTCGAAATGTGTAAGTGCGGCTACCGTTACTGAACGTGTATGAGACATATACACGAAACATGTGTTATTGCGAATGTTTAATTTGCGTTTTTATTTTCTTTTTGTTTCACTTTACTTGACTAAAACTAAGCGCTTCTGAACGCGACGGGGTAGTATTCGCACGTTTCACTCACACACGTAACCGTTATTACGCGTTAATACATATTCGAATTGTGTTTTTTATAATACGAGAAAAACTTATACGACTATAAGTTTTATGGGTAAATTAAATAGCTCTCTCTACTATACATGTTACATTTAAACGCGGCACTGTCGGCGAAATTTTATGAGCATCTTATACAATTTTATGTTCTTATATGGTTAACTTACCCTCTTCTTTCCCTCTTATAATATACCTGACTTCTCCTTAACGTGAATTTTTTTCTATTAATAATATACCTTTGCATATATCTGATGCAGTCATATTATAAATACATATGCACACTCTATGTATTTATTTTTATACCATAGCTATATAAATAAAATGATACCGGTTGCGGTTACAATTGCACGTTTAGTCAACTCACTCTTTGCTAGCTCGCGGTTTTGCTAAATGTAATTTATACCTAAATGAAAATTTAATAACGCATTCGACAATGTATTTACGTTCCACTTAGCTATATACATTGTGCGAATTATTGCAATAAAACTTTGAAATATGGTATATTTAGCCATCTCAACAACCTTGAGTTCTTGAGGATTCGAAATTGCCGAACCAGAGACTGTTTTAGAAATTAAACGAATGTAGCCTCGAATCAGTTTTAGAATTTTCATCTTATTTCAAAGTCATAAATTTTATTCAATTTTATCGAGTTATGACCAGGAACGTCGGAATATTATTGAATTGGTTTGTATGTAAGTTTATCACGTCGTTTGTTTCAATGTTGCTAAATTTTATCCCGCGCTGCTTTCATAGAAGAGGAAAGATGAGAAGGGGATGGGGATGGTAACACGTCTGAATGATTCCTTTGGTCGAGTTTTCAATGACTTAACAGCAAACGGTTTGTGAAAAGTTACCTAAAAATTATGAAAATTGAATTTTTTTTACACAAAGAGTAAAAATTTTCGACATTTCTCTAAGGAATTTTTTTATTTTTCAATTTTTCAATTTTCAAAATTTCAGCGCACTATCAAAAAAAAATTACTCCTCTCCGTCGAAAAAATTATTAATCACAAAATTTGAAGTAATATTTTTTGAGAGTGAACAAAAAAATAGAAGAAAGATATAAAAATCAATGGTAATTCCTCCCAAAATAAAATTTGTATAAGGATTTGTACAAGTGTTCTACCTAGTACCTACACATAAGACAAATTCATCGACATTTTTGGAAATTGATAGTAATTAACTCCTACCCCCTTCCCTCTAATTGTGAAAATATTTCATCCCACTTTCCGGCGAAGTTTTACTGAAAAATTTTAATTGACAATATTGATAATCAAGGACAATCTCAATAAAGTGACAGATTAGTAAGACACCACGTTCTGGGAAGTTCAGTGATTTTAACTTTCTCTTTAAGGAATTTCTGAGAAATAATTCTTGCTAGCAGCATTATTTCCTTTGAATTAATATAAACGAATCATCGAAGGTTGAAATTCCTAATAATAGTATTGTTGGGTTAGGATCATTCGACTACTCTTCCACTTGGTAGTCTTGGTATAGAATTGAAATAATGGATTTTCGTAGATGTAAGATGCTAATATTTATTCTGATGATTCAGGTAGGAAAATAAATTGTTAAATATTTATATCATTAAGCAACGTCCATGAATTTTTCTTATCCAAAGGATAACGATAACTTGACAACTTTGCCTACAGTAGATTTCAGGGATTCCTATCACAATTTCATAAAGCAAAATTTCCAGTAAATTATTCTCCATTAAAATGGAATCTCTAATTAGTCAACATCCTACAGAATTTCTTTTTTATGTGATACAGAAAAACTTCGGCGATAATTAAATTCCAAATATTCAGCTTTTTTCAACAATATACCCACAAACGACCTTTGACACCAACGAGAACCCCTCAATACGTAAAAAATCGAATTAATTAAAATATAGTCGAGATATCGATACTTCTTTCACGCTTGTGTTAGTTCGTAGTTGGTACGCGTGAATACACGCGTTAAAAAAATATATCAGAGATACGAATAAGCTCGATTGTTTTTTCTCTTTTTATTATCATTATCATTATTATTAAAAAAGACACCTGTTGGCTATACGAGATTCTGTGCTACATGAAAAATTGTATAATTTATAATGTGAGTTATGTCGAACAGCTTCGTGAGCTATCTGTTTATATCGTATTTTTAATTTATTTCAAACATCGCTATAAAATTATCATTAAAAAAGAGCCACCATATATAAAAAACACTATATAAAAAAAATAAAGCCAAGATGACTGAAAAGAAAAAAAAGTCGATTATCAAAATCGATTTTATCCGCGTAGGTTAAGTGGTATATTGGTTAGCAAGACAAAGAAAGAAAGATGGGAAAAAGTGGTAAGGTACGGATAACATAGATGAAAGTATTTAAATTGCTTATTGGCATAATGTAGGAGGTGATAAGTATACATAGGCTCGAGTATTTCAGTAATTTGATATTTGCAGGATATAGGACTTTACACAGGTATATACGCGAAGGTTTATATATGTACACGATATAGGGGATTTGGTGTAAAGTTGACGACGATTAGCCTTTGGTGTATAAGTCGAAGCATGCCGTGATATGGGAATCGTTGACGATCGACCTTTGCCATGTAGGAAATCCTTTAAAGGTATTTCCTTGCTGAATGGTGCAAGCGGTTGTCGTTTTGCTCGCATTCGTCTGAATATAACTGCGCCCCGCTGAGATTATAATTACCGCCTAACGCCCGATTAGATTGGAACAATATAACGACTCCCTTGCTTCATCATTTAACTATGTCTAGAAATGATCCCCGTACCCCTTTACCTATACTATTAAACCATTTACTATATACAAGAGTAAAACGTTAAGAGCATTTTGTTTTTCATTAGTTTTTTATTATTTATTTCGTGATCGACGAAAAAGAAATAAAGAAGAAATTAATAAAACTATATACCTTTAGGCGTTATAATTAATATGGTACGCGGGTTTATATTTCAAAAGGTGTTTTATCGGAGAATTTTTAATTAAACTAATGATTGATTTATTTTAAACATTTTTATGCAGAGATACCATATACATATTATATGTTTTTGTTTTTTTTAATATCTTTAACTTGACACGTTTTTTTTCTCCTTTTTAACCATACTATATCGAGGTGTTTTTTTCCTTTTCAATTTTAAATATTAATAAGATATTAACTCCGCGTTGTCAAAGAATCGTTTCATATCAATGAATCACGAATATGGACGCACATAACGTGGATTTTCTTCCTCTCTACCGTCATTCCACCGCCTCGTGTGCTGGTGAAACACACGGACACGAATTTATTCACACTTTCTTTATTTGGGAATACTTTAAATCAACCTTTCGACGACTGTTAATTGAATACGTGAAAACTACGGATTAATATTGAATTACCTTGGCGCATGCTCGTTTTATTCTGATCGATTTACGCTTTTTTTTTTTTTTTCAAACGAAACCGGATCGTATTTCTTGGGTGTTTGAAAATTTATGCATCGTAAACTTTAACAATAAGTACGTTCAAGTAAAATTAGAAGGACGAGGGGACTTCTCGCAAAAGACACAATTTTGATATTTACATGTCTTGGCTTTGGCACACAGAATCGCGTCACGAAAAAGCATCACGTGGTTGTCATGGCGACGCGCGACATGCCACGCTCATGAATGATAATCTTGATATTTTCATGTCGTGATAACATGTCATAGATGACAGGTGTTTGGTATGGTGACATGTGTTGCTCATGAGTGATAATCTTGATGTTTTCATGTCATCATAACAATTCATGGATGATACGCCATTGTTATGGTGAAGTGTTATAGTTATGATTAACGTGTGATAAATGTGATGACTTGTCATGATAAACGTCATTTGAATGGTCAAGTGTCATGGTTATGAGTGACATATAATCATGTCTTGGTGATATCTCGAATGACATGTCATGGTGATATTTCATGATCATGTTATAACAGGTCATGGTGACCTGAATAATGACATATTGTGGTGATATGTCATGATGTCATGGTAATAGACATGGTGATGATATGTGATAACAAGTCAGGTGATAATTCTTTTCCTCTTAAAACGTGTTATGCGTCGTATACTCAAGTTTAACGAAAAATATAATTTTTTCGAGTCACCATATTACGTCACAGATGCCAATTTATTGCCATGGTGACGCGTCATGTTCAGGAGTGACATGTGATCATGTCATGGTAGCACGTCAAGTGACATGATATGATGACAAGTCATTTCTATGGTAATGTGCAGGGAGCGAATTTTCATGTTTTTATATGTATGTTTGGCATTTCTGAAGTAGAAGCAGTATATTAAGCACACTTTCACGTTTCAGGTCATTTTAAGAAAAATGAGCCCTATTTTATTTTGAATATTTTGCATATTTTGCCTATAAACGCATATTTCGGCATATTTTCCCATTATAAGCCGCATATTTAAACGTTTTAGCACTTATTTGGCCAAATTTTGCTAATTCGCATAATTTTTCAAAAAAAAAAAACACGTTTTTCCCTCAATTTTTGAATTTCGACATTTTTTTTTTCAACACTGCGGAAAAGAAAGTTTTTACTAGCGCTCCTATGTTGATCTCTTTTTATACTAAGTTTGGCCAAAACGAAGAAGACGATTAAAAATTTTCCTAATTTCTGGAAAAATTCTTTAATTTCTGTCAAAATTGTGCTTGTGCAATTTTTCCATTTTTTAGCACGATTTCATCAAAAATTTACACTTCGACCGCGAAATCAAGTAGATGGGGTCATGCTCTTTAAAATGACACGCATATCGTTGCTGCATATTTTTTTGTTTTTAGAGCATATTTTGCTCATTTTTAGCGCATAAATATGGCATATTTTTCCGTTATAAAACGCATGAAAATCAGCTCCCTGGTAATGTGTTATGGTTACGAGTAACATGTGACGTCAAATGACGTCTCCTAATGAATATCATTGTCGCGAAGTGACATGAAAATGTCACACTGTGTTGTGGACTTGTACGCAGGCTGATTTCTTGATTTTTTTTTGAATTTTTTCCAAAAAAAAAAACAGGGGATGGACCTCTCTCATTGTAGCACTACGTAACTTTTACCAACAATAAGCACATGGGTAACGACCATTTATTACTTCGAAAGTACAACTCGCCACGAAATTTCAAGACAGCAAATCCCCACGTAATCGATAAACCACTCATCATGAAATTCCAAGCCATGTACGAAAACACTTTCACATCGACATCCCCCTAAAAACGAACCCATCGAAATTGTCCACACATGTTATACATTTGATCAACCCATTTGACGTTTCGAGGTATTCGTGAAAAATAAAGATATTAATTAAACGCGTAAAAGGACAACCTCTTGGAAAAGAATTAAAAGAACCAGATCATTCGCCAATGTTATCTCTTCATAAATGTGTGTCTGTCGTAGGTGGCGCGAGGTACGACGGGCAAAGATAGCAAGATGATGTCTTATATATCTCGTAATGCTACGCGGATAAACATATGCTTGCCATTAATCCTGCTAAACGTAGTGGAACCTCGACAGGGATCCTTCTATTTTGGTCATTTCCTCCCTTTTTGATATATTTTATTAATAAAAAAGGACACATATTTAAAACGTGTATATGTACGAAAAAGCCTGAAATAGGATCTACCGTTTCCTGTTTCGAGTCAGATTTTTCATAAACGACCACCCCCATTTTCGGTATAAAATTTTTTGCGCGTTGATTCGACTAATGGTGAAATGTGAAACACATGTAGCGTATTTAATTTACAACACGTGAACCGGTTCGGCACGCTACCCCGAGATCACTGCGGAGCTTTTGTTTACGGCGCGAATCAATATGGGTTTATCGCCGTTGAAAGAACAAACCCCCACGGATCAACGTCAAGAAGCTATAATCTCATCGATGTGTGTTTATAGCGAGCAGGGGGTCTTGGCCAAATCATCACGATGAGCATAATTAATCGAAAGATAACACGTTCATAAGACGAATACCAAAGACCAATGAACAACGATGCCAAGTGCTTCAACGGGCGTTTTTTCAGATCTCTTGAAAAAAAAACCAGGCGACGACAATAAAATCACCGCAACGAGTATTCACGTGTTGAACAGCAGATCAACGACGTACGCGGCGATTAGTGTAAATGCAAATTACAAATTTTACGACTTGTTAGAAGATGTTGTATGTGTATCGCGAATACGCCATTAAAAAGACTTTTCGGTAGAATAAAAAGAACGCAAAGGGAGCAACGAGTGAACTTTATCGTACGACTCATGCACACAAACGAAGCAACGGAAATGCAATGTAAAATTTAGGTTATTACGCTATGTCTAGGGAAGACGTTTAATAAAGTACCGAGTCGTTATTTTGACAATTTAGATCACGATTCTGTTAAAAGATGGTGGCCAGCGGCGAGGTAACATTTATGAAAACATCTTCCGAAGGCATTTATCCGCAGCGCGACGTGCCTATCATGTATTGTCGTTTACAAGTAAATTGTCAGATTTAATAGGTTGAAAATAGTCTTAAATGCTAATAAACGTGATTCATATATTTTGCTTATAATATAAGAAAATTAACATTTTAATTGCCGCGGGCGCGTATACATAAGTGGCAAACGTGCATACGCCGGAGTATGGCATTGTGCGGTGAAAATATTAAAATTTTTATTGCTTGTAAATTTTCAGTATCTTTTTTCGCCGGGCGTCTTTCTTCCCTTTTCCCCTTTTCTTTCGTAACGTTATAGTAAGATATGTCTCGTTAACATACATTTTTCAACTTCGCGTCGTTTCGTAATTAATGTGTATACGAGTATACATTGAAAATGCATAGAGAACGCGCCGCAATTCGAGTTAAATTTAAACCTTCTGATTCTTGGAAATTGGCGGATTACGATTATTATATCCTGTTGACGACATCTTCAATTTTTTTTCGGGGTTGCGTTACCTTGAGCAGCACATTTGTTTGGATATACAATGACGTAATTATCAATTCGTATATACGAAAGCGTAATTACTCCATTGTATTTGTGTATTGATTCTAACACAATACGTAATACACCGTTAATTGAAAATCGCCACCATTGGAATTTTTTCATCGTCTTTATGCGATTACGTATTTATAAAAATGTTAAAATATTTTCGAAATGTAAACACAAATCAATTATTACATTTTTCGTGATTTTAATTTGTAATTATCAAATTAGACGGAATTTCGTCGTGTTTCAACGAACGAAAAAAATACACGGTTTGAAATCGAGACACGTTTTTTCGAAGCGCGATATTCCAACGTCTATAAAATTATTGAAAATTCTTAAAATCGTGATATTTTCGGAATTCTTTAGAAATATTTCACGAGGAAATCGAAAAAATTACAAGTTTATTTGTATAGTTGGTCTTGGCATTCCAAAACATCGCAAAAACTTGAAGGTAAATGACAAAAAAAAAATTGTATAAATTTTCTTCTTTTGATTTCATAGATTTCTCACAATAAATTCACCCACAACCTCGAAAACGATGTATTTTTCAAAAAACTAGAAAATTTGAGAGGATACCAAAAAAATGTAATTACAAAAAAAATACATCTTTTTATTCCTTATGACATTGATTTAAACAGTTTTTATCTCAGATTAACCGCTGATCTACAAAAAGTCCCCAATGAAGGATGACTCCACGAATTGGTAAATTTTTCTTTGAAAAACCACTACTTTTTCACTACCTTTTTTTCAAGGTCTAAGATGCATTTTTCTACCCATTTTGGAACACCCTGTATAAATATGAAATTTTGCAATTTTTTCCAAGCTCAAGGGGGGAAGGGGATAACATCCTCATTCCCCCTTCCCCCGCTATGCTACTGCTTGAGATGAATACAAAATACAAAAATTTGAAGAATTTTCATGCACAAATATTTTTTTCATATTTCTTCAATTTTTCTGGTTATTTCCAAACAAAAACACCTTTTTCATAACGATTTCTTCAGCAACGCAAAAATATACGAGTTCAATTATTGCAAGGACACCTTTTTAAATAGATTTTCATACATGCAAAAAAATGATCCACTTTTGTCATTTCTTTGGAATTTGCTCACTCTATAAGTCCAGCTTGAAGATCAAAGGCAAAAGGAAGTTAGTTCCTTTTGATAACAACAGATACAACACAAAGTCCAAGTAAACACGTACCAGATAGTTTCAACATGTCAATACATGCTTCTCAAACTAAAAAACAAACTGAAATTTTCGAGTTGAATTTTTTAATTAAATTCTACGCCGCTTTCTACACGTCGAAGAAGAATGTAGAGCAACCCGGAATAAAAAATACCGAGGAATTCCACAATACATACGTATTTTAAGCGAGTCGAAACACGTATGTGAGGAAAAAAAGCGAGTAAAAAAACACGTGCGAGATGAATAAAATAAAACAATCGTAATGAAAGAAAAAAAAAGTTTTATTTAAATATGGGCCCACTATTCTTTCGCTCATTAATTCCGTGTATTAAGTGTGACTAATTATAATATTATGTGACTAGGAATTAAATTAAATCTCGTTGCAGTTGGAGCTACATAGTACACTTTGGAATATATTCGACTGTGAAATCTTTACCTTTTTTTTTTAACATGAATGAAATGAATCCATATTGGTCGATTTTACATAACAATTCAGTACGTATACACGCGACTTATTCGACATTTTTTCAAACTTCGATCGTCGCGGTTGACTTCATTTCGTCATAAGGAAAAGGTCGAACTATTAGTAACTATTAAAAAAATTTAAAATTAAAAACGATCTCGAATGTTGCGCAATATTAGGATAGTTAATTCTATATCGAAGTTTTCCTTCATTATTACATTGGAAATCGTCCGTGAAATGATTTCGTAATAAATTAACGACATTAATAGAGAATCACTCCCGAAGGCTTACAAAAAGTTGGTAATTATCACGGATCGATGACAACATAATTTCAATCTACATAAATGCGGTAAATAATAAAACAATTTGGAAGAAAAGATCACCGAAAGTCTGAGCGTTTTACGTTAATTTCATTTACAATGTAAATATCGACGTAATAACAGCTTACGAATAAGCGTCAAAATTAACTTGGAAATCTTCATGAAGAAAACCAAAAGAAAAGATAGGGAGGAATGTCGACATTGATGAGTTAATTTTTGTAAAATGTATACATTTATATAACATTCAATCGAAATTATCAATAATTAAAATATCATTTTAGCTGATACGAAATATGTCAAATTCTTCGGAATTCATTATCTCCTTTCTAAAGGTTTTACTTTTACTTTATTAATTATCATCCCTTCCGTAAAAATCATCCGGTTCTACTACAACTTTCCTAAAAGATATCCTTAATTAAAGAAAAAATCTCGTTTATTGGCCAATTTGAATTCTTCGCAATTACCAAGTTATTTCTCGAACACATTACAACGTCGCGTTAGCAGATTGAACATTCGCGAAGCCTAAAGAGAGAATACTCGACAAACATCGAATACAATCGATCATACCATGTAAATTAGATATATTTTTCAGAATTCGTATAGGTGTGCTTTTCCACGCACACTAATTAGCGTTGGCTTTATTAAACAAGAATAGGACGAAAAATCTCTTGTCTTGTTCGTTTTGGGTGTGTAGCATAAATATCATTTCGTACTTCCGGTCGGCATGATTGACAAAACGAATAATATATCGTATCAACGAGCATTAAATAACAAATGAAAGCTGGTATTTACACGCCTATGTTGATATGTACATTATTAATTATTATATTTTTTTTATGCAGGTGTAATTGTCGATTATATACATATTAAACTATTTTCGACTATATACATAAAACCGAAAAGAAAACAAACAAGAAAAGGTGTATACGAAGCTCGTGGGTTTCAAGTATCAAACGAGAAATTCGCGTTGACCCGACCAATCACATGCTGACGTCGATTTCGTCCTCATACGTGTTCGCAATTTCTAATCAACTTCGCCGAGCAAATGAAACAATGCGTTATAATTAATGAAACGGTTTTATATCAATTAGTAGGGAAAAATAAAAAATGGAAAACGCAACCATACACCAAATAAATGATGGTACATGATAAGTGGAAAAAATCATAGTACCTGAGGTACGACCAAGGAGAAAAACCGGCGCGTGATACATTGTAAACCGTATTTCTCGTTAATAAATGCAAATTGTTTCGCTAAACAACTGTTTTATAATTGGAATAACAATAGTTTAATAATTCTTTTTCTAAAATATAAATAAGCGTTTGATAATTAAAGCCAAAACGGATTAGAAAAATTATATACGTCCTTCGGTCCTATATACGCAACGCATCTATACGACGACCTTAGCTTATTTTTCATTAACGATTCGTACCCGAATACTCGCTATTCAATTCGATATTATATCTTCCTATTTATACTTGAATAGGATGCATAATTGCTCGAATTTTGATTGATTTCATTTCCATTTTGTTTTTTTTACAGTGTCATTCAGAAATGGATATTTTTAAGCGATTCTTTTCAAACGAGTCGAATTTTCATGAGGAAGGTTTTCGAGAGAACATGAGCGGAATTTTTTAATTTGATATTTTTCCAACTACAAACAGAGAATGTATTAAATCGTCGAAATTGCGGTATGGAAATTGAATAAGATAAAAAATCGTGTCATTAATGATGAAACCTGAGGCTGTTCTTCACGGTCTTATCAGTGTTTACATTTTGTGGCTTGAGAGACCTCACTTTATTCCGCTTTTTCTACCGAAATATTGCATCGATTTCGTTGATTTTTTTTCTTAACGAGAGTCAATTCACTTGAGAGTACGGCATGGAAGCTCCTTTTTCGATTTATGGATTGACAAGTGAATAATCTCAGAATCAGTGCAATTTACGCACCATTTATGAGATTTTTTGAAAAAAAAAAAAAAAACTCTTCCATACCACACTTCTTTAGTAATTTTAACGAGACTCACAAAACAAATTACAAAAAAATTGAAGATTTACGGAGAAAAAGCGGAGAAGACAAGTCATTACAGTGTTACCAAATCGATCACTCATGTTCCCTTCATGGTAGGAATTATATGAGGTATTTCAATCATGACGTCACAAGCAGCGCTGCGCTCGGGAAAAGGGCAAAGTAGCGGGACATACACTCAATAATTCGCATTGACTCTTACGGAGGAGTGCGGGTTTTTCCAAGTTTTCATGATTATTATCGGGTCTTTGTAAAAATTGTACGGAACTGAATTTTTAAAACGGAAAATTTTCGATTTTTTGAGTATTTTTTAATGAGCGAATTTTAAAAGTTTAATAATCGATGTGATATCGCAATCGAAATTCTTTTTAAACTATCAGTAAAGTAATAAATTTACAAAAAAAAATTAATAAAACTGCCGAAAACAACGCAACATCTTCAAAACCATGATTTTTATAATACATTCTTATGGGTTACTGTTTATTTGTTCCGCTGGTTACACTTGGTTCCGCAGAGCGCCAGAGTCGGTCTGCTTCGGTACAATCCCCCATTAAAATCAATAATACCAGTCAAATTATCGCAAAAAAAAAGTTAATCGATCAAGTTATCTTCGACGAAATCACCTTTCTCGTTTCGAGATTCGTTCTCCATTTTGTACATGTATAAAAAGCTCGAATGGTTGGTTGCACAGAGAAAGAGGAAAAAAAAATCATAAAATAAGTAGATGTTTCGGACGTGTTGACCATACCCACCACAACTATTGTTTCGTCGATGCTCGACCATGGTTGCGAAATATTTTACAACTTAGGCGTTCTTTCGAAACGCATTCAAATTCCGCAACTGGCTCCTTTATCGAAACTCATTGTACCGTTTCACTTCGACGTGCGATTCGTTTATCGTTTTATTTTCGGAGCGCAGATAGAAATGCACATGCAAAATGCACGTACACGTTTTTAAGCTAATCTCGCAGAGACTATGTAAATCGCGATAAAAAAACCGTCTTTTTTAATAGCCGCAGACGGCATGCGCGAATGTAATTAAACGTGCTTTACGCGCAGCTGCGCGAAATTAATAGATATCGGAAAGTTAAATTTATGACCGATTTATGGTCAAGTTCTGCGAATCGAGCGTCGTTTTATTCTGTTTTCAAAATTTTCTCCCCCGCCGTTGATACGGCCTCGGTTATGATTTAATTCAATATGCCTCTGTTCGCGCGCTAAATTACAATATAACTGATTGCAAAAAAAAAATAAAATCACGAAGTAATACGCGCCCTTTCTTTTACGTGCGTGAAAGCCTCTTAATTAGATGACTTAGACACACTTGGCAGCGTTTCAAAGGGAAGAATTTTTTCCTCTCTTCAAAGTCTCCGCGTCTACGTACACATCAAACCGATCAAACAATGTTCGTTTCACCGTCGCGTTATCTTCAAACGTCACACGAAATTTTTACTCGTAAGTCACCAATGAATAAGAAAAAGTATTAAAAAGAAACTATTTGAAAAAAAAACAAAATTAAACACGCCGTAATGATCTAATGAATGTGAAAAAAAAAACCAACCTCGAAAAGAAAAGCACAGAAATAACGAATATTCTGTCATCGTTTATTTAATACATCGCCATCTCATTCGGACACAACCAATATCGTCGACGTCATAGTAATTTAAATAACAAATACAGCGTTAATGTGAACGTATTAGCTACGCGATACGACAAAGCAATATCCCATTCTTGAACAAAGGTGTAAGTGGCGTATATACGCGTATGAAATGAGAACAGCGGGAAGCGCAAAAATCTCTCTATATTTAACCCGTACGATGAACTTTGCCATCACTAATATCTACCGGTTGAGAAAAAGTATCAAAAAGTATTGTTTATTTGGAAAAATTTACAATGTCGTATTAAAATTCATTCCGTACTTCCGGGAAACTTGAACCTTGGGAAATTACCGATGCAGATATTTCCAAGATGGAGGTTTGTTGGGGTATTTAGTAAACTGTTTTTTTTTTTCTTCGCTTCATTGATCTCATAGGAAGAAGCTTTGAATTCAGTATTTAGCCGAAATGTTCCACATAAGATTCGACATACCTCAAATTTATGCAAAAGAAATTAAACTGTGTGATTTTAGCCGACGACCAAAAGGAGGCGCAGGAACTTTCACGACAGGAAAATCATTTCCAAGACTAACTCGTAAATTCCCGACAGTAAAAGGCTTGCTCACAAGGGTGTACTGGCCATAGGGCACTCCGGGCAAATACCCAATACGTCGGTCGGTTTGGCTTCGCTACGTCAAGCCCCCACTGATAACATGATATCGAAAAAAATGGAAGCCCTGAAAAGTCCTTAGCACCAGCCCTGAGACCCGATTCTTAAAATCGAAGCCCAAGCTCTGGTTAAACCCCTGTTTTGTTTTCGACTTATAATGTTTTTTTTGTTTGAAATGAAAATTTTTTACAGTATTCCTGAGTTCCTCCCCCCACCCCTTGAAAATTACAAACAAGCTCAGATGCCGGCGCCGCTTTCCAAAATCTTACCCAGACGAAAAAAACTTTCAAACGACTAGAAAATTTATCGAACGACAGATTAAAAAATTCACGTGTTATTACTTCAAGCTACCACTTAAGGCCATGAAAGAGGAACTTTTTTTTGTCAAAAAGTGTCATCGAAGCGACGAAGTTACATGTAAAAAAAGGATTACATGGAAATTGAAAAACCTAAACTTGAGTTATCAATGTAATGTTATCAACGAAGCAACGCTATAGTGGCCGTCGATGGCCAATCCAAAATGGTATAGAGCTACCCCCACATTTCAATCGAATCAATTCCCAAAATAATTCACGAAATTCAATAACCTGAAAATCCCAAACTGATTAGTGATTACCTTCCATTATACAAATCTAAAACAACCTTTTTGATTTTCTTTAAACATTCCAAAGACATATATCACTGCTCCTAAATGCATTCCTCAAGTCTAATCACACCGAAGCGTTCATAATTTTAAGCAAATTAACCAAGCATTTAGCATCGTTGAAGGTAAACGAACTACCTGTTGTCAGTACACCAATCACTAAGATAATCAACGATTACGATCATGATGAAGATCTACTTAAACGTAGATGATTTTTTTGGTAACTCACGAAACCCGTAGCCCGAGATTATTGTCCAAAGAATTAATGAAGGAAAGGTCAATCCTATTCTGAAAGGTGAACGCAGATTAAAACCGCTGCACTGGTTCCTACTCCCGACGCTACCAACCCTCTCCAGTCTCCATTTTTTCACTCTCTTACGTGTGTAATCATTAAAAACCCGCGTTTTTACGATTCAAATAGCATTATTAAAAATAATAATTGATTTTCGTTGTGATTGATCGAGGTAATTAATTATTGTTCTCGTTTGCGTTTGATGTCAGTTTAGACTCGGCTCGGTTTTATTATACGCTCGTCGAACTTACGTTAATCGGTGGTCAGCACGTTGATGAGGATGCTAAATTTTCTTCCAATTTAGCGGCGCGGTTAGTGCGCTTTAAATGACGAATGATTTTTATTTTAACTGTCTATGAGCAATAAATACCTACATCTATTTTAAGATCGATCTATAGTACAAAAAAAAAATCAAAAAAAAATCATCCATAAAAATTGGTCAACGCGAGGGGCACGCGGGAGTACGACGTTTACGTATACGGAGGCACACAGTAAAAAATATACGATCGAGTTGTTGTATACCAGAGAGCTACTTGTTAGCAAGTTGATAGAATTGCCTATTCGAACTTACATGGGGAGTGAAAATACGAAAAAAAACGTGCACACGAAGCCGCAACGAGTTCTCTTAGCGGTAAATTTGGCGAAAAATTTTTGGCTTCGGAGTTCGGTGGGTTTGGCCGAAGAAAAAAAATAAGTCTCATCGGTTAATCTCGCGTATTTTATTAATACTCAATAAAAATAATTACACTTGCCCCCATCGTATTGGTTGGTTATTTTACAAAGTACAAATCGGTACCGACGTTTTACGAGCTATTTCAAGGTACAAAATTGAAGGTTAAGTCGTATAAGAGTTCTGGTTTTGGCCGTTGTACTGCGCTGGCTTGTATTATAGCGAGCCTAATTCATTTTATTACGATAGGGAAAAATGTTATTATAGTTTTGCTTTGTTATTATTATTATAAAAAACCTATAAAATCTTTACTTATATACGGATCATAAATCTCCGAACGGGTTTAATATCACGTTTGTTCTCGAAAAGAAAAAAATACTATTTCGGACCCAGACAGAAATTAATTTGAAAAATATTAACATAACCCGATGAAAATTGCTTTTTCCACTGTACATCCGCTTCGTGAAATGTTAGCACGTTATTTCGTATAGGTAACTCGAGAGTGTACTCGTATTGTTTTAAAGCTCAAATACGAGTTTTCTCGAATAACCGGCACAGTCGAAAAATGCGTAAAATTAGGTCAGAAGGCGAAATTTTCCCGCTGAAATAACCGTCGGTAAATGGAATTCACAAAGCGTCAACCATAAAATTTCGGATTATTAATTAGCTTCAATGCGCGACGATAAGAGCCACAATACGTCGAAGTGTTTATCTACCATAAGCGTTACGTATTATCGCTTACCCATTAAATTTTTAAATAAAAAAAATTACGAATTTTTCTTACCATGTTTCTGCATAAAGGAGAACAGATCATCTAGAAATTCCTTCCTCTTCATGTCATCTCGGTCGATGTCGTATAACTGCAAAAAAACAGAAGGCTGTTTAAGTTGAATACTATACTTTGTAAAAAACACATTACACATAAATAAACATAAATACACAAATGAAAAATACACGTTAAAAAAGAAACCACTTCCGGTATCCCTCCCTCATGGAAAAAATTCTTCAAGTTCAATAACCACTTCGAAAATTTCCCAAGGAGAAAAATTGAATAAAAAATAACACGTTGTTGTCATTATTTACCCCTCCCCCTACCTCCTTAAAATTGTTCAGACTTCAAGGGATATAAGATATTTCAAAAAAATACCTCAGCAATTCTACTAAAAAGCTCTAAATCATAGTAATGTGATATTTTTAGAGCACCCTCCCCCCCTCCTTTCGTACCTTTTTTCCACTAAAAATTATCTATGTATGTGTACGAGTCTATGTGGGGTTTAATTCTGAAAATGTAATAATAGGATAAAAAATAAAAACCTAAAAGAGAATCATTAATGATGATCACACGAGAAAAAACTCGAAAAATGCAACAGAGGAGTAAAACCGCGAATTTAAACGGAAAAAATTACCTCGAAAAAACAGTCTTCCATCGCAAATGAAAAATATTAGAAGTGAGAAAAAAGAAATTTTTCAATTTTTCACCGAAAAATATCTACTAAGTTTATCGCAAAAATATCTCGAAACCTTTTTAAAAAAGAACTCATCGCACTTTCTAAAAAGACTGCAAGACTTCCGTTATACGAAGGCGAAAAAAAAAACCTACACACGCATCCCCTTTCAACACGCTCATCCATTCATCTTCACCGAACACAATACAAGTCTCGTATAACATACCAAAACAAACCATATCCAAGTGTGCGGCCCGACACTAGGTTATCTTCGGTATAATACCGAGCCGCCGATTCGAACCTCGTAATTATGGAAATTAATACCGAGTTGATACGTTTTTAACGACGTGTAACTGAATCGTTCGATTTTCAAAATGAAACATAAAAATATCATATTCTCCATTAAAAATGATATAAACGTGCGCGCACCCGAAATATGCGTATAAAACGAAATACGTATACCTAACGTATTTAACGATCACGCCTTCTCTATAGATTCCCTCTCCCCTCCCCTTCACATGTCTCCGTTCGATAATAATTAACAACTTGGCATCTATACGGCTCGTCCTAATAAAATGTTTGATTCGTGACCGAGTCATTTTCATCGTCCCGAGTCAAAACGTACAACCTTAATTACAAAAGACACAAGAGCAATTAATTAAAAACGTATATTCATGATATCGGTATTACGTTAATTTATTGCTAATACGTATCGAAGCTATGCCGATGTTAACACGAAAATATCCTCGCATGTCCATTTTCGGATAAATGATTTATACGATTCGCCGTTCGTCTGCGAACGATTCATGGAATGCTACGGAGCTTCACATATGTAATATCAAAGCATAGGGGGGAAAAAGTCGAAAAAATGAACGAAAAAAAAACTGCAATAACCTTTCTAAGTCAACGTACGCCGATGAATAAGCACTTGTTCGTGAGAAAAAAAAAACGCATACATTGGAGACCAATTTGAATATTTAGTTTACCAAACAATATGTCTTTTTGGGGATCATGCCGACAAATGACGAACCGGTTATTTGTGATAATATTCGTAGGTAATTGCGCTAAAATTCCACTAAACTGTGTATACACATATGTGTACACCTTTAACTTTTGGTGCCATACAAACCAACTTCACTCTATATAATGAATGCTTGAAAAATTTACGTATAAATTGGTCATACGCGCTGGTACACTCTTCCAATACACCTCGAATACTCATTAGTAGCTTTCATCGAGGTTATTCGTCTTTTTTCATTTTCTTCATTACTAGAAAAAAATAATATCCTCAATGCTTCCCAATACAACACGTGCACTGGGCTTTTTACTGTGTAATTACTCATCACGTTTGGTTTTGGTAACCATTGCGAAATTCCGGTTCAGATTGATTGGAGATTGATGATGAACTCGAAGATTTACCGACTACGAAGCGGGGATCGGTTCATCCACCAAAATGATCGCATTTATTTGCTCTCTCAATTATTTTAGACAATGAATAATATGCTTCGATTAAGGTATATATGGGAGAGTGCCGGCCTTAAGGCTCGTTCTTCTTTTACCGTCGTTCCAATGCGTACAAACGAAAAAAAAAGGGGTGGGAGGGACATTTTGATTTCATATTTTTATCCTTTCAAAACCGATAAGTGCTGAGCGCAATCTTTATACTGGGATGAAATTTATTAATGGAATGCTATTACTCAAGCGTCGTTTTATTTTCTTCTAATCTCCGCTTATTATTTTCGTTTTCCTTTTTGATCATCGCGGGTTTCGGGTTATTTTTTTCCACCTTATTTTTCCCTCCTCTATGGTCTCTCTCTTCTTACATCTCTCGTCCGCGTACACATCGTCCGATCTCATTAACAGTTTTCTTCAAACGTATTATATTTAATCGAAATATATTTATTTTAATTTTTTTGTTTCTTTTCCACGTTGGTCTTCGCGCATTGAACTTTCTAAAGCCGGCGGCATTCTACTAATATTTTTGATTGATTTGTGCCATAGTTCGCTACACCAGGGGTACCTCGCGATCATTTAAATAAACTCTTTATTAATCCGAAGAAAAAAAACGCACGATAAAAAGCATAAATTACGTAATTCAATCTGTTTTGCTGTCATATAAACATAAATAAACGATAGCAATAACGACGCGCAGGATTACTTACACCCAGCGTATACAACACACACGCACTGGGTGAGCGGTAAATCAAAAAGACTTCCTATACAGCCACTTAACTATAAAAATAACATCTAGAAATCCTTTTTTAATCGAAAACTAGGTAACGCGCGAGATTTATCGGCGGCATTCGCATTACCAGCGGTTAACGATAGAAAAAAAAACAACCCCCTACGAGCATCGCTTCACTTCGATCTGAGAAAAGTTTATCTGCGCTCTTCGACCCTCATTATGTGACAATTATCAATTAAAATGTCTGCAGGGTTATAACATTCGTTTTCGAGCGAGAAACCGGCGTTAGCGAGGATTGTTATGACACGGTTCGAGATGAGATATGCGAATCTTTGTGAAGTTCATCACCACAGGATCACTGTTTCATCGTTCAAGGGCTAAACGTTGGTATAACGTTAAGCTAATTATTACGGTTGTATAAAATTAGTATAAGACATAATACAAAATATAGTCAACTTCTTGGTTTGAAACTTGAAAGTTACTTGAAGCTGATAAGAAGTCTACAGCGGACTGCAGCTGGTTTCGATGTAGACATTGGTTCCAACTGGAATTGTTTTACATCTTGGTAAATTCAATTAAAAAAGATACGTAAATAATTTAGTTACCTGATTGAAAGAAACTGGTCTTGAAATTTAAATATTTTAACTTGCATTTCATTAACTTAGACAATTTAGTTTTAATTTGCAATTTGGACATTTTGCTATCATTTATGATAAAACAAATTAGCCAATCAGGTGCTCAGATTTCGCGGCATGCACATTCACCGGTGTAGTCTACAAATGTGCATAGAGCGATGCGTAAAACAACTAGAAAATTCCCACGTTTCGTCGTGATAATAGGTATTGTCAATTTTTTCGTTTTTAAAAATTCAAAATTCCACTGTTTGACTATTTTTATCTCATTTATTACAAATGAGGGTCAAAATTGAAAAAAATAATGAACAGTCGAGCGGTAACATAATAAAGTTAACGGTACAAATTCAATTATTACTACATTGTTGGTAACACCGATTTGATAGTTTTGTTTACTCGTTCCAATTTCCGTTACAAAAAATGTCGGTATGAAAAAATATCATCAATGAATGTGAAAGATAATTCATTACTGATGTGTGTTTTTCTTACCAAAGTGAGTACTCCAGTCAAGAATGAATGAAACAGTTTGACATGATATCTGCATCAATTTTGTAGTTATTGTAAATATGTGAGTTCAATTAAATACCGTAAGTTTCCTGATAAGACCATCACAACTGGTTTAATTGTTCGTACATATATTCATCAAATTTTCTTTATAAATTAGATAAACGAATCGAAGGATAAGATTACAAGAATTCGAGGAAACCCCCAATACTGCATTATCTGTGTATATCTTAATTTTCGGTTTTCTTGTCAATAAATAATTCAACGTAGTAGGTATACGATTTGTGCGACTTGATAGATAAGTAATCGAATAAAGATAACCAACACGTTGCTTTGTTTAGGTCTCGTAATTATAGATTCACGTTGATCATCAAATCGAGAAATTTGTTCAGTGAAGCTATGTCCATGCTATCATGCAAAATGCGAAGACGAATAAACATGGAAAAAATTACATTTTTTCATCATTTTAACGTAAGTACGCACTATCAACATTTCAGCACGTAGTGGCTAAGTAGCTAGAGCTACTAAGAAAATTCACATCACAATACCCACCGATGAACTTCCAATTCGCTATTTTTCCACGTCTTCACCGAATCAAATTACCGCCTCTACTAACGTCCAGTATTTAACCACGATTACCAAATAATGAAGCGGAGACCATAAATAATTCATCGAAACCCCCGAAAGCCCGATAATTAAAGACCTGATTCGTTCCCATCAGTGTCATTAATTTAACGTTCATCCGAAGAAAGTTTTTCAGAAATGACCGTACCATGAAAACCGAAACAGCCGATAAATAATAATGACCGAAAAACCCACCGCGCGCGCGAACTCTTAACAGGGTTGTAATTTGAAACGCGCTCCCGCAAATGGTTATTTCACACGAATAAGCATAAAATTTTTAAAGCCTCGCTGAGTACAATTTCAACGCATTTGTCCGCCGTTCGCTAATTCGCGTCAGGTTTTATTTCCGAGCGTCCAATAGTATTCGGCGAAAATTTAGTATTCACCTTTAGCTGCAACTATTTTACGCCTTAGATACCGCGAAGGGTACGCGGACGCGATTAAACATACGAAATAAATCGCCTTTCAAAAAGGCCACGTTTACAGTTGAAAATTAACAGCCGGAAATAAGTACATGCTCGCGTGAAGATTGTATAATATCAAAACAACATATTAATACGAAAACACACCGCGGCCTTTACGTACGTTGTTCGCGTTTACGTGAACCGGAAGATGAATAAATATTTGTTAATTTAAATGTTCGAGTTAAATCGTAATTTATAATTTTGGCAGCTAATTTTTCTCCACTGGTTTTTCGCCCGAATAAAATTCTAAACTTATAAATTTGCTTCTGTTTTATCCCTAACATTCGTTGTCACGCATCATTACTATCAAAATAATTACTTCAGTATGTTTACGAAAACTGTCGCATATTTATAATTAGAATACATCCGAAATAATCACAACGGATTCGATTCGTGTATATATTTTATTAACTTATCAATATCGTGAGGCCGATTCAAAACACGACCTTTGAACCGTTCGAAAACACAATCGTATCATAGCAGAAGCGCAGACTCTTTGAAAAATATTACCAGACCATAATGATGTATCTGTTTGATGACAATAGGATGAGAAAACCTTATCAGGCTGGTTTTCCGTCTGAAAGAAGAAAAAACCAATACCCAAACGCTAATCGTTTACCATTCAATTTAAACCGGTTTACAGACGCGGATAAACTTATCCAAAAGGTGTGGAAACGTGATAATCGCTCTTCGCTACACGATACCCTGCTGCGAGTACTTCATCAATAATTCATTTAATCCCTCAAAATACATACACCGGGGTTTCGGTACGCTCATTCATCGAGTGTGTACGATCACCCATCAACGGGCACGCTAATTTTCGCAATAAGAATCGCGAAACACAAGGGTGTTGGGTAATTAATGTACATCGCGAGGTCTATCCTCTTTCGTTTCCTCGTGATACCTTCAACTGTCCCGATGCTAACTCGAAAACTCCAAATTTAAAGACTTTTTTCATACCCAGTGGTAGATTTCCCTATGGGCTAATGAGGCTACGGCCTCAGGCGCCAAATTTTGAGGGTACTAAATTTTTCATTTTTTTTTTTAATGCCTGCACAGTAACAATTAATTACCAGAGTCCAGAGGAGTGTCAGAAGCGGTTGAATTTGAAAATTTGAAAATTGTTGCAATTAATTCTGGAATATCTAAATTGATGTAATAATTTGTATTGTAATAAAACAAAAAAGTGTAAGAACATGGAAACAAAATTGATTAACGTTATACATACATAATTAAAAAACAATGACTGAAAAACACAGCACCAAGTCAACAATCGGTAATTAATAATAAATCATAACAACTTAAGAAATAAAAATTGCATGTACAGTATATTCGATTAACCGATCACATTACAATTATCTTTTTCAGTATTAAAACAAAAACGATTGTTTTCGACCGTGAAGAAAAATAAAAAGAAGGATTTGCCAACTAGAATGACCCATACTGAAAAAGAGAATTGTTTTCTTAAAGCGATCGGTTAATCGAATATACATACATAATTTTTATTTCTTAAGTTGTTATGATTTGTTATCAATTATCGATTACTGACTTGGTGCTGTATTTTTCAGTCATTGTCTTTTAATTTTGTTTCCATGTTCTTATACTTTTTGGTTTTATTACAATACAAATTATTACAACATTAATTTTGATATTCCAGAATTTATTAATACGAAATTATGATTACAGTGATAACACGACTATGAAAAACATATAAATAAACTTGAACGAAGCGATATCCGAAGATTTCCGAGCATTTCCGAATTTTGCTCAGTCGAAAAAAACTAGTGGACTTTAAGGTCTGGTGATGAGACGTCGATCAGTGTAATCATACACATGGTTGCAAAATTTTCAAAATTTACAGGCATTTTTCGAATTAAAATACAAAATATTAATTTCTGACTCCTAGCGGTTTATTATTGAACTTACGAGGAGGTACCTCACATTAGCGCTCCAA
The DNA here is from genome assembly GCA_003261595.1 of Maconellicoccus hirsutus. Classification (NCBI taxonomy): domain Eukaryota; kingdom Metazoa; phylum Arthropoda; class Insecta; order Hemiptera; family Pseudococcidae; genus Maconellicoccus; species Maconellicoccus hirsutus. The sequence goes on from QBDW01006814.1 coordinate 167,575, forward strand.
CAGATTCTTAAGTAAAGAGTCTGATATCTGGTGGTAATTGATGAAACTAATGAGGAGGTACCGATGAGACGTCGATCAGTGTAATCATACGCATATGACTGCAAAATTTTCAAAATTTACAGGCAATTTTTGAATTAAAACACAAAATTTTTAATTATGACTCCTAGCGGTTTATTATTGAACTTACGAGGAGATACCTCACATTAGCGCTCCAACAGATTCTTGCCAGTCCCAATAGATAACAGTGGTTGATGAATTGAATTTTGATAAAATAATAAACGACTTATGCCAACAAAAAACTCGAAGAAAAATTTTTTAATAAGTAACTGTAAATTGTTATATGTACAACTAAGAAATGAAACTGTGTGAACCTCTTGATAGACCATTTTTAACCATCTCTACAGTACCAAGACCTACTTATAACTTTCCTATCTAGATATAAAAAATAGGTACCCACTGAAAATATAGAAGGCGGTAAATATTTGATTGCCTCAGGGCGGAAAATTCTTAAATCCGGCACTGCTCATACCATGTTGACGAAAACATTTAAAAAGGAACGTAATCTGGCACCGGGTAGTTTTGATTATCGCCCAAATAGAAAGTATAAGCCGATCGTTTCCGTAGTAATCGCGTATTAAAGGCCTTAAGACTTTTCCACTATCTGTACAACGCGTTCTTATAATCGAAAAATCTCCAATTCGATCTATTCATTTGGTATTACCACACCGTGTATATAAACAAGAAACAGGTCAGCCTTTAAAAAGATGTTTTTTTTCCTTTTCATTTCCAATGCTGCGAAAAAGTTTGATATACTTAGTACGTCTTAAGAACTCGTATAGGAATATAATTCACTTGCCAATTCCAAAACCATTGGCAATATCGATCAGCGAGTAGCTCGTGCACGAGGGTTAATAGCCTATTTACACCTTTTCAAACGAATTTTTCAACCAGCCTTGAAAATAACTCGACTGCGATCTAAATTTACATGATTTACGTGGCCGTAAAATTACTCTGAGTTTGGGTACACCTATGTGTATAGTATAAATCGAGCGACATACAACTTCATTTTTGTACTATGAGGTGTTACGTTAACATACGTATGTTTCTATTACGAACCTAAAATCGTTAATTACTGTTATAACGCTATCAGCGACCGTATTAAAAGGATGACGATAAACGAGAAAGGAAATTTATAAATTATCGTGAAATATAATAATTTAACGCATGGTTGAATGCTTAAAAACTCGACTATCTATGTCGTTCGATGTGAAATCTACGGTGTGCTAAGGTGTTATAGAAAAAACGATAAACTTTAATACAATAGTTGACATCACGCTTCATAATTCCGTCACATCGACGACAACGACAGAAAATAAAAAATGAAGAACTTCGACAAAACGCTCGATTACGCGAAGGCCATTAAAAAAGTTTGCCAAGAACGTGGTATATACGCCGATCGACAATTAATTTAACGCGAATAAATTACCGAAAATAAAAAAAACCTATTGTTTTGATAATACATATGTTCATTATCTGTGCGTAACTTTTAGCTTACACAATTAAAATTTTAGCGATTACGTCGTACTTTAACGAGTATACGTTCATTTTCGCCTTAAACACGGCGCGCAGAAGGGTAGATGCGAAAAAAAATGCATTATTTTAATCTCAAAACGCAGTGTTAATATTAAAAAAAAACAGGATACGCGTTGAAATAAATTACACGCCATTTTTAATGACGCTCGTGATAGGTGTCCGAGTTTTATATATTTTTATTGCGCATTTAATAATATTCCCTTTTTTCTTTTTTATTGTTCTTTCGGCTAGTTTTTTTTCCCTTTATCAGAAGCTACCTTGATATAATATTTTTTCCACTTAATTTTCATACATTATTTGAAGAAAAGTAGTTTTATTTTTCTTCGCAGCTTGTTCTTCTTATCGTTGTATGATAATGATGGTTTATTGTTTCTAATTTCCTTTAGCTATACGTATCGTTGGCGAGTATACGTAATGTATCTATATTTCTACTATTTTACCCGATATCAGTTATTTTGCAGGTTTCATCGTTATTACGTATTCCGACGTTTTTTTCGTTGTCATATTTTTTTTATGGTGAAAATTGAATTTTTGAAGAGCAAAGTTTCAACAAATTCCAGATACGTTTAAAAATTAATTAAGTAGATTGATAATATTCCCTGAATATGTACCTTGAAATTCTAATAAATACGTAAATGTGCTATCCAACATTAGTATTGAAAATGACGCATCAATATCTGTACAACTATTACAATGTTGTAATCACCAAATATTTATTGCTCAAACCGTCCATTTTATAGTACATAACTTAATTACTACCTAAATTATTTAGTTAATTAAGCCCACTTTGTTTAGAGTGATGTATCACAATTTTGTGACCACTTCTCTCATCGTTTTACTCTAAATAACGCTTTTTCAACCTACTCAAAGAACTTCAACAAACTCAAAATTGGTTCAAAAATCAATAAACAACCCTCTTATCTTTTCATGATCTTAAAAAAATTCTGATTCACTTTTCAACTGAAAAACCTGTATCATATTTCGTAATTTTTCTTTCTTACCCAAACTCACGATGTATTTTTGACCCTTGAATGCCATAATTTTTTCAAAATTTTGCCTCCCTGAGACCGAGGTCAAAAATCGCAAAAACGGCGTGCTCGTATCGAAAAAATAAGGTTTGAAAATTTTTCCGAGTGGTATGGATAGTTGAAAAAAAAATTAAATCGAAAACGCCCGTTTGGGGGGAAAAAATAGAAGTGGGGGTTGTTGATTTTTTCATGGAAGGCCCTTGTAAGGGTCTACTATGTACCAAAATTTGGACTAAATCGGTTAATTTTAATTTAAGAAAAAAATTCCTATCTGATTGTCGAAAAAAAAATTATTTCTCATAAACGGGAGGGGGGAAGGAGATGAAATTTTGGTCATGAATGTTTCTCGATGGTACCCACCTTTTGTTTTAATATTATTTTCCAGCAAATTATAAATAAATATTGGAAACTGCAGATGTATTACGTCGGCAAAAAAAAATATCTCGTCACACTTTTTTATGACTACTTAAATATCTTGCTATTCAAATGTCAGATGTCTTTTAGTGCACGTATTACAGAAAACACCCTCGGGTTCACCACATTTGCGTGTTCGTTGAATTTGTATTAGATAGGCATTTCCATCTTTCATATAGATATGTTGTATTTTAATGTCGGCGCGTACTTATCAATTTCCTAACCTGAGAAGGTGCTAATTAAACGCGTACCTAAGGTGTCATGAACATCGTCGTGTTTCGGTCGGATGAAAAGATAGATGGTATTGTTCTCGATGAATACGCGATAAGGATTTTTAATTGTGACATTTTAATATGTTTTTACTTGTAGGTCCTATTTACTAAAAGTGCCGAGAACGATATTGGCCCAGAATATTCTCGTAAGTAAAAGTAATTGAGAAAATTGTGTGATGAAAAAATTATCTTGTTTCAAAATGGGAATTTTATCCAAAATCAAAACGTGAATTAAAATGTAACTTTTTTTAAAAGTTTTTGCATAAATTTTCCATACAGAAACTTTAAAGCAGTAAAAGTAGATTGGAAAGAAAATGAATAAATTACGAAATTTTTACTTCACTTCGTGTTAATTTATCAACTTTAAAAAATCTAACCTTTCTTTTTATGAGCCATTTTTTTATTTATAAAATTCGCGGAAATCCTCGCGAACATTTACAACAATCTTCAGGTGTTTATCACAACGACGAAATTATATACGAATTTGAAGTTATATACGATAAGAATTTTAAAAATAAAAAAAGGTGACCAAAAAGTTTGAGAAAAAATTTCCTTTTTTGAAATTTAAACGGACATAGTTTGAGTCAATTTTTGACCCACATGACTCAAATATGTAGATAAATTTGAAAAAGTTTCCAGATATACTACCACTTTCTCCTTTTAATACCGTATATTCAGTTTTTTTCAAAAGGTGACCCCCTGCTCCCTCCACTACCCACTTTGTTCAAAGCAGCGAAGTGGCCTTATTAGGACCCCCTTCTAATAAGGCCACCCTTTTTATAAAGTTAATTTTGAGTGATTTTGTGCTACATTTCTTCATTAAAACGTAAATTAAGTTAAACGAAGTATATTTTTAACAAACAAAATTGTAAAACGCATAAAAAATGGTAAAATTAAGCAAAAATTGAAAAAAACGTCCATTGTTTGTACTGTTTACACGTGTCATCTTTGTCGATACTTTTTGTGAACCCTTTGTATACACCATACTCACAAAATTACTGTATTTTTAAATAGGCATGCATATCACTAGCTACAAAATTTTGTTCTCATATCCATACCATACCAAATACACAATTTTTATATTTCGATTTGTAGAACGTTCAAATATTGATGAGATTAATCAGGTAATTATCAAAGTTGTATCAATTTAAAGTACCTATTGACAGTAGCGGATCTAGAATTGAATTGGGGGGGGGGGATGGAATTATGGATGGAGATGGGTAGGTATTTTTTTACGAATGAATTTCTAACAATTTCGTATTATTTTTTTGTTTTACATTTGGTGTATTTTTTTCTTTATTTCCTTATTTTTCACTTTTTTTGGGGAGTTGGGGGGGATATATCCCCATATCTCCCCTGGATCCGCGCCTGCTATTGATAAAAAAAATTCGGTAATACTGGTGGAAAAAATGTTCAAATTTAAAAAATTCGAAAAAGAAAATCACTTTCTCCGGTTGATTGAACTTATTTATCAAATTCATTTCAGTTAATTTCAATTTCACTTTCATTTCGAACATTTCCCACGCAAAAACTTGTTTAAAAATTTCATGTGCTATGAAAAAAAAAAGTCTCGTAATACGTAACACGAACAACGTACACATGAAGCTTTTGTGTATCGCTTTCAAACCCCATTAAGTTGAAATTTTAATCGGCTTTACGGTAATAAACACGTTTAAAAATGTACACGTTCAGGTGAAAAAGCAATAAACCCGATATGCGATTGATTTCGGCGAATATTTTCAACAATGTAACTCAAAGTAGGTCAATTGATTACGTCCACGAAGAACGATTTTTTTTTCGAAAGACATTTCTTCCTTCGTGTTTCCATACATTTTACGCGTACCTCGTTATCGCAAACTTTTAACATCACGTAATACGTTAGAAAAAAAAAACGAAATATTTCAATAGGTACCAGCTTTTACCAACCTAGCTCACTAGTAGAAACGTTGAGCTATGTTGTGGTCGGTATGATGGCCGTAGAAAATCGCAAGCGCCAAATAACGGATTCTCCCTTGGAGCATCACCCTTATATTTTGATTACGTAAAGGTTACACTTGCGAGTATTTCGCATCTAACGAACGAAAACCGCTACGTAATTCTTGGAATCGATCACTACCCGATGAAGAAACCTGACATCTCATTTTCTTCTTAATTTACAACGTTGAAGAAGAAAACCATACCGAAGCCTCTTTTTAATCCTTATCCTTTTTCCTCTTCAATTATTACCTAAGCCGTATTCGCGAGTAATTGAAAACCACTACTTTGTGAAGATTTCACAATGTTGTATTCGCGTTGTACCTTATAACGATGGCCTATATTTCAATACGTGATTTAGGCGTTTCTATCATATTAATATCTTGTATATTTACGTATTTAACAGTCATTTGGCAAAAGTGACTCGTGTACTCTTGTAATTTTACGAAGAATTAAACGACCAAATAAAATTTCACGTTTCGACTCATTACCATTGATGTTCGCTAGACTCTTTTGTAATGTTAAACGATTTGTATCAGTTTTTGAGATTGTTACATAACGTAGTATTGGCCTTTTAACGAGCTAGTTTTTTGCGTAGTGTTACATATGTAAATCTAAATACAGAATGCGCGTAAAATTTCATCTCGTTTAGTCGTTCTGCCGTACGACAATCTTAATTACGCTTACATCTTTATTTTTTTCATTTAGTCCAGTCAATCTAAACATTTTTGGGTCGATTTCGTGAAAAAATTCAAACCCAAAAAATTTTTCATGGAATCGGTCAAGAAGACCGTTACAATGAACGTGTTAAAAGTCCCCAGCCGTAAGTGGTGTGCTAGTTCATAGAGGGGGGTTGGTACCTCGAAAAACGCGTTTTTGAGAGATTTTTTGCATTTTTCTCGGAAAAAACGGGCTGTAGGTGAAAAATAGTTTAGTTCAAAATTGAAGTACATAAAATTTTCTACAAGATGATGTCTGAAGAAAATCACATGAAGGGGGCTGGTACCTTGTAGAAGTACCAATACACATTTATTACCAAGGAAATGGTTTTACGTGAAAACGATCGGTTGAAAAATTTAATCTGACCAAATAAGTTATAAAACGAACAATAAAGATGATTGGAAGCAGGGAGCTGGTACCTCGATAATTATTTTAACGCGATCTTTCAATTTCGTAGGTTTGGGAGCCCACCTAGTGAAAGTGACTTGAAAGGGTTGAAATTTGGGACCTGTCCCAAAAGTTAGTGTGTGTAGTACTCTTTCCAAAAACACCAGTCCGTTTACCCGCTGTTGCTGCTTTCAAGCGCAGCGAAAGCTCAAAGTTCAGATCTTTTAGTGAACTTTTCACTGAAAAAGTTTATTGTAGCCAGACGGCGCAAGAGGTAAAAACAAGAAAAATCGTATATTTTTATGGGTAAATTTGAGTTGAAATTGAGGTGGTGGCTAAAACAGGCGCCATTTTGTAGGATTTTTCACACAGAATCCGAATATACTGGTCCCGTAACCCTAAAGTTACGCCAAGAGGCGCCACACCGTGATATTGAGAAAAAAAATTGAAAAAAACAAGTATATCTGCACCACGTTTGCGTTCAAAGGCAAATTGTTGTGATAAAAAAATTTTCAAAGAAAAAATAATTGGGACAGGTCCCAAATTTCAACCCTTTCAAGTCACTTTCACTAGGTGGGCTCCCAAACCTACGAAATTGAAAGATCGCGTTAAAATAATTATCGAGGTACCAGCTCCCTGCTTCCAATCATCTTTATTGTTCGTTTTATAACTTATTTGGTCAGATTAAATTTTTCAACTGACCGTTTTCACGTAAAACCATTTCCTTGGTAATAAATGCGTATTGGTTTTGGAAAATACTTCTACAAGATACCAGCCCCCTTCATGTGATTTTCTTCAAACATCATCTTGTAGAAAATTTTATTTACTTCAATTTTGAACTAAACTATTTTTCACATGCAGCTCGTTTTTTCCGAGAAAAATGCAAAAAATTTCTCAAAAACGCGTTTTTCGAAGTACCAACACCCTTCTACGAAGTAGCGCACCACTTACGGCTGGGGACTTTTAACACGTTCATTGTGACGGTCTTCTTGACTGATTCCATGAAAATTTTTTTGGGTTTGAATTTTTTCACGAAATTGACCCAAAAATGTCTAGATTGACTGGACTAATTCGCTGGTACAAAATTTTCACGTTTCGCTAACATTTCTTGGATTATCGACGGCTTCATTCGAAAGTGCTTCATTTATCGTATTACGAAAAGACATTCTTTTGTTGTGTTAGGTAACAAAGAACACGTGCTCGTTTGGACCTTTTTTCTATTGAATAACCGTTCCTTTTTATTAGATGTAGGTACTAAAATTTACCGCTAGGTGCTAATCTTGATATCGATGTTTTGAAATGAACAGTTATCCGGGAACGGGGTTTTTTTTTTTAGAATGGGATAATTTTTGAAGTAAAAAAATAGGTTGTTTTGCCAACAAAGCCAGTATTTTCTGAAAACTGCACAATTAAACTATCAGCATGATATGAAATCGATTTGTTGATCTATTTTGAACGAAGTTATTTTTGTATAATCTTCTAACGGTTTGTTATCTCGGTAATGAAAAAGTATTTTTCCGTATAAACCGCAAAACCCATCGTTGGAAAACATTTTCACTTTTTGTCGCATTCCATCTTCAGGGAAAACCCGAGTTCGATATAGTTCTACGAAACGAATCCTTATAGCTCTGATTGCGATGGAAATCAAGCTCGATTACTGAGTATTTCTCGTAAAGCCGACACCCGACATGTGAAATCGTTCACGCATCGTGTTTAAAAGTGTAAAATTCCATTCTTAGCGATACTCTTTAACGAAATTTCGTTCGTCAATTAAACCCACATACGTCGTGTCGCCATCCGTAATCTATATTTAGCCGATTTAATTCAAAAGGGGAAGAAAAATTATTAATTCGGTGAAGAAGTGGCGTGCTTTTTCAAATAGATTATGAGGGTGGAGTACGCGCTCGTGATCGAGTTAATGAAGAGATCACGTTGAAAAGAGACGCCTTGGTAATAGATAACTTTGTCGTGAAAAGGGAGAACTACCAAGTGGTCAGATTTAGGGTCGTGTAAAATGCTGCCGAGGGAGTGAAGCGAATACCAGATTGTAACCGCCAATGCGCAGTACATCTTTCATTCCATTCGAGACATATGCCTTCTTGCAAACATGTCTTTTCTCGCGCTTATAACGCAAATATTTACCTTAATCTTCGACTACGACAAAGACGAAGTGTGCGGAAAGTCTATTACTATATACGCTCAGTGTACTTGTACTACGAGTTGCTTATCATATTTTCTTTCATTGTTTAATGGCGGTCATATTACGACTTTTTACAACATCTCTGGTTATGCACGGTCGTCGTTTTGCGCGAGATTTCTAAACAATGTAAAGAAAAGTATTCGCAATAAAATCGCTGATTGGTTGGGTAAACGGTTACGCGATAATCGCGTAAAATTAACGCAAATTTATATCCGGCGATTTTTTTCTCTTCGGTGTTCTTTATCGTCACACTAACAGTGTCACGTCGATGGAGTCGAAGAGGCCGGGAGGCGATATAGCGCAGCAAAATTTAAATTACCTATTGTTCCAATCTGCTAGAACTTTTCCATTCGCTTATTTTATAAACAATCGTCACGTTGTTCCTTCCCCTACTCGTGATCTTTAGTGATACTTTTTCTCGAAGTGGGAATCGTTATTAAAGCGAATCACCAAGACAAATAGTTAATCACGTGAACAAAATGGCGGTCTTTTTGATTAATAGGTAAAGTTTTGTTTCATTATTTAGATTTTTCGGTTGAAAAAATGATGGTGCGAAAAATTGATAATAGGTAAAATATTCTTTAAATGGATTTTTCCCCTCATTATGTAATAAATGTTATTTCCATAAAAAATAACATTAACGAGAAAAACACTGATGAATTTTTGGTTGTATCATTATTAATGCGCAAAATAAAATGCGAATATTCGCATAGTTCACATGAGATACACAGAGAAGCACTTGCATGCTTTGCTGCAACATGATTGGCTGGTTTATTATCAATTTAACGAAAACAGATTTTTCCACCAATCACGTTGCGGCACACTAGCGCTCATACGAAGCGGTAGCGTAACCAATGAATGCAAAAATACTTTGCTGAGCCTTGAAAATCACGTTTTCCTCGCGAACGTTACGTTTTACATTTTATGCAAATAACATTCATGACACAACTTGTAGTGAATTTAATCAAAAAAATTTTTAACTATCGTTAATTTTTTTGTAAATTCATTTTTTCCGTTTTAAAATACCCCCCAAAAATATAACTCAACTGTCGATCAATAAATACAAATGCTCATTTGCTTCTAATTTACTTCAGTCAGGACTCTCTTCAGAAAAAAATCATCTCGACGGATTGACAAGGGACAAGGCAATAATCTATGCGAGTTCTCCGACTAATAATCCCGATAAAGAGAGGACACAATGACAAATCTGTCGGTGCTGGCATACTTAAGGAAAGGGTAAAAGGAATAAAGAACGAATGTAATTTCTCTTAATGATTTTGATACGTAATCTTCAGATTCTCGAATCTATTGTTTAATCCACACTTGTAGAAAAAGAGTGGCAATTCCTTATCTAAAATAACACCGTGGTTTTCCTAAGAGATGCTCTTATATCTACCAAAAACAATACACGAATTCTGCCACAGAGCCAAGAAACGAATCTTTGAAAAAAATTCCCCAACAAAGGACGAGATCGCAGATCGCAAGTGCTCAAATTGACATCATGTTGTGAATGCAACCATCCCAGATGTTTTTTTCGAAACCTCCTCATCGTAAAAGGTGGTTCATCAAAGTGCCTAGATTAACAACATTAATAAACTACGTAGAGAAACATAAAATGCATTTCATTGCCTTGTATCACGCATTTGCAACATCTTTATTTAGCCTTAAACTTTCGGAAATTACGCATCGACGTAGGGTAGAGCACAGCTGAGATATGTTCCGGTTCACATCGTTACCTTCCCTCGGAACGCTTTCGCTGTCTCGCGAAACTCCTACGTAGGGGTGTCGCCGTGGTATTAGTTTTAAATAGGATTAGGAATTCTTAATACAAGGTTTTTATATGTATTTACATAGATGACAGGGTTCATTAATTATGAACGCGCGGTCAGTATTTAACAAGACTATCGTGCACGTGAAAAAAAAGCGCATCTTACAATGAATACGACAAATTTGATTAAGCAATTGTGGAATGCTGTGGTCGTATCAACGTACAAGATATGACTCTTTAAGCGTGAGATAACAGGTGTGAACTTGATCTCTTCGTATGGGCATCTGTAGCGTTAAAAATATATATCTGTGTATAAAGCCGAGCATAATACACGATGTAGATGTTAGCCGAGATTACGTAAATGACCATCGTATTCAAATATTTTCAACAGCCAGGTGTTACTTTTCTAATATAATGGACGAAAAAACAAAACGAATCGGTTTGAAGATATGAAAGCTTTACTTTTTTTGATTCATATCCATCATACATACACCAAGACATATTCTCATATCTCGTCAACTCTACATTCTCTCCCTCTCTCCCTCTCTCTCTTTACCTTTATAGTGTTTTTTTTTTCGTATAATAACCCGTAAAAAAAATAATCTCCTGAATACCTCTAACAAATAACCCGACAAAGCTAAAATAATCAGCTACCCCACAGGCAACAAAGTATTCGCAGCTTCCGTCATATAACAGATTAACCCACCGCGCGCGTCCTTTATAACCTAAACTAATAAAAATTTTCAAACAAATTTATTCCGATAATTTAACGATCATGTTCTTGGAAAGTATTTTAAAATCGAACGGCGAGGATATAAGGCGAAATGAAAACGTGTCATATTCGAAACGTCGTTACAGGATTAATTGAACCTACTCGTCGTTCCGTGTATACATATCGCTATAAAATGTTAATAAAATAACGTATTTAGTTAGATTAAAAAAATTAAATTAACCTATCTGTAAATTTATTGTTGATATCGAGTCAATAAAATGATAATGGAATGCATACAGATCGCGAGTTTATGACTGAAAAAACAGATCGCAATGCGTCCCCTCATCGAAAGTCGTCTTCTTTCTTTTTCCATCCTATATCTATACATCGTGTATTCATATTTTTATTCTTAATAATCCGACGAATATGATATACTTCTTTTACGATCGTATTTGCTATAAATTTTAAACGTCGTTTTTTTTTCCCGTTCAATGTATTAATATATTTTCCGAGATATAAAAATATCAAGCTGTAAAATTCATAATTACTACGCCTCGCGCGTATGCATGTATTCGTATAGAAGAACAATTTTGTGACCTTCTAAATCTCGTTATAATCCTTTGATCAATCGAGAAACAATTTTTAAAATTTGATAATTCGATGAAATGTTCATTTTGTGTTGAGAAATCAAAATCTTTCATCAATTTGTATTTATTCTTTCAGACAACTTTCTCCGAAGTTTTCACAATTGCTTCAAGGAAAGGAAAGAAGAGAAGAAATGAAATGTTCGAAAATAAATGAAGAGGCAAAGAAACGATTACCACGAAGCCAATAAAGTTCGAAATTGCCAGCATCAGTTTCGTAGGAAGTACCCAAGTAAGCTGTTTTTTTTTCACTAAGAAAGAAAACATGAAGAAAACAATGGAAAAACCATCATTTGATGAAAAACTAACAATCTCTGCTTCACTTCTTCAGTAATACTTTGCACTAGTACACGACTTCATTCTCATCACTACTGTTTACAGCTCTGTTCTTTTATGGACAGTTTGATAAATCGTCAACTTTTTTGTCAGTAAATTGCTAGAAAAATAGTCTCAAAATTATACTAACATTTTGCTAGGAATATTTGCTAGCCCGATGGTCAGTTAGGAGATGATACAGAGGTATTGGAAAGCCAGTGGCGTAGAAGGGGGGCAGAGAGGGAAATTTCCCCGGGCGCACAATTTTCAAATTTACAGATGACGAATTGAATATCAAAGTATCAACATTAGTCAGAAAGTACCCAAAAGATGTAGATGAACAAGAACTTAAAAATGAGCTTTTAAACTATAAACACGTTTTAAAAGAAATTTTGAAAGAAAGTCAATTGAATCTGTAGAATTACCATCAAAAAAAGGTACTAAAACGAAGGAACGCTGTAATGTTTTTCTGAAGATCTATGGAAAATTTTGCCTTTTAAAACTTGATGTAATTTATCCGAATTTAAACATATTATACAGAATATTTTTAACTTTACCCGTTACTTTAGCATCCTGTGAACGATGTTTTAGCAAATTAAAAATAATAAAAAATTATCGTCGCTCGACAATGGGTCAAAATCGGTTATCAGATTTAGGGATTTTAAGCATTGAAAGAGAAAAGGTAAAAACTTATCAATTTCGACGATGTAATTGATAAATTTGCCGACGTTAAGAGTTTGTAAAATAAGTGTTCAATTTTTGTTACTTCTTGATACTGTCCGTTTGTATGTTTTTTTTTGAATTATCTGCCTAACATGTATTAAATAAAAAAAATGTTTCATATGCAGCCTACAATTTTTTCGAATTTAAATTTTGAACTGTACAAAAATTGACGGGTAGGGGCGCACATTTTTGAATCCCCCGGCGCACAATTCCTTTCAACGCCACTGTGGACAGCAATACAAAAGCGGACACCATTGATGAAACATTCAAGATGATGATAAATGTAGGCACTGCGAAACGTATTCTTAAAATATAGGATTTCTTAGTTTGAAAAATTATCAGAAAATATGCTTCATCAGATATCTTGACATTGAATTGGAAAAAAAAAGGAAAACCTCACTACCTATTACAAGCAGCCCTCCTTCCTGATTATATAACCTATCACGTGTCATTTTACAAGCAAAGCTTTCCTGAAACTTTCCAGCTGCCACATATCGTCTCCAACGGTCACTTTGAAATCACCCTTTATACAATCATCGAGCATATTGACAAAATAACAAATGATAAACTTCATTAAACCCCGAATAATTTATACTAAAAAAATTATAATATCTATAAATGGAAAATCTGTACACGATCGTGTCTTGAGAAGGACCACAACGAAAAAAAAAAAATAATAAAAAGACGACCGAACATTGTTTGACATCCGTAAGTTTTTGACCTTTTATATTAAGACATGTCTGTGGCGCTGATCAATGCCGATATTCATTTAAATAGAATGTCCTTTACCTTTTCACCGCTACCACGTCCGCGATCTATAGATGAAACTCTTTAGACATACATACACCTACGATTCTTATCAATTGTTTTCACACCTATGCACCCTAAACGATGGCCACTCGTCGTGAGAAACTATTAAAATAATCGCACAACGTATTACTCTGTATAGCTCAGGAAAGCGGACATTTACCCCATGAGAATGGTAAAACGTCAGGCACCACGGTTCCAGTTATCATAGCAACTATACCCTTGCTTCCTTGTTGGGATACCTCAACGAGGCGTTTATCATATTTCATGACAGGTGGTAGATTCGTGGTGGCAATGAACTTGAAAAATCGTACGTAAATTTTTCCGACACAATTAACCAGCTGCGGTGATATTGCGGTTATACGCGGATGGCTAATTTAATCAATGCATCTTACCTGTTTGAATTGCTCCTCGAAACTCCACCCACTTTGATGTATCGGCGACGTAGATTCTCTCGACTGTCTGGAAGATACCGAAGCGCTGCGTCTCAGGTGCGCCGGCGGAGGAGATTGATAATTTGGCGAACTACGGTTATACGGCTGAGGAGGGCTTTGCCTTTGGAATTGGTGATGCGGCGAGGGTATTCTGGATGGTGGCAGAGACTGAAACGATGGACCAGGTTGCATCATTGATGAAGATAATCCAGCCAACGAGGAAAGCCCCGTTGATGGAAACTGCGCTTGATAGTTAGCGATAGTTTGTAGATATTTATTTAGCGTGTACTGCAAAGAAAATGCAACATATCAAAAAAAAATGTTGACATTTCATTACACGATAAAAAAAAACAAAAAGAACAAAAAATCAGGCGATTATTCGCCATATACTCTTTAACGATCCCTTTATTCGTTACATCGTATATAAGAATGTAGCAACAGGTTTTTATAATCATTCCATAGCCCATGGTGTATATAAGTAATACCAGTAGCGAGTAATTTTGAGGTAGGCGGTTGGAAAAAAAAGCCCGCGTTAGATACAGATCTTCTTCCCTTCTTTCCTTCCTTTTTATTTCTTAGGCTAATACATGTCGTGTCGCACGCGAGAGCCGACTCCCAGCTATCACGATTTATTTCATTTCCACAGAAACCTTCCTTCGAACCGGATAACGAATACAGTAGAAGCGACTGTAATCGGTTCGCGGGCGCCTCTTCGATATATTCGATCATTCGTTTATATTTATTATTCTCCCCTTTCTTCGTAATCGTAAAGCAGCCGAATTAGTATCATCTTCGAAGAGCTTTACGTATGGGAGAATAGTGTACGCCAGAAATTACGATTATCATTTGCATAATACACTCGCGCTATATTTACCAAATAACCTTTTACTTTCCGATATACGCCTCCTATTATACTGCCTCCATAAACGCGCGTGGACGCGTGTGTAAGCTACCATGAGATTTTTTTCCTTCGCTACCATAATCCGAATTAAACGCCGCGATCATCGCCGTTTAATGGTTCACCATGGGAATCTACGCGTAGCATACCGTTCGATAAAAAAAATTCCAAGAAACCTCCCAACTCGGGGCACATCACTCGCGAAATATTTTCAGGCGTATAAAATACGACTACATGATACACATAAATCGATAGCTTGAGCAACATTGCCTTTAAAAGGAGTTTTTTTTTCCGCTGCCGATCAAAACTAATTTTATTGTTATTCGTTATATAGCAGAGCAAGGCTCTCATTAAATGAATATTTAATTTGTGTTAGCGTGATTCGAACGGACTTGAGGCTTCTCTTTCAACATTTTCTATACCTCGAAAAACAGTAGCCCGCTTAAATTCAAATAAATTCGTGACTTCATTGATTCAATAATAATTCTAGCCCATCGGTAACCGCTTATTAAACTTTATCGTTTTAATAGGCTACCGTTTGAATGCATAGAAAATTTACCTCGACCGATACGATTTAATTATACCGCACATCAATTTTCGATCAAACTACGATGTGAGAACGATCTACAAAAAATTAGATCGTCCTATCGTCGCGTATACACACATACGTGTATAAGTTGTTTTAAATACTCGAGATTGTTAATGTCTACGTCCAAGTCTCAAGGTCGAAGCCGGAAAAGAGGTTTCCGAGTATTTCTTTTTCGTTGAAAATCAAAAAAAAACCACGTTTCCGTTTTCTTTTATTGTACGCAGCGGAATAAAGTACCTTTTTTTGTAACTTTTTTATTCAATTGTCTTGACATTTATGTGGCATTTTATAGAAATTCACACTGTGTGATTGATTGCAAAAACAGTTCGATATTATTTTCTGCACGCTTTAATTCCCAGGAAATATAAGGAAGTGAAAATGATTCATTTGTTCAGTAAAAAAAAAATATATAACTTTCTATTTGCTTTTAGTCATTGTCACTACACGGGTATAAAAAATACAAAACAGCTACGAGGTAAAGGAGTTTTCATTGTTTAAAAAGGATTTTAAGATCTATAGCGGGAGTGAAAACTTTAAAAATAATGAGTTGAATTTGACAATTTTGCAACAAAAAAAGAACCAAGGGTTTTCTTATAAAAGCTTCACTAACACCTGTTTTCTGATTTTTTTAGTTTTACTTTTCAACTACAATAATTAAAATAATTATATTTATACCATTCAAAAGAAAATAAACATTTCAAAGCCGTCGAATCTATTAACAAGTTGAAATTAATTTTATAGGTTTTCAGATTCAGAAATCCCTTTTCCTTTAGTCAATCACACGTTTTTTTCATGGCTACATTCGAAAATAGCGAATTTTTTCTACAAAATGCCATCCTTCAACTATCGAAAAAATTGAAAGCAATGAAGTTCATGCAATTTTGAAAAAAAACCTAAGAAACTGTAAATGTATCCGAAATAAATAAGGCTATTTATTTTGCATTTTTTCGGTGGTGCCGTATTACATTCGTCGTCAGAGCCATAAAGAGAAAATCCGGGCGCCGGGAAAAAATTACACGGACCCCCTTCCCTTGAAGGAGTCGACATTTTTACCGAGGGCCGGTCATTTTTTACAAGGGTTTAA
This sequence comes from Maconellicoccus hirsutus, assembly GCA_003261595.1. Classification (NCBI taxonomy): domain Eukaryota; kingdom Metazoa; phylum Arthropoda; class Insecta; order Hemiptera; family Pseudococcidae; genus Maconellicoccus; species Maconellicoccus hirsutus. Next base: position 184,137 of record QBDW01006814.1, read on the forward strand.
AATGCGCATGGGCTCCTAAAAAAATCTGGTTCCGGGAGAAACCACCTTCCCTTTCTTGTTGGGCCTGTTCGTCGAAAAAAAAATTAAAGACCAAGAAACAAAAAAAAGCAATTTTTTTCAAAAAAAGAACTCAAATTTCAAAAAAATTGGGAAAATTTATAAAAAGATTAAAGACTGCTTGATCAGTGATCACTGATCTGAATGAAGATGACACGTTTACTCTTTAAGAGGTGAAGAAGGGAGGGGACTGTAGACAATTGACAATATGACATAAAATTATTTAAAACGCTGCTAAAAAAAATCACACTGGTGGAATTATTTCTTCAATCCTCCCTCCTCATATAGCTGGCATTGTTTCAACAAAATTTTCAGTTTTTTTTAGCGCATAAATATCTTTACAGGTAAAAGTCTAATGGACGCATTAGAGCGTATAACATAGACAACATACTCAACAAATCAGAACTACTTGTTAACTTCTTTGTATCATCCATAACTAACACTTCCACTGAAAGTGCAACTATCCGTTTTACGAGTATGTTCGTGTTACTATATCTCGAAACGTTTATGTACATATTTACCCATTTGTTTTCACGAACTTTACGTTTCACGGTCAAAAGTCTCAAAGGATTGTAAATACTTGAAAAACAACAATAAACCGAGTTATATAACATTTTAACCATTAAAATTGCAAATACAAATGATCAAGTTTGCAAACTAATAATTTTAATGATAACGTTGAGACGAGCTGGACAAAGTTTATAGAAAAGTGTACTCTTAATATTTTTCTTCCCTTGAAAAATTTCTAATAAAAAAATAACGATTTTTTTAGAGATTATATAAGACGAATTTTCTTTAGAACAGGCCCAACTAGAAAGGTGAAGAGGGGTTTCCTCCGGGCCCAGATTTTTTTTAGGACCTGCGTGCGTTTCAAAACCTTTGAAAAAAATGCCTGGCTATTTCAAGAGAAGAAAGGTCCACGTGATTTTTCGCCGGCGCCCGGATTTTCTCTGCACGACCTTGCTTTGGAATTATTAACGTTGGGTGTACGCACACATGTCAACAATTCATTAGCGTTTTCGCAAAAGGATCTCCGCACTATGATACCCCGCGTGCTCATTGTTACTTACGATTGATATCTTTATTCCTTTCCCAATTTTCTTACATTCACTATTTTGGACAATTTTTATAAAGAGATTCTCACGAACTCTAAAGAAGGTGGACACAGGGCTTCTAAGCCCGAGGACGAACGATTATCCCGTTACTTCATCGCGTCAGATCGTCATTGACCCTAATCCGATGAAAATTGTTTAACTTCTTTATTAATAAATAAAATAGGTTTTCTTTCGCAAATTTAACTGATTTGGGTTTCGCGTAAAACTAGCGATTGTAAAAGTACAAATTTCAATTAACAAACCCATCTATCACGTGTTATCACCCGTATCGATTAAAGATTTAATTTCGTATATGTATCAACTTACTCGGTACGTTAAATGAAACCCTATAACGTAAAGCAGACGGAATCAATCAAAAAATTTCAACTTCATTAGTTATTTATGGCTAATCGTCGTATAATAATTCTGCAATTAATATCACAAATCAAATTACCCTTAAGCAGCTTACCTTCCGAGGAGAAACCTTTTAATTAAATGCGCAAAGTATACGCTATAATATTTCGCAAAACTATTCTTAATTGACAATATCGATCATAGTATTCAAGGTAATATTTACAAAGCGCATCGTATCGTGGAAAAAGTATTAAAAAAACTCCACGAAATCAGTACAAAGATCTACGAAATACATAACCCCAAATTATAATCACCTAATAATTTACCATCACCGGTGGCTAATGTAAATTGATACGTTACACGGCGCCGATCATCTACCGAACGATGATTTTTTATATTTTTTATCGTCAAATCGATACATCCGAATATTAGTTTATATTGGGACAATACCATCATCCGCAGAAGCTATTATAAAACCCATCAAGTCAGATAAAGAAACCCGATAAAGCATATTCATTTCGAATAAAATGTCATCGAAATTTCTTTGTAGACGGAAGACACAACACACGTTGGCGTATAATCGAATATTCCAGACTTACAGCAACCAAATCGTTACTAAATGGCCTCGTGTATATGTCATGGTTTATCGCGATTCCACCCCGTATTAATGCTGCCATTACAATTCCTGACAATACCTGCTGATCGATTCGAATATCGACGAAACGAGTAAAAGGATTAATTGATCGTACCGTACGTCGATGAAATTTTCTCTGTTCACGCACCTGTATTACGAGTCGAATATGTTATCGACTGAGAAAAAAAAACCATACGTGTATCGCAATACATTAATTTGTTACTTGTGCATATGCTATTTTGATTAAAAAACCATATTTTTTGTTCATTTGGCGACTATAAAATTAACACTTTTGTGCGTTTAATTTTTCGAGTGGAAATTTTAATTTTCGCATTAATTTACAAGCGCGTGTTTTTGAAATTTACCTCGAGAAGGTCTCGTTAATTCGACGATGACATTCATCAGAAAAAATTACGTTAGTTGAAGTTAACGAAAATTGTTCTCTAATTTGTTTTTTTTCCAATATTTAAAAATTCGGGTTGATATTCGATATGATATATCTTACAGTATACGATATTTAATTTCAAAAATATTGTATTAAAAATTAAGCCAAGTATTTACCTCTGGATCCATGGTTCCTCGATTTCTCTCAAATTCCCCTGACTTGACAACTTGATCCTTTCAAAAAAAAAAAAAAAATTGTAAGTGATTTTCAAAATAAACACGTTAACTGTAAATTTATCACTAAACTATAACATTGCTTACTAACAAATAATATTTTCACTTAAATTACAAGGCGACACAGTTACTCGTAATTAGCCGCCAACTGCCCAAACCGCGTGATCACACAGATAACACTAAAAGGACAACCGATACAGTTCCACAGCAACACCCTGGCACGACGGGATATCGTATTATGAGAATTTGATGTGCTGGAACCGCACGAGTAGCGTTGTGTCTAGTCGCCACTTTTCGCCAGAGAATGTGCCGAAAAAGAAGACCGAAGTCGCGATTGTCAACGTTACGTTAATGCCGCCAGAATGATGGTGGTTTTCAAGTTTTTTTTTAGCAGCGATGATTTACTGGTGATTTCTCGTTTTCTTCTTCAAAATATCAAATTTTATCATTTTTATATACGAGGAAACACTCTTCCCCCAAAGCATTTTTCAGCAGACCAAACAAATGGAAGTCACAGGGTGACAGGTCAGGGCTATAGGGTGGATGTGACCATACTTCCCATTTAAATTTCTCCAGAAGGGCACTGGTCACATCGGCGCAGTGAGGGGTGGCGTCGTCATGAATGAGAACGATTCCATCGGACAATTTCCCAGGTCGGCGACTTTTAGTGCGCTGAAAAATGCTTTGAGTGGAGAGCATTTTTCAAACGATGCAGAATGCAAAAATTTTGTCATGGAATGGCTAGAAGAAGTTGGAGAAATGTTCTACCGCGGAGGTATTGATAAACTCGTACCACGTTACGAAAAATGTTTAAATAATTTAGGCGATTACGTAGAGAAATAGAGCAATGTTCAAGGATTCTAAAAATATATAAACTTTACTTTTTCTGATTTTTTTTCATTGAATTATCGCGAAGTGTAACTTACTTTTTGATCGTCCCTCGTATCATTACCCCATCACCAGTAACACCAGAGAAATTGGAGTGAATAATTTAAAAAATGAATTTTTTGATAGAGAAAACAATGTAAGGGTTCTCGTTTAGGAAATTAACTGAATTTAACTTTTATTTTTAGTTCATTTTAGCTTTTAAAAAAAATGGTGATTTTTGCATTTCTCTACTTGTAACACTGTGTCACGTACATTTTGAGGAATGAAAAAAAAAGTTATCGTCTTTCGTGAAATTATTCAAGTTTTTATACAAAATTGAAAAATTATAAATTTTTAATAGGAACTTTTTCTTCAAAAAAGTACTTTATGTCGAGATAACGAAAAAAAATCAACATCACGAATAAAAACCTCAATGTATTAATTTCATACGCTTCCAGCTACCATTTCACACTTAACTACACAACAAAGAATCATAAACAGATAGACAGGTACACTGTTAAAATACCCATAATGACATATCAATCAAATGTCTTTCATATTGAGCAAACATAGGCGCCATGTTTCATGTTTTTATTTCGTTTCTTTTCAAGTATCCAAAATACGAAACTCGATTTTACGACGGACGATCGATTCTATTTTTTCGAGTAATTAAAATCTATAAAGATAATCAACCCAATAAACTCTGTTGTGATTTCATCACCGCAGAATACTCAAGTGGTTGGTAAAATATCAGAAAAATATTCGCTAATTCGTTCGTAACCTTGAGGAAAATTCACTCGTAAACGAAGAGATTCCACGTACATAGTACATGAAATTTTTCTCGTCCGATCGTCGACTCGTTGGTTGAACCTAAATAATCGTGAATTAATTTTCATTCTAACAGGTTCTCGTCGTCCATCGATCTTAGCCGTTACACATCTGTCGAATTTTTATCCGATAATAGAAAATGAAATACCAATGCTCAATGGCTTCACGAACACGCACAATACGATAGAGCTTGGCAACATGTAGAAATAATCCATTATCAACAACGTATAATTTCGATTACACCGGCCAGTTTTATATTGTTCGAGTTGCGGTTGGTCAGCAGCGTAATTTTGATAATGCAAGCTGACGCTCGTATTGTTTGGGCTTTTCGATGCAACTTATAATTTGAATTTCGTTTGTCGCCTTTGTGGGTTCTGTGTATGGTAGTGTGAGTAACTAGGCTTATATGTGTACAGGTGATTACACGAAAATGTGACAATAAAATATCAGTTGTGTGATCATCGAGCTGGGGACAATTTATTAGCAAATTATAGCATCTATAGCTTGAAATGGAAGATAGAAGGATACTTGGTATAAGGATATCTTTTATGTATAAATATAGGTATTATAATCCTTGATACATTACGTAGGTGCGATCACTTATATACGAGTACTACTGAACAGACCGGTACTCCTTTGTCAAGCTATAGAAGATACCGCGTCTATATGGAATGTCTCATGTAACCAAAACCCTTTTTTCCATAATCAAACAAAGGCTTGGATGAATTATCTTCTAGGAAGAACAAATATTTAAAATAAGAATATCCCCTTTACTTGGTCTCATTCTGGTATAATCACACGTGTAAAATCGTATTATGAAGAAAAAGCGAGACGAAGATAGAGCACGTTATAAAAACCACCGCATCTTCGATCGACGTCTATGAATTTATTTGCTTTTTTTTAATTCGTTTCAATTTATAACTCGATAGCACGAGGCTTTCGTGATGTGTGTTTTTTTAATTATCCATCGCGTATTTACCATCGAGTTGAGAAAAAGGGACGCTTTACCTTGATTTAAAAGGATTTCCGAAATAACGTCGCGTATATCGGCTCAGCAAACGATACAAAGTAAAACTTCTAAAAACTTGTCAATAAGAATGTAACAAATGAAAGAGCGTTTCTAATTTAACTCGCACCGTCACTAATAATGTTAACTGTAGCGTCGAGACGCTTCTCGTCTGCCTATGCGGCTCACCGCGCTTCTCCGTTGAGCCTTTGATCATTCGTGGACATTTTACAAATGGACTACTCGATATTAACAAATACGCGCCCGTAGTTCCCGTGATTAATGAAATACCAAGTACGAAACCTGCGAGTTGGCTCGCTTCTTATAGGCTTATTTTTTGTACGACGCCCGGCGCAGGCGTAATACACGTAGAACGCGCGGCGAAATGTATTTGATCGCTGTATGGCGCTTTTATTAGTATTTTTTTGATTTATTTATCGTAATCGATTAATTACGTCAATAAATTTTTCTTATTTTCCCTTCAAATTCAATACACAATATATACTCGAGCTTATGCTTTAATCTGTTTCGAGTACGTGTACATAAATCGTTCAGTACTCCTTAAGTCTTATCGCGTATGAAATTTTACCCATTTTTCCTCTCTCTTTTAATAAAAAAAATAAAACAAACATTAACTAAAGCCATTCGTAAATTTTCCAACTTCGTGTGTACTTCACGCGAAGCGTCAAAACTTTGCCAATTTACTCCGAATTGCAAGTTTTATTAAAAACTTCTCAATATCAATAAGCTTCAACAACAATTCCATTAATTATAGTTTTCCCGCGATAAATGTCGAAAAAGGGTACGAAAACTGGGCCACATAACTCGGCGAATTATTGAAATTACAACTGTCACTTTGAAAAGCGCGCAAACATAGCGAAACATTAAACGGCGTTTTTGTTTCTTCCCCCGCCACATCTCCCTGTACCAAACATACTTTTTCTCTCTTTCGCTCTTTCTCGTTTCACCACGCTTAGACGAGCGGTAAAACATCATTAATTATCCGCCGTTTTGCATTCCTAAATAGTACTTCTATACTGTCTTTACTCTTAGATCGTTTCCTCGACTTCGTTTATATTCAAAATTACCCAGCGTCTTAGATCATTTATAATGTTTACCCTGCGTACGTAATTTCTATCTGCAAGTAGGTACAAAGTATACCAAAGACAACTCTAACACCGGAAGATAATTTGGCGAAATTTTCCCTTATTTTCACTCGTACTACCGAAGAATCTGTATGCTCTTTTAAATTTACCCAACAGCATCGCCAACGAAATGAAATACAAAACGAAACGATTGATGAGTCTTTGGTCTATCTTATACTCGTTTTCCTCTTCCTTATAATATCGCAAATTAGCGTAATTTTCATTCGCCTCACTATTCGAATTTCCGATGCTTTTGTTATTCTTTCTCGAGTGATATTTCCGCATAGTCGGAAGCACATCTGTTCCAAGTCATTGAAACGATTTCTCGTGTCCGAAATACGATTTATGAATTTTTTTTTTCCACCTTTGTGAGATTTGTTTCTATTTTGGGTACTCCTTAAAAGTGCAATTTATGGGGCATCAATTTTTATTCGCGGGAATCGTTTAGAATCGATCAAAATTTGTTTAGAATTGCTTAAAATTACGTGAAATTGTTAAAATTGTTCAATATTTGCTCAAAATTGCACAGAAGATGAGCAAAATTTGTTTAAAATTGCATAAAAACTATTAAACTGTTGTCAAAATAATTTAGGACTAATCATAATTTGTCCAAAATTGCTTAGAAATGCACAAAATTTTCAAAATGAAGTTGAAATTGTTTAATGTTTGCTCAAAATTGCACAGGAGATGAGCAAAATTTGTTTGAAATAGCATAAAAACTATTAAACTGTTGTCAAAATAATTTAGGACTAATCATAATTAAATTGCTTAGAAATGCACAAATTTTCAAAATGAAGTTAAAATTGTTTAATGTTTGCTCAAAATTGCATAAAATTGTGCAAAATAATTAAATTAATGAAAAATTTGGTTAAAATTGAAAAAAACTATCAACATGTTGTTCAAATAGTTTAGAATCATTCAAAATTTATTTAACATTGCTTAAAATTGTCAAACTTTAATATTTTGAAAATTTTGTGAAATTTTAAATAAATTGTGATCGATTTTAAACAATTTTAACATTTTAACAGTTTTTATGTAATTTTGAACAAATACTAAACAACTTTGAACGATTTTTAACAACGTTTCTACAATTTTGAGTAATTTTAATCAATTTAAACGAAATTTTGACAATTTTTAAAGATTCTTAAGCGAATTTTTCGTCAAATTTGAGCTACTTACATAAATATATTGTAATTTAAATAAATTTCCATGGATGAAAGATGAGTTGAGCAAAGTTTTTGAAAAATAATGATAAATTGTTACCAATTATCCGGTTATCCGAGGGGGGGGGGGGGTTCATAAAAAAAGCGTTCGAGGGCAGCAAAACCCCGAAACTTGCCCCTGAACATTTGCATATTGATTCAGTGAAACTTCGAGTCAAAGTACTTTCTTGCAATAATCATAAACAAAAACAAAGAATTATACCTAATTACGTTTTAAACACCAAAAATACATACTTGAATCGATTTCATCCAAAATGCAAATTTTTTCACACGATAAATCCAACTCGAAAATTCATTGAAATTACTCCCCTTTTACATTTCCACATTTGAAAATCAGAAAACCTCGCCATATTTGGCGACAAGCGACAAATTAAGCGGCGTTTAATTAAAAACAAACACATTTCGAATGATTCCGATGCCAGGACGTGTTCATTTGTTATTTTGTCGCTTTATTTTTGTTAGATATTGTTACAAACACTCGTAACAAAAAGTTTGGCAAATACGTTCGGAAGAAAATTAAAATAACACGGTTCACAGGTACACGTATCGCGCTAATTGCGTCTAATAAAATGGCTTCGGTCGTCGTCGCCTCGTCGACGTCTTCATCGCCTCGGGTTTTCGTATTTTCACGCAAATCCCTCGGTACCCGCGAACGACGCGTTAATATTAATGTCATAAGTTAATAAATCAAAAGTGACACGTTTAAATGATAGTTTACCATTGTACATTATGATGTAACTTTCGAGAAAATGTACCTTTAATCGTCGAACGAGCACTTACAAGCTTTCGCGGACAAAAGAAAGAAAAAAATCTCGTAGTTTCAAAAAAAAATGTATTTTTTGATGCGTGCGCGAAGTTAGCACGTGTTTTTTCGCATATGAATGTTACTTTTGGCCCCCAACCAATTGGTTATTTCGTTTTTGCGTATGCCTATTGCCTACCTTACATATTAGACCGTCGTCATATACCTACACCGTACATATTACGGGGTAAATAATACAAACGCGATGGTGGATCAAACAAATTTTACTAAATGACTCGTATCGCGTGTTTTTTTCATCTATAAATGCAACCGCATCAACTCCGCAGAAAAACTCGAGCGACATTCGTGAACAATAAATAAAATAATAAAATTATAATCGTCTGACGCGGCGCAACATACAACCATAGAATTTCCAACGTAATATTCAACGGCTTAATTATTCTGTAGTCGTAAATCAAAAGCCCCTAAAAGTCCTCAAGTCAAGGTCCACATCTGACATTACTTGCTTTTTCTTTCGCTACACCAGGCGTTTAGAACAATTTAATTTTCGCGTTAATGTAAATCATTTACTAAAAGGAAGACGACGAGAAGAAAGAAAAATTAACTCTTAAAAATTAAGCTTAATTACATTACCGGAAATCATCGTCACGTATGAATACGAACCATCGACAAAAAAAAAATACATCTACTTTCATTAAAAGTACATTAGTGTTTTTCTCTGTGAAAATTGGCTTTTAATCAAGAAAAAAAATTCCTCTTCGGCGACGGTAACCGCGGCGTGTTTACTTTTTTGTTACACTTTGTAAAATTTAATTTCTTTCAATGTTTTGACAATTAATTAATTTTAATCTGATTTTTATGGCATTTGCGCAGCTATTTGTCTTTTTAAACATTTGTCTTTCTTTGCGTTAATTTCTTTTCTAACGACCGACATCTTCGTCGTGTTGCATCGTCTCGTTCATATACTGAAGGTCGTTCGAGTGCTTTTTCTTCGGCAGGAGAAAGCTTGACGAATTTATGGGTAAATGACATGAAATCGACGTTAGTCGCTTCCGGCCACAGTTTTTTATTTCAAGGGTAAAAACGAGTTACCGCAAATCCTAGGGTTTCCTGTTGATCGGACTCTTTACAGCTATTTTACCTGGAAAATTTAACCGTTATCACGACAACTCAGCAGAACCTTCGATTTGTCGTTTTTTTTTCTCTAATACTTCGCAAAACCGACAACGGAAATCGATTTCTTTTTTCGATCAATAAATCGAACAAGACCGTCCAAAGACGGGATTAAATATCGACGTGTTCTCTATAATAGAAATGTTTCGCGAATTGACAATAGAACGAGAGGTGTCGAAATGTTTTTTAACAAGTGTAGGTCCAACTGGAAGTGTACCTAAACGTTTCGCGATGGACAATAGGTTCGCAACGGGGGGAAAAAAAGGCTTCATGGGAGATGAACCGAGGAAAAAATATTCTTGCTAGTGCAAACAAGCAATCAAAATGGCTACTTTCGCGTTCCACCGATGACTAACCTTGTCAAAAGCAATGTAGACATGGAAATCAAACTCAATCACCTTGATATTACCTCATATCGTTCAACAGGTCTGTCGGCGTTAGATGCCACCAACACAAAGCAAATCATGGTTGCAATCAGCGCTGAAAATCACGCATTTTGTCATCGCACACTCTACGTAGAATTTAAGGATTTCTCGTTAATTAAACTCATTACACTCATGAGTATAGACGACCTAATTACCATACCATATTTCCACACAGCGAGTTCGTCCATTTTTAGTACATTCGGAGGAGTAATTAAATTTAAAATAATCGTATTAGCATCGTCGACATATCCATTGCACTGCACAGCTGCGTCGCCATATTCGAGTCGCACCGCAACCCGCGGCAACAAAAGTTTCACAAGCTTTATATCAATGAAATCGAAAAACATTTTAACCGGCTTTTTGGATCGGACCCAATAACGGATTGAAATATTAAAAGGACGTATTAATAGAAATATACTCGAGAAGTGAGTTTTTCTAAAAGCATATCCCTCCGCCTTGCTCATTTGAAAAGGGGTAGGACGAGAATTAAAAAAGTCGCGAATTCGAAACGTACCCGCCTCGTCTGTGTTCGCTTATGAATTAATATTTTTTTACCACCGAGTTTTTTATCAATCGAAGATGGATGAATGGATTCGGTCCAAGGTAGGCAGGTGAGACTTGTCACCTGACGACCATCGTTCTTTTTCCTACGTTCGGATACCGCTTATACAATATTGAATCATTCCCAAGACGAATAGTATTTATATTTAGTTGTAATTTTGGCAGACGACGGTATTTTATATATGTTTCTCTTTTGTGTGTTTCATTTATGCGCATGTAAAGTACCACGAAACTATATACAAATAAATTCTTCTATTATCTTTCCATTTTTTTCTCACTCTTTTCTCGATCCATCCAAATGTAACGTTTCTTTGGCGGAACCCGAACGGTTAATTAGAACTTAAAGTCGAACAATATGGTAATGTTTGTTCAACTCGGCGCACAAACGCCACGTCGTGTTAACCATCGTCAGTATTTACGAGCGAAAAGTAGCTTACACGAGATGATTCGCGAATCAATGAACCAACAGCCACGGCGGCCTACTACTCTGCCATTTAATCCTCTTATGATCTATCATGGTAAAAATGATTAGCGTCTTACCATCTTTATTTACTCCCGAGGTCAACAAGCTTTAATAGCCGTGACCCTCCGCTATATACCATCTCCACATCACCGCTTGTTTGGCTACCACTTCCATGCACACTAAGTCGTATCATTCGAATGGCGCTAACGTTTACAAAGTCTCACCAGTGGCCGATATTTACTCCCTGAAGGAGGGGCTAATTGCTTCTCTCACATCAAGTACATTGAAAATAATATCCACGCGGATATTACACGCACACACGTTACACGTTTGCATCCGAATCTCATATTCTCCGCAGATCGAGGCATGGTTGAAAGTTCATCGTACAATGAAGAGAATTTTTTCTAATGGAATTATAATTCGTAGTCTGTGCGCTCTTTCAAGGCCACATCGATTAATTTCATTGGTACTTTTATCTTTTTGATTTCGCGATAAAAACTATTTTACTTTTGAATACATTTATAAATAGTTTTGTATCTAGCGTATCTGAAATGCAAACAATGATCGTCTTTCGATCACCATTGTTGAAGTTCACTTTTAATAGTACATTTCCTTTTGTTTGTCAATTAATCAGACCCGTCTTATCGATAAATTCTAAAAATACTCATTTAATTCCGAGATATTTTGCTTGGGACCGTTTAGATAACCATTCATTGTGTCGACGAAAGCAGATTGACAAATTTATTATCATTCAGCGATACGCTGAATCTCGTGTGATAAAATTCGCGGTATACAGCACGAATTAACTGATTTTGTCTAAAATTTCAATCTACTTGACCTTTGAACAATGACCAAACATCGAATCGTGTGGGCTTTTGCAGTAGTGGTGAATCAGACTCCAACACAATTACTTTAATTTTTAGGGTTGTATGAAAATCACTCTGCTGAGAGATATGAAATGAAAAAAACAATGTCCGAAAACAAAAACCACATCTACCACGCACTTACCAAAAGGGAGACAGGGGGTGGCTTGCCACCTAGGATTGTTTTTTACCCACAGTCGGGAAAATCCGAACATTCGACCATCAGTTGCGGAAGTTAAGCTGTTGTACTCGTGTGTATTTTAAGTAGCAAAAGACCAAACCAGAAGGGACGACAGGGAAGGGGGTTCCCCGGGACCCAGATTTTTTAGGGGCCCACGTGCGTTTTAAGCCCTTGTAAAAAATAACGAACCCTTTGAAAAAAATGTCAGGCCCTTTCGAGGGAAGGGGGCGGTATAATTTTCCCCCGGGGCTCGGATATCAATACTTGAGAATTTATGAATTTTCAATGAACCCTTTGTTTTTCAAAAACCTTGGGCTCGTTGCAAACGCACCCTCTTTACTTCTCCTTCATTAACCTTGCCTAAAAAATGAACCGAAAACTCCGAATTCTCCAATCGAAAAAACTTCAAAATTCTTCATCGATTCAAGTACTGCGCAAATCTATTCGATGAGAAGTAAACAGATATCGAAGGTTCATTCTAATAAATCCGTTATTACTTCGAAAAATCCGTTTTCCTTATCAAATCGATTAAAAACTTGACCGTTGACACTAGAATATCACATATCGATCAATTGATCCACCGATGTTACATGTGGTTAGTTCGATTAATTAATCATTAGTGCAATTCTTACTATCGTTTATTTTCTTTATCGTCGGATTAATTGTTCCATCGACAGCTATTATATTTTATCCATTAATATATACTAGTTCTCGGCGATAAGTACTTTGATGTTGATTTATTTAATGAAAATTTATATAGATAAACGACTCCATTATGTATCTGTATCTATTATCACCACGAAGATATGTGTGTTTTTAAGATATATAACGCCATTCTAGGAATTCATTCCTTTTTTAAAAATAAATACTCGCGAGAAAATAAAGATCCAGGAGGTTAATGAGCGTATAATATATCCTTTCTTTGAACTCGGCAATTCGTTTCAAATACGTACTACGTATTATTGTATTTTCCATCGCGAAATTTGCCATTTCAAATGATTTAATCGGTTTTTGTTTCGAAGAAGTTGACTTTTTGAATGTTTGGTTCGAAATTTCTAGACTGGATGAAAAATTCTCCGATGACTACATTTCTTCATCAAGTCAATGGTAATTTTTTGAGATCTGCTAAATTGATTGCTCGGGAGCGACATTATAGATCTCGAGTTTACAGGTCCAACCAAAAAAGGGAAGGGATTTTTCCTCATGCCCGGATTTTTTTAGGAGCCCGTGTGTTTTTTAAGCCCTTGTAAAAAATGACAGGCCCTTTCAAGGGAAGGGGATCTGTATAATTTTTCCCCGGGACCCGAATTTTCTCTACATGGCCCTGCAAGTTTAACAAATCAGGTATGCAAATTTAAACTGATACCACGAATACCTCAAACCATTTTTTTTTTAAGTTTCATTAAAAAGGAACACGCTTCCATTTCTCCATAAAAAGATCGTAACTTTAGAACAGAATTGACCTTCTGTTTTTTCCTCTAATAAAAATTCTCTCAGCTATAAAGATGAAAGTTACAAAATATACCGCGCTTAATTCCATCAATACCATAACCTCACGTTATCAACATAAAATACGATATTCAGCGCACGTCGAACAATCGTCACGGTTTTGATCATCGAAACGATCAATTTTCCATAACATTTCGAATCGTGAAATTCGCAAAAATTCGTCATTCGAATCGTCCTCATTTCGACGGTGAAATTCAAATGGTAAATTTCGTTATACGCGTAATATCGCAACGTGTTTGAATTATTCGCGATAATTCGACGAAGCGAGCTTCGCGAGGAGTTTTTCTATTTCTAGAATCTAGTTCGGGTACGATACTATTAAAAAGTAAAATACAAAATAAACCGAATCACCTGGCAGCTATACTAATGAATGAAATGAATCATCGGAGTTATTCTCTTTTATAAAAAAAGTTGGATTAAGATGCGGTAGAAGAAAAAACGCAGATATCTATTTTCGAGAGGTGACGACTCGTCCGCCAATCTCTTGAGCGGCCGACACAGCTACAACGTGCAATGTATCACAAGACGCAATGTGTCAGCGAACAACAGGCAAATCATGTCGTCAAGTCGCTATACAAAGAAAGACTTTTATTTATAAACAAACTCAGCGTACAGTTAACATCACATAATACACGGATCCGTGCTGGAGACCACGCTGTCTTACCCTAATATTGAGGTAGGAATCGCAGGCCTGCCTTAATTTCGTCCGAACACTCGTATTCACATTACGTTACGAATTCGAGCCAACATCTTCTCTCATTCGTCTTTTATCGTGTTCTAAACCAAAAACACTTAACCCTTGGATGATCTGGGTGACTATTTTTAAGCGAAAAGGGTCTCCATCTCCGTGTAACACCCTGCGTTAGGTTATTTAAAGAGACGCGTGCTTACTCAATACGTTTTTGATTAACGTATACCACCGCAACGAGAATTCCCTTTCGTTATTTCGAACGGCAACGATACCAAGGGGTTTTTCAATCGGGAAATTCTGATAGGCTCTTCGATACGCCATGATCGGTTACGCGCGGGATTAATGGCATTCTTTTCGAAGTCGGCGATATGATTGTGATGTGGAAAAAAAACACGACGAAAAACCTTTTTTTATAATCTTTTGGTAATGAAGAATATACCCGCGCACATACGATATGATTAGCACCGATAAGGATTCGTAATATACATTCGATGGCTTCAGGTATATATAGTGCCACAATCAACTTAATAATTTAGACATGTGATACTTCTCTGGCTCACTGCTCTTTCCGCATCTGCGATATAATATATACTTCTAATTACAAATCGCGGCCGCCGCAATCATCACAGCGTCTTTATAAAGGTTTCTAAATCGTCGACGACCCCCGACGCGGTATGAAATGTCACTCTTCACACGTCAAATTTCCTTTTAAATCAGCGATGCTGGTGGTAATAAATTCCACTGGTTCTGTGTACTTTTCCTCCTGTATTTGAAAGTGGTAGGTCTTACACCCCAAATACGCTTCCGGCTCGGTGACTGAGGCGTTTCATCAATCAAGCATTATCGTGATTTCGCGTTTAATTGATAATCCGACCTGTCAATTGTAATAATCACAAGGCGCGTTGGCGTATCGCCTCGAATTCTTGACCGCGGTCGAATGGATAAATTATAAAAGCCGATTATGACAATTTCCCAGATCGTTATCGTTTATTAATTAGGTATATAGGTGTTGGTGTTGAAACGATTCTCAAGTTCCTTTGTCTGACCTTTGGGGCGTATACATCCTAGCATCAATATCTCAGTCGAGATTATAAAACGGTATTTAATACTTCGGAGGTTTAATTTCACTCGTTGTATTCAACCGCGTGAACTAATTATACGAAAATCAATTATCATTTACGCAGCGGCGCGTGCTCATCAACCGGTCTTTTAGATAAGCGTGATACTACGTCAAGATCGAACGAGCTTGCCATGACGAAGAATTTAGGTACAAAGCAGAAAGTCAAATTCTTATGCTTTAATTTTTCATCACTTTTGATTAATTTAAACATCATCGAAATCAATACTTGGGGAAATTTAACGTATCTGTTCTCATCGCTCAAGAGTACTGTAAATATTTAAATTTTCGGAATTTCTCAACAACCTGAGACACTTTTTTTCTTCAAAAATTCAATGTACACGCGATATGAAGTGATATCCTGAATCAAGATAAATTTTCGAACATTGATAAAAGAACATCTACTACGTTTCGGAAGTTTTTGATTCTTATTTAAAATTTGCCATTCCGTTACAATTTTTGTTGTAAATGTAGCATTACTTCCATGTAAGCTGTGAAATTAATATTATTAAGTGTATTATTGACAGTATTGCTAATTCTAAAGAATATTCTTGCGAAGATTTTTCAACGCTGTGCAAGAATGTCTCATGATCTCGAGAAATCTCGAGAATTTTATTTTCTTCCTTTTCAAAAATATCTCCGTTTTTTTCAACATTTTGAAAAATCTCAAGAAAAATGCGAAATTTTTATTCAAAAAAACAGTATTTTAAGGAAGTTTACATCCTTTTCAAGTCACCAATGATGGTGATTTTCACGTTTTGTTTTTCAATAGTAGTGATTTTGGTGATTTTTCTGTTTTTTCTTCGAACTTTTCTTCAAAATTCCATATTTCATAATTTTTTATAAAATTTCGATAGAATACTACATCGGAGTATCAATTTCAAAAATGAAATTTTTGATAGAGAAAAACAGTCTAGGGTTTCTCGTTCAGAAAATTAACTGAATTTAACTTTTATTTTTAGTTCATTTTAGCTTTAAAAAAAATTGGTGATTTTGGTGAGTTACATGAACCTTGATTTAGTGACTTTTGAATAAAAAATTTTATGATCTTTTTGTAGCAATATCAATTAAATTTAACCAAAAAAATTAGCCCTTCACTAGCAACACCAAAAAAATTGGAGTAATTAATTTTAAAAAATAATTTTTTGGTAGAAAAAACAGTCTTAGGTTTCTCGTTTAGGAAATTAACTGAGTTTAACTTTCATTTTTAGTTCATTTTAGTTTTCAAAAAAATTGCAGATTTTGGTAATTTTTGAAAACTTTGATTTGGTGATTTTTGCATTTTTCTGCTGGCAACACTGAAACATAATGTGTATTTTTCACGTGGAGTTACTGTTAATATTGTTTTTATTCCAAGATTTGATACAAAATGCTACAATTTCTCAGTTATTATTTTTCAATGAAAAATCGCCATTTAAATACCCGACACGTCTTTACCTAAGCAACAAATACGTATTTTTGTAGTCTCCACCAACTACTACACGTTGTCACCATATAGCACAACCGGTTTGCACATGCACACATAATTAGCATAGGTACACATAAACAGGTTCTCATCGAGTCATCAATGACCATCGTCTACATCGTATGGAACACCCGCTTCGGAAATGATTCGAAATTCTAGTCGATACGAGAACTTTTTCCAATAAATAAAAAAGGGAAAAAAACACGCTACGAAAAAAGCTCACGTATGATGATGTGAATAAAAAAACCCATAATTTAAATACTTTACGACCACTTGATAAGCTAGCCGTAAAACAAACCTAACTCCAACTCGAGAAAAGTTCAGGGAAAAAATTCATTCCACCCTTTAATCTATTCGTAACTACTCGGTACGTTTATATAAAAGGCATTACGTTAATATTATTATTTGCATTTGATTATTGTGTCAACAAAAGAAATTAGATATTCGAAGAGTCCGCCGCTAATGTAAACACGGATTTTCTCCATTCAAGATGGTCGCATGTTTTATTAACCATTATACTCTTTCCGATTATGGAAAAAATAATAGAAACAATTTTTCTGTTTAAATTTAATTATGCATGAATCTTTTCTGTACTCGTTCGTTTTCTTCTTTCCACCTTTTGCTTTCGCGTTCGAAAATCAATTTAAAACGTAACACGTATAAGGATGAAAATTTCATAATCGCACGTTTCAAAATATCATTAAGCTGGTAATTTTGTTTACTATTTTCTCCCCTTTTCTGTTTTTTCTCCCTCTATCTATACATGAATTTTATAGTCGTGGATGTTTCGTTGGCAAATTTTAATTTTTTTTTCCACCCTCACCAAATACCTACACCAACTCTAATCGCTGAAAGTATTCCTAGGTGTATTTATTTAAAAAAAATAACCCGAAATATACCTCGAAATTAATTATATTTTTTATCACGCTCCAGATGTTCCGTTGTATCGTTCCTTTTCTGAACTACATGAAAAACTTCCTTAAAAAAATATTTTTAAAAGCGTGTTAATGATGTACAAAGACGCCGTGATCAAATGCGGAAGTACAATTCGTTATACTTTTCGTAACTAAATGATTTAAGTCTACGATCCCTTATGTAGCTAAATTTACATACAGGATTTGTGAATATCCGAAGTAACGCCTCAACCCTCGTGAATTCAATCAATAAGACGATTTGATTATTTTTTTTATCCCAAGATCCGTAGCACATTCCGAGAATAAATTACATCACGCATTGGATTATGGTATAATTATCATGCAGATAAGTCGGAGATGTTTTGTATAATATTCATGATTACAATAACCCACACCTTAGCACACCTGAGGTTACATATTTCTATTTTATAAATGTATCATTTATATGAATCAGGTACTGTATATGTAATTTTAATTGTCTTTAGGCAAATTATTTCATATTTTTGATAATTTTTTACAGTTAGTTGGTTTGATCTATTTTTATCTTACTAAAATGTTAATTTCATAAAAATGTCATATTCGAGATAGATTCCAGGTGACCTTGAAAACTCGTAATTTACGTAATAATTCCAATGTACGGTTATAATTTTAATGAACTTTCCGCAATTCTGTCTTCATGTCCACAACTTTTTTCGAAATTCAAATTCACCAATGGATCCCGTACAAAACATGGAGCTGGTTAGGCCTTTCAAATCGCAAACAAGTCCTACTCGGGAAGCTTGAACAAATTCTGTTCTTCCTTCACAGCCGAACTTATGGGAATCAAAACTTCCTTATCGCATATCTGTAGTATTTTTGATGCCAACGAATTCATCATCCAATCCGACTGCCTGAGTGCACTCTTGTCCCTGGCCGACCTCAACTCGAGAAACCCAGTTGTCATTAACATACATAAGCTCATTTTCAGTTTGCAAACCTTGGGGGAAAACCTAATCTTTGTGTGGATACCAAGCCACAAAGGCATCTCAGAGAACGCAAATGTCGACAATTTAGCGAAAATGGCTGCAAGAGCTAATCAAAATTCCGTACTCATAACTCCAAACGACCTCAAGTGCCAATGGAAATCGAAAGTTATCGACGAATGGAGAATGGAGTGAAATATCTCGGAGACAAAACTGCGCAGCGTTAAAAATGACATTAAAAAGCTGAAAATAATCCTACGTGACAAACGAATGGAGAAATCAATCAATATCGCAATCAAGAGAACACTTATCGGTCATACGAATATAACCCATCGACACTTCCTACAGAAAAATTTAGCTCCTACTCGACAATGCCCTTTTTGCCTATCTCAAGACTTCGATGCACAGCACCTAGTATTGAAATGCTCGAACTTCTCGACGGAACGAAATTTTTGTAAACTTTAAGACTTGACAGACCTACCAAAACTAGCAAGCTTTTTAAAATTGAGTAATTTGTATAAAATAATTTAAAGATCTTTGTGAGTATAATGGGCGAAATAGTCACTTTTGGCTGAAGTATTCTTCTCAAATAAATAAATAAATAAATAAATAAATACAAAAATACTTCGAATTACAATTTTTGTCATTTTTAAAAGGGAGAGGGGGGATTTTTCACTAT
This sequence comes from Maconellicoccus hirsutus, assembly GCA_003261595.1. Lineage (NCBI taxonomy): Eukaryota > Metazoa > Arthropoda > Insecta > Hemiptera > Pseudococcidae > Maconellicoccus > Maconellicoccus hirsutus. Next base: position 203,729 of record QBDW01006814.1, read on the forward strand.
TTTCCTGAATACGAAAATCTCGAATGCTTTGTTTCCCTAATTAATATTCTAAAGAAAAAACCCTCGAGATTTTCATATTCGGGAAAATGGATTCAAGGGGAAAAAATTCGGGATTTAGTCCATTAGGAAAAATGTCCGTTCGAGATTTCTAATTCGGGGAAATGACCGTGAATCGTAATCTAAATCTTCTTCTTGAAATCCGCGTTAAAATGAATTATTTTTCGTAGAATTGATCTCTGTCGCATTTTTGCGTTAAAAAAAAGTTCGCTTTCATTCAGTTCATTTCTATCATTTTTTTTGTCTCGTTTCTTTCCTTCCTTCCTTTTTTTCGTAGGATTTCTACGAGTAGGTGTCGGACCTCATTGAATTCACTTTCTGATTTTGTTTTTATTTCGTATAAATTTTAGAATTCCAGGGTTTCTATTTTTAAATCTTTTATTGAGGATGGCCTTCTTAGTTGCAGTATTATGACTTGAGGGTGGCATTTTTTTCTTTTCAGCTTTTCTCAGATTATTTTATTCATGGGGCGTTTTTTTTGTTTCAACAAACATTAATTCTATTTTTCGACACTACATGTGTAAAATCAACGGGTTTGTTTCGAAATCATTTGAATTTTGAGAATGTGAAACTGAGGTGCCTGATTTAAAATTGACATTTCTTTTCTCAGGTATAATTTATAACAATCGAACGCGTCTATTTCAAAAAATTAATTTACGAGTTCGACAGCAACTAAAAATAAACTCGAAAATTGTACCATCTCTATCACTTTGTGAAGATGTATTATAAAAATACCTCGAAAATAGATTAATTATCCTTAATGAACTTCAAATACTTGATAATAACTTGCAAGCGATTGCGACAGTCTTTTCTCTTCTCCTCTTCAGCGCACAGGAAAAATATTTTGTCGACAGTAGTTCTCGGAAATATATAATTTACTTGCTGCTTAACCAGAAAATACGTCTATTTCTTATATCTTGCAGAATAATATGACTAGTAAAATTACGAATTTAAAATTTCATTGTTGCTTTCGTCCTTTCGCGATAACAATTTCTAATCGGTAAGTCAAACTTAGGTAAGTCGCGTAACACTGAACGAGGCACTTTGAAAAAAAAAACTATAAATTCCAAAACGCTACATAATTTCGTCTCGATGACAATAACGGTGTATAATCTCGACTGTCATTTTTATTATACTCGTTCTCGTTCAACATTTCACCGCAGAAAGGAGCAAAGACACTAGCAAAGCTACTACCGCATTAAACCTATATAGACCTCTATAAAAATGAAAAAAAAAAAATACAAAATTGACTCTTCGCTGACTTTTTTTTTTCGTCTTCTTTTTTAATACATAAAGCAGACATTGTCGAGGTATTAACTCGTATATATATCCAGATGTCCGTGACTTCGCCGACTCGCCGCTAACGATTTATAGATAATTAAACGGGCTCCGAACAATATCGTAATTTTCGATATTTTACGAGGACGTTTACGATCGCGCGAAACGATGCCTACATAATACATTATTACGTAGAGGTGGTTTTTTGCGCACTTTACCACCTTTCCCTCACCCCTTCGACATCACTCGCTCAATCTATCTCTGTCTTTTTCTCAGCAACACGTACAGTATTTCAGCTTACGTAATTACATTAAACGATAAAAAATTGCGCGCGGTTTCGAAAAAGTAATTTTGGTAAAGGCGTGGATACCGCCACGGCGAAGGGATAATTTAAAATTACACTTTTACGAGTTCGATTTTGTTTTACGTCCGAATACGCGGAACCACTTCCACTTGTACGTATTTAATAAAGGGTTATTAATTTTGAAACACGTCATCGATTAATTACTGTAAATTTCGGCGTCGTTCGATTCTGCGCGATCGACGATCCGTCCCTCTGTATTTTTCACCCTCACCAACGACGTCTACTCACCTGAGCGCGTCGTCCTCTGTATACAACAAAGTGGCGTGTTATAAAAATGTACTGACAGCGTGTATCTCATTATCGCTTATGCTTAAATTTTGGCTTTATTCCAGCTCTTCTTTCCATGAAGAGATCATTAATAATGTTCGCGCAGATAAGTGGTGGCCAAATATTTTATTAGTCGGGGGTAAGCCGGATCGCGTTGATTTCACATTAAATGCGGTGTTAATGTGTGTGTATGCAAATACGCTAGATTTACGTGTAATTATTCTCGTAAAATATATATCCTCGGTGAGTTGGACGAGAACGTAATGGCGGCTAGATAATGACTCATGGTTAATTCGTAGACAAATAATGATGCATTTATTAAATTCGCCGAGTACTTAATCTTGAAAGAATTTCGCGAATTGTTTACATTCAATGAAGCGACAATGTCGTTCGCCGTTAGTATTATAACACAATGCGGTATTTTCCGTTGGAAAAAATCCACGAAAATACTAAGAGGGATGCTCAATGGTGATATAAGATTTCGCCATAGGCAAATCATTCGAGCTATTACCACGAACGTCAACGATCAGAATAAAATTTTTAGTACCCATCAAAAAAACACATTATCGCCATCGCGGGTGAATTAAAAAAACCCGAGTGGAGAAGAAGAGAAAAAAAAACACGTGTAATAAAAATAACTCGATTATGTCACTTGGAAGGGGCTGAAGGGGCAATGCGAATGAGGCAGAGGAAAAAAGTCATCAAGCCAAGGGTAGCTACAGTACGATGACGAACATTAAAAAACACTTCCCAAATGATTAAATATCCACGTGGCTTACTTTACCTCCCACGTTTTGGCCCGGCTTATATTATTTTTATAATGTAATACGCGCTCTTCGAATTATGTAGAATTTACCTTAATATCAGATCTAAATGAGTCTTAAAACTGTATGTTTTTTTACCGCACTTGTTTCTTTATCCTTTTCATGTAGTATTTTGTAAAATTATAATGATCCGAGTTGGTGTATGTTTATTAATAGGTTGCTTTGTACAATGCCCTTAGTAAAAAATTATTTTTTTACAACTCGCCCATATTTACTCTAGCGACTTCCTTATGAATGGCGCATATTCGCGAATAAAATCATTACCGGATAAAGTAACCTGAAATTCGTTCGTGATATTTTTCTCAGCTCTTTAATATACGAGTATTTCACTTCAGTCAGCCTTTCTTACACTATTTCGCGAAATCTTTTAACAAACCGACCCCTATTTTTCACCGTTTTCGCGACAACAAAATTAAAATTCATTTGCGAAGTATTTACATTTTTTAGACCACGCTATACACACATGCTCATAGCGACGGCGTAAAATTGTCAATTTGGCTTGATTACAATTTAAAAACGAGCACAGGTGAAATTATTCCGCGCACCCTGTCGCCACACATGCGAGATTGGCAAAATACAAAATAAGATTCCTTAGGGTTAATGGTCGTGAGCCTTTGATAAATCTTTTTTAATTTTAATTTATTAAAACAAAGAGCGTTAATATATTTTTTCCAAGCGTGTGTACCCACGTTCTTGAAATATTCGCCACATTTAAGTATCTGACTGGTTTTAACGTTCGCCATTTTTTTTCTCTTTTCAATTCTATCTAATCGTAAATTCAAACTACTCTTGCCAGTCCCAATACAATTTGCATTACTAAATAATAGATGAAAGTCCAAATTTTTTTTTGATTATTAATTTTTGAAAATATTCTCTCGTTTTTAAATTGTAGTCAATCATTTTCATATAAGTAATAATTCATGCAGAAATATAAAAAATACATGTATTATTCTGATAATTTTCAACTTACCCCGTCTCTATCTGATTGCACTTCTCTCATTGAATCCTGCAAAACGAAACAAAAATAAAATTAACTGTAGGAAACCAGAAGCATGCAAAAAAACTAAAATACCCTCTTACCCCTTCTCTTTCAGAATGTGTTTCTTCTATTAAATCCTACAAAATGAAATAGAATGAAAATTTCAAAATAAACCAAAGTAAAACAATTACAGAACTATATATTAAATAAAACGAAAACTAAAATACCCTTCTCCCAAACATAAACTGCTTAGGTAAAGTTCCTTCACGTAAAAAACTACACATATAACTATGACGTAAACAAACACGTCTGCTAAAACTTTTCATTGTACAAACATTTTTTTAAACAAGTACCCATCAAATTGAAACTATTTTCGATCATTAATTTTACACCGGAAAGTTACGACAAACGTTAAAATTCAATAATTGATAATCACCACCACCCATTGGAACTGTTTGTGAACTATAAAGTTCACTAATCCGATAAAGTGACTAAAACGCATTGATGTTGAAACCGAAAAATGAAAATTTTCCGCATAATTGAAAGTAAAAAAATCGAAATGTAAGAAAAAAAAATTACATAATTTCTTAGATTTGAGGCTTTTTGAAAAACTCAGCCGTAAATCTTATTTAGTTCTTTGTATCGACGTAATATTGAATTCCGGATAGACCCAACCAGAAGAGGGGGAAGAGGAGTTTCCCTCGGCTTTGCATTTTTTTAGGGCCCGCATGCGTTTTAAGTCCGTGTAAAAAATAACAGGCCCTTTGGAAAAAATATCGGGTCCTGGTTTAGGACATTCTTACTGCTCAGAGGCAATAACTTTTTCAACACAGAATAGAGAATGGTCAACTTGCCTATTTGCATCACTTTTTTCAGGGTTGTTAGCGCTACGATACCGTTATTTCTACGCTGTCGATTTATGTTTAGTGTCAATTGTAGGTTTGTTTATATTTATCGTCCCTGAAGTAAGGCGACATGAGTAGGCAATTTGGTAAATTCTTCGATCCCTTTAAACGCAACGACGCGGCGCGGTAATTGTTGCTTTAAAGTTGATATTTCTTTTCTTTTTTTTTTTAACGACAACAGGCCTACAATGAATAAATGGTATGAATCACCATCCTAAAAATTATCCTTAATTCATTCATAATTTTAAAAATGTGGACTTAATTACCAATAAATAGGTATTATGGTAAATTCTATTCGATTGAATATGTCTCATGGTAGGTAAAATGTTTCACACAATCACACAGTTTATAATGACATTTCCACGAATTCATTAATTAGGGTATTAAGAATCAAAAATACTTCAACTGAACAGCAGTGAATACATAGAGAATATCTGTATTATCAACTCGTAAACAATGACCACACGAACACAATATCTTTTGACAATCAGGTTACTTTTCGTAGGATTTTATTTTGTTCATTTTCTTTTATAATATCACCAATCCAAACTATCCTTAAAGGACTGGTTTCTAACGGAACGTCAATAAATTACTTTCACATTTTACAATATCTGGAAATTCTTACGCAGAATTCGAAATTCCCTGGGATATTCGCAAAACACAATGAGAAATTGTTGATTTTTCTAAAGGAAGTGAGATTATCCTGAAGTCATTGATAGCAAGATTGATGAAGTTGTATTATCCGCGAAACCAGTTTAGCATTTATTAGGAACAATGGTTATTAGTTAATCGTGTGTGGTAAATATAAACTGCTAAGATGTCTCTTAATTAGTTCTATAACCAATTTATAGCCAGAAAATGTACCTATGCAGGTGTACGGTATTAATATGGGTATGATTATTAGAAAAATGATCCAAAATCGTATTAAAAACTTGTCACGTTGATGAATTTTTATTTCCACAAATTTTCGAATTAGAAATCGCTTGAAAACTAAAATCCTTTTCAAACGAGCGCAGAGTGTTTATTTCAAATTTGTATAAAACGTGCCAGAAAGTTTTTCTTATCCGTTCATACAAATTAAATAGCGAAAAAAAAAGTAACTGAAATACATAAAGTATGTTTTATCGTCCCATTTGATAACAATATTTTACCCTGCCAATTGCAACTAACACCTGATACAAGAAAATTGATAGCGACTTATAATACAGAATAACCTTCAATGCGGTGATGAGCGATAAAACACCTTCCAACGTCAATTGATAATTATAATTTATCTATTTGCCTCAGTTACGTATTTTCATATTCACGTTTTTATTTTCACACAAATGACAATTTTTTTACTACGTATGACAATCGCATTTCTCAAAATTATCGTTCGAATGAAAAATAATATAGGCGAAAGGGCAGCACGATGTAACGTAACATGATGAATTAAATATCCTCGCAGAGTATATCGTTCAGGGTTGATAAATGGCTTGACCGATGTACACTATCATTATTAGGTATATATTACAGGGTCGTGAATCTATATTTACCTTTGGTGATATTTTGATCCCATTTTACCCCTTTTTTTTGAATAGATGCATAATAAATATACAAGGGTCTATCGTGTAGCATCGAAATCGTGATGAATTTTATTTTATGATTTCGATACCAAATTGTCCATAATATTCTATCTTTATTTCAATTATCTATTGAATGAAATATTGGTTCGATTAAAATGAAAACATTTTAAGTATTAATTATTGAAGATTACGGATGAGTAATCAGACAACTAAGTATATTGGTAAAAAAAAATTTACAGAGGGAAGTTTTGGCGATTTTTTGAAAATAAATGATTAAAAAGTCAAACCAACTTTATAACCTCAATTTAATTTTATTCAAATGAAATCAAAAATCAAGAATCATCACCGCATATCCATTTTTGAGAAATAAGAATTTTCAGACAATTTAAGAAGAATTATTGCCACCTAAATGAAAAACGAATTTACGACAAATATCGCGCTGGTTTATGACCTATCATGCACATTGTTGCATTATCGTTATCACTACAGATAGGACATTTCACTGTGGCGCTGCCTGTTGTTTTTGGAAAACGTGATAAATGGTTGAACATGGTTAAAAGCTGTCTACCCAGTGCCTACTTATAATATCAGAGTATTTTATTATTTGGAATCCCTTCAGATATTCGTTTTTCAGTCTTCGATCGAAGCATTAATTCGTGTGTCAATTCTATAATTAAGGGGCTTCTTTCGCCGAATCTTTTTTCTGTTTGTAAAAGCATTTGTATTCCTATTGAATCAATGTCAAATTCAAACTGTTCTTTTGTAGTATTGAATTCGCAATAAAGTATCGTGGTTAACAAACAATAAAAACTGCTGAGCGACCACCAATCAGATGCAATAGGTAGTAAAAAAGTTGCGGGGTGGAAACATAGTACGCGCTTTCTCTTTGATGTCTATTATTAACATTTTAAATTTGTAAGAAGCCGTTTTTCAATAGATTTCAGTAGTTTTTATCTCACGACGGATTTTGTTTTTTAGAATTCCAATTTTGACGAAACAGTAAAAAAAATAACATCTAACGTGGAGCCACGGGTTAGAACGAGGAGGAAAAATCAACCCCTGCGCTCCACAGATAATCCTATTGAAGTTAAGGATTTCAATCCAAAAGTAGATACACTTAAATTGCATTGAAGCAGGCCTTTTTTGTTACTTCTATTTGGGGGGGGGGGGAGCTAATTTTCCAAAATTGTTGGTCCATAATTTTTTGTACCCCCTCTCCTCCTTTTTTCACTGTTTTGAAAAAAATCGAGGTAAAATTATTTTTTTATTGTTTAAAAATAACCTCAAAGCCAAATTTTCAGCTTTTGAATTTCATTATTCTACTTTTCACGAATTTTTTTTAATTTGAATTTTTAACTCCTTCAAGAATTGGTTTTTTGCCAATACCTCTCCTACTATTGATCCTGTCGATAATGTAATTTCAGAATTTTGATAGGATCAACGGTGGGCTTTATTTTGGATAATTTTGATCATATAAAAACAAATAAAAAGTTTTTGAAAAAGTTACCTAAGTGATTTTTTTAAATTTCTTTTCTAATTATTTCATTTTTATAAGTTTTTATGGCAATTTTTCGATATTTTCGAAATTCCCTTTGGGGACACTGCGTCCCTCCGCGTCCCTTTACAAAAAAAAACCGCATCGAAGTGTTTCGATTCATAGGAAGAATGAAGAAAGATGAAATACACATTTTTTTCAATTTTGAACAAAAACGAATGAGTAACTTACATATTTAAATATCTATCTGCTTAATACTTATTACGTACATACCGTATTGATAATTAACTCTACCTAATATCGAATCATGCATACACATATCTAAATTATCAACATAAAAATTGAGTTGTACCTATATGTTTCAGCTTATAGACCGGTACGGTGTCTACATGCAAATATCACTTCAGCCAACTGACCCTATTCAAATAAATAAATTAGTAGTCAGTTGAGCAGATAATGGCAAAATTGCGAAATACAAATAATTCGGTCATGCAATTATTATTAAGTATTTCATTACGGGAAAATAATTTTATAGAAGTGTTAAATCCTTAAGCGAGTATGAAATAAAAGTTATTCGATTTAGCAAGTACAGCTTCGTTGATATGAATTGAACCAACAGTGCTCAAAATTGAACCTCACAGTTATCACTTGAATTTTGACAAGTGATAACGATTCACTAATTAATATGCATTCAACAAGCATTTTAAAATGTAAATCCCCTCAACCAAGTACATAGACCACTGAATTTAAAATTAAGTAGCCTAATACAAATCTTACAAGGACTCAAGGTGTCACTTATCTATTTGCTGGACACTAATAAAACTAAAGATGAGGCAAGACTTGTAAATTACAAATTACGAAGCGTTTATTAATCAAAAATAATACATACCAATTCTTCGTGATCGCTTTCGCGGTCCATCTCTACAGAGTAGACCGCAACCGGTGAGCTTTTAATCCGAATTTTGACTGATTTTTCTTAAAACTTGTAAAAAATGCAACAGTTTGCAGCAACGGAAGACCGTTTACGAACGCGAAAAATGTATCATTAATTCACAAAAATTAAAATTAAAACGATAAAACTCGAAACTGACCGTTTAAAAAAAAACGTAAATTAATAAAAAGGTGGTTAATCGTTTTTTTTGTTGATATGTCCTTCGAGAGACACATCAAGTGCAGTCGTACCAAGCACGCGAGCTATTCTGTATTCCAACAGCGATACTACACCGCGTAATGCCGGCTTTGAGGGGTGAGAAGTATTTCCCTCACTACTACTCCAGGTAGCATCAAACCGCGCCCAGCTTTTAATCCAATAACTGATTATGCTGCGGAACTGGGCGGAGTTTGTCACTCAGCCTCGTGCTATCATTTAATGATAATGTATTTTATATCCGAAATGTAAGAAAAGTATGCATTATCTTCATTATCCGTTTTTATCTTCTCATGTACCCTATCCCGCGCCTGCCGTCAAATACGTGTGAAATTTTTTCGTTATCTGCTTGTATCTATTATCTACCTAGTACCTACCTGTGCTTAATACCTGGTATAGATACTTAAATCAACCAAATTTTCACGATTTATGCATATTATGATACGTAGTTACGTCAAAGTTCAATTTTTCGGATGACTCAACTTTAGAAATATCACTGATAATTCACTTAGTTCCTTGCTGAGCATTTTTTGTTTTTGTGTTAGCCTACGTAATACCAACACTTTTCACATGAAGCAGACATGGTTGCCTATAATTATGGCAGAAATTAAATATGAGATTAAGAATTTAAGAGTATACCTGTAAAGGGGTTAAAGATCTAAATTAATTAACTAACGTTTTGCATATGTATGCTCATGCACCTATTTGCATTTGATGCATCTTGTTCTACGTTGAAGTTTTGCACTCATTCTTGAAGATACTTATGCCGTCAGGGTGATTCTCCTCTCAGAAAAATATACTTTTAATATTCGACGTGGGTTGCTAATTAGTTATTGTAGGAATATAATTTTAGCATAATAATTAAAGTAGGTATTGGTAATGAGTATGGAAATCTGAAATCACAGTTCATGAACGCCGTTATAAGACTGGACCTCTCTCCATTTTTCCAGTTTGAATTTTACGATGCCTGTATGTAAATAAATCCGATGTAGAGATTACTGGCCTTCAGGTGTTGTAGTATGTGTGTATTTGATAAGATTTTGTTTTAGGTAAATTAAGTATCCATAAGTGAAGGCACTTAATCAATTCATTATTTTTCATGAAAAAGTGGAAGTCTTACAAATTCAAGTGTATCTTTTTTTTCATTAGCAGGTGAATATGTCTAGAGAAGTTTTGGATTTCGTGCGGTTGTGCCGTAGAATTGAAATTTTAGCTGGTGGTGACTTTTAGGTGATTTTTCAACTAATTGCATTATTATTGATATGTGTTATAAAGATGATTTTGCGTATCTCAGAAAAAAATCGCCTAAATAGGTACAATTTTAGGTACCTATATGTTCTAATATCTTATGTATTACGAAACTTCTTTCAAATACATTTCATTTCAATAGAATAAGATTGAGTAAATTTGTTAAATTAATGAATGAAATCTGATTCTAAGCGCATTTTCATGTCTGTAGGAATTCCGATAATTATTTACAAATTAGATAAATTTGAACATGGTGAGGATCTAGGTACTTATTAAGTTTTTTACTTTTTGTTTTCTAAAATTAATCCTTACCATCATTCATCGAAGGTTGTGCGTGCCTTACAATATCTATTGTATATGTTCACAAATGTCGTACTTTTTCATTAAATTGCTTGTTTCATTTAAAAAAGGTCTCGTCTTCACCTTACCGGGAGTTTAATTACCTACATAATACAAGTTAATAAAGCAGTTCGAGATAAAAAATTCAGCTTTTTAAAATGGAAACAAGGTTGCGACTTAACGCTATTATTATGTATGACACAATAATCATAAAATGTTATAGCCATCATCAATAAAATGTACTACGAATAAGATGATAATTTAAAACAAACTTCAATATTACCTTGTCAATATCACTATATGAAATGCATTTGAATGAATTAGTTTCGAAACGGGCGGCACGTTCTAACTGAATTCTTAAACCATTGATACAATTCAAAAAAAGTTATTCAAGTACCAAAACAAAATTGAGTGTCGAAGAAGGTATTATTTTCTTTACGTTTATTTCATGCGAATCATTCTTGCGAATTTAATAGGTAAACCAGTCTATAGTTTTTTTCAAAATAATTAAAAACATAAATAAGTAAACGTAAGCAAGTGGTTAATAATTAAGTACCTATGTCTCGCGTCTCGTCTAAAAATTTTTTCTTGAATAAAAGTGACGTACAATAATTGATACAATTTGAATAGATATCGTACAGGCGTGATAGGCTAGATGGGTAGAAAGTAAAAAGGTGCTATTACTATTAGATTTTTTACTCGATGGATAAGAGGTATGGATATTTGGAAATAGATAGAAGTACTAGGTATACAGTTTTTTAGCTACTTTCTTTAAATTCATGAACTTGAAATATTTAATTAAAGTAAAACTGCAAATTACGAAAATGCTCCAAGAGCATGAGTAAAGGGAAAAGGTCGTTATGTAAAAGAACGTGCTTTTGATTGGTAAAACGTTTGAGAAAACCTTGGGTATAGATAACATAACAGGAAGTGAAATTGTACGCCTTTCCTTCAAATAACCTTTCTGCCGTTCATTTTGCATCCCCTACACGTTTAGGGTAACGTAAAATATCACGAGAAATACATGCCGATAGATGAAAACGAATTACACATTAACGAGCTGAAGAAACATTTAAACGCGTTCTATAAACGACAGCAAATAAAATACGTCATTAATCACCTAGTATTCAATTTGATACTTAATAAAACTTCAATTTAAGAAGCACTGTTAATGGTTTCCCAAATATTTGCGTTAATTTGTTCGCAAATGTGTAAATTATTTTCTGTATGAATATACTTTTCGTAAAACCCTCATCCGAAATACACGATTAATTAATGGTATTGCTGGTACTTTACGTATTTAGAAATTACCTAAAATTTTTACCTACTTATTGAGTCGGTTTTCCTTTGTTGATAGATCCACCATGCAGGATTGAAAAATCACATTTGTATAGTTGAATTTAGCTACTTCGATCATTGCTAAATTTTCCATGATAAAATATTGCTATAAAGTTACATTATTAAATCATGGAGAAAAGTACATTTAAGTGGAGGGAGGTCGTCGTTTTAAATAGATAACTATCTTTCTTTTTTCTTTTCTATTTTTATTTCACATGTACGATTCACCACCAATTTCGCTAAAAAAACTTGAAAGATACGTATTATCGTGGTTTCAAATTATGTTTCCATGATATTATTTTTCCTTTTTTATTCATAAAATCATGATTAATTCCGCTATTTGGGGGGAAATCATTTTTTATTATTTTAATTTTGAGCTTGGTTATACCTTTAACTTCTTTTAATTTATAAAATTTTATTTGAATACACAAAATATGAATTTAAAAATGGTAACTGAACCCATTAACCAGGTAAAAGATGACCAAAATGGGTAAAAGTAAAATAAATTAAAGCAAGTATGAAAAGTGAATTTTTTGCTACGATTTAAATAATTTAATAATAAGAATTGAAATTGAGAAGAAAATAATGAACAATAAAACGGAGAAACGAATAAGGAATGAAAGATTTATGCTGATTGGTTGGTGGTTGGTAAACAATCAAAATTTTTTAATTTTTCAAATTATTTTATAAATAAAAATAAAAAAATATGAAACAACAAATAAATTTTACTCGTAATTACTTTGTAATTGTAATATTTTTACCAGTAACGAACTCAGATAAAACTTATGCGCAAATTAAAATTCTTGTTTAGTTTTTGTTTCTGTGATTTTTAGGGTTTTTATTGGTGTCTAGTTGATGAAGACCATTGTTTATTGTTTTGTCGTTCTACTAACATTTTTTGTAGATCCCACTGTTTGTGTTCTTTTCGAACACGATTCTACAGAAATCGTTATCAATTTTACTCCTGTCCTTTCTGCTCAGAGTTTCTCGGAGTATGCGAAAAGAATACACCTAATGTGTAGTCTATTATCCACTACTCGTCGCGTGTTTGAGAAATTTTAGCTTCAAACTAAGTGATAGCATATTTTTTCAGGTCTGCATGATTTAAGATTAATTTTTGTCAATTACCAAAATGAGCAACAATTCAAACAGCAATGCTTCGGCTACAGCGAACTATGGTACAACAATATCCATAGAATCATTAAAAGTAATAGCCGAAAGTGTTGGTATACCGAATTTATCGGACGAATGTGGTAAAGAATTGTCCGAAGATATTACGTTCAAATTGAAACATATCATCCAGGTAGTAATTATGTTGTCAATAAGTACGGATATATTTCTGGTGGTAATCCTGTTCTGGTTTCAGGATGCTATGAAATTCATGACCCATTCCAGAAGAATCAGGGCTATGCCTAGCGATATTGATAATGCTCTTATTCTGAACAACATTGAAGTACTTATTTTTCTCTTTTATATTGAGTCTACGTATCAAGTTTTCTATTGTTTCATTTCATAATGTAATCATTTTAATGTAGCCGCTGTATGGATTCAGTTCTGCGGAACATATTCCATTTCGGTTTGCCTCTGGTGGAGGACGTGAATTACATTATACCGAGGACAAAGAAATGGATCTGCATGATATCGTGTACAATAGTAATGTAAAATTTCCGTTAGAAACTTCCGTAAGATGTAAGTATGGAACTTACCAAACATTCTATAAATTCGTTTTGTCTTGATGTTTTACTGTGGTTTAAAGCTCATTGGTTGGTAATCGATGGAGTGCAACCTACTATACCTGAAAATCCACCACCGGTTTCAAAGGATGAACAAAAATTAGAAAGTGTTAATCCTGTTATCAATTTGAAGAAAAAAGAAAATGAAAAAGAATTACATGGAAAGCCAGCGACTGGGTGAGTAGTTGAAAAATTCAAGATATTGGGGTTCTTACTTGAGATGAATTACTAAATCTTTTCATTTCAGAAAAATGCATAAATTAAGAAACGTCGAAACAGTACATGTGAAACAATTAGCAACTCACGAATTGTCTGTTGAACAACAGCTGTATTACAAAGAAATTACAGAAGCTTGCGTTGGTTCAGATGAATCACGCAGACAGGTTGGTTTTCGATTTTTGGTGATGAAAGTGGTTTATTTAAAATAACACTAATTTTTCATTTGAATTTTTCAGGAAGCCTTACAAAGTTTATCTAGTGATCCTGGATTGCATGCAATGCTCCCGCGAATGTGTACTTTCATCGCAGAAGGTGTTAAAGTAAACGTTGTGCAGCACAACTTGGCTTTGCTTATTTATTTAATGCGAATGGTAAAGTCTCTCTTCGATAACCCAACGTTATATTTGGAGAAATATGTAAGAACATAGCATTGACAAAATTCATTTGTGGAAGTCGTTTAATTAAAACTAATTTCTTTTTAGCTTCATGAATTAATACCTTCGGTGCTGACATGTGTTCTTAGTAAACAGCTTTGTTTAAGACCTGAACTAGACAATCATTGGGCGTTGCGAGATTTCGCATCACGAATCATCTCACAAATTAGTAAAACTTTCAATACGTCTGTGAATAATATCCAATGTCGTATTACCCGTCTTTTTTCGGATGCTTTAAATAACGATTCTTCTTATTTACCCACTGTATATGGAGCTATTCAAGGTAATTGTTTCTAAAGGTATTTTGATATTTTCATGAAATTTAAATTGACCAACTTTATTGCTCAATAGGATTAGCAGAATTAGGTCCTCAACTTGTGAAATTATACGTATTACCTCGTGTGAAATCATTATCAGCTCGATTGGATAGTGTCCTGGAAAAAAATACTACACCCAATAATGCGGACAGAATCGCTGCAACACAAATAAAAAATTTGTTAATTGTGGGTAATATTGTTGTACATCTAATTTATCGGCAAATTATTAATAACAATGCGCTTGGTTATTTCTGTCAACAGAAAGTTTTAATTCCGGTTTTAAAAACAAATCCGCTTGATATTGACGAATACAGAAATGAATATGGTTCTTTTGGTCCTAGCTTATATGCTGCTGTTATGAAAGGTCGTCCTCCAACGTCCGTTGGATCTAATTATTCTTCTACTTCCTCTTTTTCACGTCAATCTGTATCTAGTCCTGGTACGAGTTTTTCTTGAATTTTCATCTTTGGGAACTTTGTGGTTTAGTCCTTAATTCCATCATGTTTGTTGCAGGCATCAAATCGTAAACAAGATTCATTTATTATTTTTTTATTTCATTTTTGATTGAAATGTGATTCATAAGATAAAATTATGTATAGAATGTTTTTCACTTAATACTTGTAGTTTTTTTTTTTCGAATTACAACTATTTTGTAAGAAAATGTTCGTTTCGTTTTTCTCTTTTCATTTTGAATACAATGAAGGACGGTTGTAAAATTGTGATGAAATTAGATGACAAACGTTGATCAGCAGTACAAAGTGCATATATTAGTAATTACAACGAAATTGCAATGAGGAATTCCTCAGTATAACTACTTGAGCTCTTACTTACAAAAAAGAAATTGACAGAAAAAACTCTAAAAACATGCAACACTGTGTTTGCACAGTGTTGCCTCCTAACTACACAAGTTCTTATCAGCTTATCAAAATTATACTTTCGCCATCAGACGATAGAATGTCTACCGGTGTAATTTATTATAATTAATATTAAATAGAATTTGGTTTCAATTAAAAAAACTTCAAATTATGATAAAAGTGTTCAAATGTGTTTAAATGGGGTTCAATTATTTCAGTTTTATGCTAAAGTAAATTGTATTAGGGTGAAATCATGTTCCAAAAATTGCGAATTTATGAACGTTATGTACAAAATTTACCACTCGCTTTTATTTCTTCTCGTTTAACACGATCAATTCGTAAAGCCACTTGCTGGCAATGCGGAACAGAAAATTCTGCAAACTTTTTCTGTCAGAGTTGTAATGTTCTCCAAGAACCTGATAGTAAACAAAATTACTTCGATGTGTTTGGTTTACAGTTATCATACAATTTAAACAATTCTGACTTAGTTTCCAAGTACCACAAATTGCAAATTGTATTTCACCCCGATAAGCATTCAAATAAAAGCGAAGTAAGTTGCGCGACAGTTTTACGTTAAATTTATCTTGTTATGTAATTGCAATGTCTATAACTATCCTTTACGAATTGCAGAGAGAAAAACAAATATCAGAAAGTTACTCTATGTTAGTTAACAAAGCATATTCTACCTTGTCAAATCCTTTACAGCGAGGGCTGTACATTTTAAAAATGAAAGGTACTCCTTTGGACGAAGAAGGTATATCATCTGATGATCGTCAATTTTTTCTCGAAATATTGGAATGGGATGATGAAATTGACTCGATGAGAAATCGTGAAGAAGCAGAGAAGATATCTGATAAATTGAATAACATACTTACTGATTTAACGAAGTAAGTTTTTTCAGTATTGTAATTGCGTATAATATGGTTAATTTTGAAAAAGTTGACTATCTAAATGATTTTCAGAGAAATAACTGAAGCATTTGACAAAAATAACACCGGCGAAGCTAGAATATTACTGAACAAAATGAAGTATTATAACAATATCTGGCAGAAATTTATAACTAAAAAACAAAATTTAGGAATACCAGATTAATGTTAGTTACCTATGTTTTTTTTTGTTTTGATGTACATACGTAATTAGTAATAATGCGAGATTATATGCTGAAGATTATAAGTATTATTTTTTTTTGTTTTCTTTGTTAAATTTTGCAAATACATCGTATTGCATGTTTGCATGTGTTAAATGAATAGCTTGGCTCGTTTTGATATAAGTACTAAGTATTTAATGCGATAGTCCTTGCTGATGAAGTACGTGATAATCATACGTGCTATTTAACAATTACATATTAACAATTTGTGTAACAATGAAACAGTGATGATGTTTTTATTTTACTTTTCGTGTATTCAAACGTGATCGTTTAAATTTATGATTAGATTATCAGTTTCTATTTATTTTCGAGTTCTAAATTCACATTGCCGAAAAAAAATTGTTAACAAAATTCGTCCTCTGTGGCTGTATTAAATGTGATTTTCATGTTCAAATGTATTTGTAGGTGATCGCGTAGTATTTATGTTTTTCAATTTTTTCTTATGAATTATCATTTAGCTTGATAATACATAGCATTGATGGTAAAAAAATTACACAATCAAAGAGGTTATCGTTTCGATTAGAAAAACTTTTGTGGAAAAATTTTAATACAATCTAGAGCAGCTTTTCGTTCAATCAACTTTGGTTACACTTTGTTGCGAAAGGTATTGCGAAATTCACGTCAAATGATTTTACATTAATTATTTGACTAGTTTATTCTTGATCAAATAACGGACAATTTTAAAAATTGACCATTTCTTGAAATAAAATTTATTGTAGAGTATAATTATTGTGATAGAAAGCGACCTACTACTACTACGTATAATGACTTCCGAAATCATATTTTTTTTAATCGTGATTTTATGGACGTTAATTTTTATTCATTTTTTCAAAAACTGTATTCGACCAAAGAATTTTCCAAATGGTAAGATATCTATGATTTTTAGTTGATATTTAAATATGTATTTGGAAAAAAAATTGAATTAGGTACTTCAGTTTAGGGTTGAATTGTAGCATCTGTAAAAGAAATGGATAAACTGATATTTTGGCTAGGACTATGAGCATTTACAAATTTAGATTAACATTCTCAAGTTATTATCATTTTTATTGAAGTGAATACAATTATCTTTATTAAAGGTCCCTTACTTTTACCTATTATCGGATCAGCATGGACAATTCCTGGCAAAGGTATGGAATATTTAATTCCAAAATGGAAAAAGAAATATGGTAACATTATTGGACACAAATTATGTAATGAAAAATTGGTTGTACTTTGCGAAAGTGAAGATATTATAGAGGGTTTAAAGCACCCTAATTTCCAAGGTAGATTTCATTCAAAATTTTTGATGCAAAGGACCCGCAATAAGCCGTTAGGTGAATATAAGTAATATTAATACCCACGCAATGCTATTTATTTTCATAGAATGAATTACTAATAAATGATTTTTGACTACTTCTAGGATTTTTCTTCGGTGATGACGAAACGTGGTCTGAAGTGAGACGTTTTACTCTGCGTTATTTGGGTGTGATTTTCAACACACACTTGGAGACCATTTTACATGATGAATTGTTGCAGGAATTCTCAGTCATTCGAAATGGCGAAATTCATGAAGTATGATAAGTATTTTATAGTATAGTACGTTTTGAAATGTTTTCATTTTTTCGCTACTTCATAGATAAATGGCATGTTTATGAAAACTCCTCTAAATGTAATATTAAGAATAATGACAGGAACTCGTAGAAAAGATTATTCACATCAGATTGATGACTTACAAAAAAAAACAGAAAAAGCATTCATGATTGGACGCGTTACGGGTATCGAATTAGTGTATCCTTTTTTAAAAGGATTGTTTCATAATGATGTTCAAATTGATGCAATAAATGCAACGCATAAATTTTTAAAGGTATTTTCAAGTTGTTTTATTTAATGTATAAGTACGCCAGTATAGTAATAAAATGTTCAATTATTCTTAGGACAGGCTAGAAGAACATAGAAAATCATTTGATCCACTAGATATAAAAGATTATACGGATGCTTTCATAAATGAAAGTGAAAAAGAAATAGAATTGTATGGTAAAATTAACCATTTCACTGGTAAGACTATTTATTGGAAAAGATAATCAGTTTTGAAAAAAATAAATTTGAATTATTTTCATACTTGCTCATCTGTTTCTTTTTTCTTGTGGTTTATTTCAGATGATGAATTTTTATCTTGTGGTATAGATTTGTTGCAAGCTGGAAATGAATCAACTGGTAAAACAATACAATTTATTTTTATGTATGTCGCCATGAATGAAGAAATTCAAAATAAATTACATAACGAAATTGATGAAATTATTGGTAAAGAGCGATACCCTGAATTAAGTGACAGAATAAAGTGAATTTCTTTACTATGTTAAATACATGAATATTGCTACAAGTGTTGGTGACCTTGAAATGGTTGAAATTAATTTTTTGATTTCAGCATGCCATATCTCGAGGCTACCATTTACGAAGGAATGAGAATAAATCCAATTGCGCCTATTGGCGTTGCACATAGAGTCACTGAAAATACCAATTTCAAAGGATATTTCTTCGAGAAGGCAAGTCGCAACAGTTATTTCTCAAAGTGAAAGTATTTTATTTTATTAAATTGGTTGATATTTTCGTAGGATACGTTGATTATTTTCGCTTTGAAGTATGCTATGCATGATCCTGAAAAATGGCAAAATCCTGACGAATTTATGCCCGAACGATTTATAAACAGTGATCGATCGAAGAAAAAAATACCAAATTTTGGTTTAGGTAAGGATAATATTTTAATCACGGGTATTTATACAATTTCTTACTGTAGCTATTGAATAACTAAGTCTTTCTTTTATTTCAGGAAAACGATCGTGTATTGGGGAAGTGCTGGTAAAAAATTTCATGTTTATATATTTAGCACATTTCTTCCAAAAATACTCAATCAAATTACCACATGGTTACAAGCCATGCACCATCCCTATATTGGGCATAACAAATGGGCCTCAACCGTTCAAGCTCGTAATTACAGTAAGAAAAAATGTTACTTTATAAGTTGAGTAAATAATTGTACAAATATCTGCGCAACATCGATATAATACAGTAAATACATATGAGATAAAAGAAATTTTCATTCAAATTGTTGATCAAGATAATCGTCCCATAGACTTTGAAGGAGAAACAATTACCTTGGAGCTTTATATCAAATCTTTTTAATTTTTTTACTTTATAAATACATCTGTATAAGCTGATTCATTTCTGCGACATGGAACAAAATATTATCGAGAGTGAATATTATATTGATTATAAACCTCCAATCTCTGTTGACATAAATCAGCTTGGAGGTACAATCCCAATATCTCTATACCTATAATAAAGATATTAAGACTTGCCCATGTAGGAGTTATTTAATTATTAATGGAAAATTAACGCATCAATTTTAATTATACCCTTCCGTATCTGTTATTGATTAATTCAGATTTACTGAAGAAATTGTATATGAAAAACCAACATCAGCATTATTCAGTGCTGACACTTCAGAACGTTCGGTTCTAGCAATACCGTATTATATGATTATAAGTTGTAACAAAGTAGAAATGTTGAAACGTGAAAAAACATGAATAATTTTGATATACTATTGCTGTTGCTTTGTTACTACCTAGTACCTACATTAAAGAAGGTATGGCTAGGTAACTTGGTGTAATGTTATGTAACTATGTAACGTATCACAAGAATTCATGTGATATTCAAATTTTTTGAACTACTCGATCTTTTTTTAGTAGTTCGGTAGACATCAGATTGGCTAAACGGGTTTGACGGCTCAATTGAAATCTTCTTAGGTGTACTTCCGCGAACCTTGTGATTATTATTCACTATATTTAATTTAAGAATACTAATATTGAACAATGATATCGTCTGCTATGATTTTCTTTCTTTTAATTTTTGTTATATTTCTTTTATCACTGATCGCTGCAAAACGACCAAAAAAATATCCGCCAGGTACGAAATATTGAGTTATTATTTTCAAAACGTTTTGAATTTCGTTTAACCTTGCAATTTTATAAATAGGACCAATATTTTTACCTATAATCGGAAGTATTTACGCAGTCCCAGGTCAAGCGGCGCATTTCAATATTGAAAGATGGAGACAAAAACATGGTAATATAATCGGTCATAGATATGGTCCTTCATATGAAATTTACGTCACAGGTGTTGACGAATCTCTTGCTGCTTTAAAACATCCTAATTTCCAAGGAAGAAAAATTTTCTATCATAGAAATTCAGGCATCAAACGAGGTTTGATTTTAATTCGATACTTCAAGATTTCTTTAAGTTTTCTCTTGTTTATAAGATTCATTATTTTAGGGTTGTTTTTCAACGACGGTGATAAATGGTCTGTTATAAAACGTTTCACTTTGAATTATTTTAGCGAGTTTCAAAAAATTAAGATCAAAGATGTTATGGTAGATGAAATGAATCAATTGTTTTCCAATATTGTTCCAAATACGGTTGTGGAAGTTTGTATTTTATCGTTCGAGATACCTACATTACCTACCTATCGCTATTCTTTTGTGTACAATATTTATAATGATTATGTTTGTAGATGAATTATCAATTTTTTCCTATCGCGCTTAACGTATTGATGAAACTTTTATCGAGCATTACTAGTACAAGAGACTCTACGATGAATTTTATTTTAACGCACACCTACAAATCTCTTCACGAAACTCGACCAACTGGTATTGAAAACTACTTTCCAATAATAAGAAAACTGTTTTTCGCGAAGGACAACAGTGTTCAAGTCGTGCATAACTATCTCAAAGTAACGACATTGTTCTTATCGTCTTGGTAAAAATTAAAAGCTATCTTTAACTTAGTTAAATACTATGTTTGGTGTTGCAAACACATACCCTCGTAGTTACCTATACCTACATACTTCTATCCAACAGATATTAGGTAGATTTACGTTGTTTCTAATCTGTAACTCTTGGTTTTACCTGACTTATTCAGTTAGCTATTTGTTTTTAACTATCAAGTATTTATCATTGAACTATACAAAAATCAAAATGAAAAATTATAGATTCACGTTTAAGAAGGTTCCAAAATCACAGGAAATATTACTTTGACTATTATTTATTATACAAACGTACATATTAAAGAAACTTTTCATAATTAGGTATTATTATTTATAGTTTAAACTTTGAACCAATTAACGAATTTGATTACAATCACATTTTATCTATTTATTGACCTACTATATTTTATTCAGGAAAATTACAATTTTTTTTTATTAATTTTAGAAATCTATTAACGAACATAGAGCCACTTTGAAAGTTGATCAACCAAGAGATTACATCGATGCTTTTTTAATTGAGCAAGAAAAAAGAAGAGCGTTGGGAGATAGTGACACCTTCACGGGTTAGTATACCTAACCTATTAGTACCCAGATACCTACCTATCTCTACTCATGCAAAACTTATCCCACGGAAAAATGAAATACTTTAAATCAGTTTGTGTTTTTTAAATTTCACTATTGGAATTTATAATACAGTGGGCACCGCTTAATAGGATCGCATCGGGACCAACAGAATTCAATTCTACTATAAGCGGTCTATTCTTATAAGCGAGCATTATAATGAAAAGATAAAGCGTTCTGTTCCAACCAATTTCAATTCTATTAAGCGGTGCCCACTGTATAAGTAACTTATTAGTTTTTAAATCAAAATTAAAATTGTATGCAGTTAATTTGCACTTGTTTCATGCATTGCCCTTTACAAATAATATCCTGAATGCAAGTAGATATTACGCATAAAATTTATTTTCAATTAATAGATGAAGAATTGGTTGTCGATTGTTATGATTTGATACGAGCCGGAAGTATTTCTACCGCTGACGCGATAGCTCTTGTCATGTTATACTTGGTATTATATCCTGATGCGCAGAGCAAAATGATTCAAGAAATCAATGCAAATATCGGAAGAGACATAATGCCTACTTTGGATGACAAAAAAAAGTATTCATTCGAATGGACTTTTTATTTAATTTTTTTCGTCCCCTAACGCTAAAATTGTCCTTAGATTACCTTACTGTGAGGCCGTCATAGCGGAAAGTTTACGAATAAATCCCATAGTGCCATTCACAGCTCCTCATCGGGCGACCGAAGAAACGGAATTTTACGGATACGTCATTCCTAAAGTAAGTATGAATATATGAAATGTTCGAATTAAATTTTCATTGTAGTTTTCCAAGCACATAGAGTTTAAACTCTTTTTATGTTGAAGAATACCATAGTCAAAGTTTCATTGTGGACACTATTCAGAGATCCGCAGCTGTGGAAAGATCCAGATGACTTTAGACCGGAGAGGTTCATTGTTGATGGAGAATTCGTTAAATATCCACACCATTTGCCTTTCGGGTTGGGTAAGTTATTAAATTTTAATAAATACCGTTGAAGTTATTTCGATAACAAGAATGGAATGAATAGAATTAAGAAATATTCATTAAAAATTATGAAATTATGATTTTAGATATAAAAAGAATATTTTTGTTGATTCAGTTATCGCTTTATAGGTAAAAGATCCTGTTTAATGGAGGTAATGGCGAGAAATATAATATTTCTTTATATAGCATCTTTTTTTCAAAAATTTTCAATACATCTACCTCATGGAGAGCCTTATCCTAGCACAGATTTGGTTCAAGGATCAGTGGCTGGACCTCAACCTTTCAAGGCGTTAATAAAAAGCTTGAGGTAATCATTACTTTATAGGTATTGTGTTTCTGTTATATTTGTAAATCTTGAAATACATTATTAAAATATTTAAATCATATTTACTTGAAAAATTCACGTTTGCATCATTAAACTCTATTAAAAAAATAAATACCATCTTGCTGAAACTGTTCGATTGATCATGCAGTTTTTCATGATGACTAAATAATCAATAAATCACTCTTTACTTAAACACCTGAATTTTTAATCAGCGCGAGTTTTTTCGTACGATATTTACAATGAGGAAAAATTATTCCGAAAGGCCAAAACAGTAGACACATTGATTTATTGCTACAAGGAAAGTTGTACTTTATTCAACCACATCATAACATGAACTACATAATTGAAAAGCTTATATCATACACTTTTCTAACTGGCAATGAGAAAGATTTTCGTAAATAAAAAAGTAAAAAATAGTTAACATGAAATTCAACTATTTCTTAGAGAAATACATTATTACGATTTTCTATTCAAATATTTTACTTATATAATAACACGTTTCTTCGAAATTTTGATTCGAAATCGTATATAAATATGTACTTAATACATAAGCGCCAAAAACAAAAGCAAACAAATAAAAATGCCTTGTGACGTAAAATTAAAATAAATTACTTTCAGTCTTAAAGTGCGAGAAAAATTTACATCAAAGTGGCTAAATTAAAAATAATTATATCACGTAAATTAATGCAATAATCAACATGATATCAATGATATGAATGGTCACGAATTTTTAACCTTTACAAAGCAGTGCAGGTATTGCTCAACAATAATCAATTTACAAAACAATACAAAATCACCTTAATGGTAAATAAATAAGTACATCAAAATAATATTTTCATTTTTTTTCTTGATTTTATTTTCACGAATGAAATAACAAATCAACTAATAAGGTAGGTTAGGTACCAACATGTTCGTTTTTAACAAGAAATCTGAAAGCATTTTTAAATTACATTTCCTCTGATTATTAATTTTTAAAAGCTTAATTTATATAGTAAAACTGCAAAATATAGCACCATTTGCCATGACTCATCTTTGAAACAAGCTTCTGCTTCTAAAAAATGAATATGGTTATAAATTTTTACATCATGTACGATGGGAAAAAAACTGTACAATAAATACGTGATATATCGATGAAAGCAAGTTGTTTTTTTTTTGTTCATTCAGTGTTACCAAAATACACCGAACATTATGTACAATCGAATTTTAAATGATAGGTAACAAATTTTCGCTTAAAATTGAATTATATAAATAAACAGAAAGGTATGTAATATACCTAAATACACAAAATTATCAACAAATACATAACGAATCAATGTAACACTAATTGATTAAACATGTAAAATAAAAATAAGTTATTGTTAACGAAAAACGTTATCACAATAGACAAATCAGAGCGATGTACGCATAAATGTGTTGTTTAAACACGAAACATTTTTACTCAGAAAGGAATCTCACATATTTTAAATCACTCAAAACTACCTAAAACCGGAAGACTTATGAGAAGGGTTTCTTCACAAAAAAATTTCAAATTTTACGTCTTCCCGTCACGTAGTACGTGGCACAATATACCTCATCAACTACGATGCAAATTAAAGATCCATTTCTGAAGTGTATGCTTGTTGTCGAAAATGATAAAAAAAAGGCTTACAATATTAATAAATACTTCGCGATTCAAAAAAACTTCAAGTAACGTTTTAAATAAAAATTTTCAATTTGTGCATTGACTAATAACGTTATTGCTTACAGAATTTTATAACAATTATGTACATGAATTTAGTACGAATGTAATGAAAGAAAAATCAACAAAGTAAAAATCGTAACCGCGTAGTACCGGCAAGAGGATAATTTCGTTGGTTTATTCATTCTTACACGAATGACAGCATTGTACTTGATATCGGCTGAGCTTACACATGTTCAAAGTTTTCACATTTTGACAATATTTACTGCGGTCTTTGCACTCATTCGCTGGAAATAAACTTTATATGGTCTATAAAACTTTACTAGTAAATATTTTCATAATAACAAACGTATTGGGAATTACTCACATTCTACGCAACTGAGACCACGACATGTTCGCATAACTGCAGGCCTTGGCAGATCCCTACATGCAGTACCGGCTGGTTTTTTTGTGCCATACCAAACACATTGTAATATTCTGTACTTTACTCCTTCTTTATCGCAAGGTGCGTAACACTTGAAATGTAAATATATTATTTGAGATTTAATTTTCCAAGTTAGAAAGCGAATATATGAATAATTTGAAGCTCTTACTTCAGTCCAATCGCCGACTTTCCACGTTCCTCGGCATAAATCATTGTAGCATTCCTGTTTAGTTATAGGCTTTTCAGATGCTTCGCATAGTGCATCAGGAACCAAAGTACCATTGGCTGATTGACAATATACATCTCTTTTTTGCATGGCTGAAAGTTTTAAATTAACGCTGTATTGTATACGTGCTCAAATTTCCTTGAAAAGATTTTACGGATATCTAAATGCTTATTTTTTGTATACATGTAAATCTTATTCAAGTGCTTCTCCTTCACATAAAAATGTAGTATAGATAAGATAGAAAAAAAAAGTTATTCACCTGCATTCCATGCAAAACACCTAGACGAATTGCAATCTTGCCAATTATTGGTAATCCAATGTGGACATTCATTTGTGTCGCATTTCTGCACGGTGATTGGAGTAGGTAATCCTGCATCTTCGCAGAGGCTATTTTCTACATTTTGAGTAATATTATTCACTTTCACTATACATTGCGCCGTTCTGATCTACAGTCATAAAATTAAAATATAAAAGTAATATTTAATTTCAAAACGAAAATTTCATGTTACCTGGAATCCAGTACCGCCACAAGGAGGCGAACAATTCGACCAATCGGTAATAAACCACTCAAATTTAACATTATCACGTTCTTCTAAAGTACAAAGGAACATTTAATAAAATCAAGAATCGAGATACAATTACATTAACTAACCCTTTCCCAAAATCACAGTAGTTCCGAATGAATTTTCGGTTGAAGATTTTTCCATGATAATGGGTTGCTTAATTTCATCTAATATAGGCTCTTCCATCAACATCCTCTGGCTTCTGATATTCTCGCCCGTCTGAAACGACCATAATCGCTGTTCTTTTCATTAATAAGGAAGTATCCAAAGTGAACGGAGTTTAAAATAATAAATATAAAATGCTTAAATTTAATCAACGCAGAAAAAAAGCATTCAACTATACATTTCAAACGTTTAATCGAGTTTTAAATGAATTCCTGCGTCTTAAAAGCTTAATGCCAAATCCAAGTACTGCCGAATTAATAAGACTCGGCTTTTATATGTTTTTAGAAATGTTCAACGTCTTTTTATCTCTGCAACACTTGACAAATTCTTTGACCCAGATTTAAAGTTAAATGACATCTGTCAAGAATGAGAGCGAGAAAAAAAAGCGTTTTTTCATTTCCCTTCTTCGTGTTAGTACCTAATTACCAGCTGGTGTTTGTATTATAGCATAAATTTAAAGAGCGTACACGATAGAATAACTCCAATGTCACCGCATACAAATAAAGCCCTTTTTCTTCTTAATTATTCCAAATTTCGCAAACGAATGATTAAATTTAATTATGAATTTCAACCCACAAAACTTTTCCAAGTAATTTAAGACCTTCTAAAAAGTTACAAAAGTATTAAGTCGACGTTTGAAAAAGAATACGTTGCATTTTATGATAAAAGCGAGTAAATGCGTGCGTAAAAAAAGCGTAAGTGATTAGTAATTTAAGCTCACCTTCAAGCTAATAAGAATACCAAAGAAATACGGTGTTAGGCGCGACCCCGATGAAGTAGTACTACTAAAAGGTAATAAAGAATCAACCATTTGGTGCTTTGTACCCTGTTAATAAAATACATTTCAAATTACAATCAACCGCTCGGTATTTCGTTTTTTATTTCTTTATCATTAAATCTGTACACATGCAAATTACGGATTATAAAAACGTGAATAATTTGTTTGAAATCATTTAAATTATATGGTGTAATGAATTACTTAGAAATTCGATATTTTGTATGAGTAAAACACATTTTTGGTATTTGTAAAATGTCTGCGAATAATATTGATAATGATTCTTATTCGAAAAAAGAAAAACGTACGCAAGTAATGAAATTGTACC
Organism: Maconellicoccus hirsutus; assembly: GCA_003261595.1. Taxonomy (NCBI): domain Eukaryota; kingdom Metazoa; phylum Arthropoda; class Insecta; order Hemiptera; family Pseudococcidae; genus Maconellicoccus; species Maconellicoccus hirsutus. The sequence goes on from QBDW01006814.1 coordinate 231,107, forward strand.
AGTTATTCGAATAATTTTCTTCGACATTACTAAAATTATCATTATTCCTATTTAGGTAAAACAACATTTTACGGAAAATTCATGTTTTAAAGTGAAGTCAAAATATTTTACCTGATTAGCGATCATTTCATTGGTTGTGGCACCAACAGGAGGTAAAACCGGAGGAGTAGTAGGCTTTTTCTGTACATGCGAATATTTCCTCTGATTTTTTTCGTCTTCTGGTAATCTTTCGTGACTTCTATCGTCCAAAACTTTGAAGTTTGCATTACCGGAAATTTCCATAGGTATTGCTAAAATGAGAAATGAGTGAATAAAACACTAGAGCTGACTAAATTGTGAAATATATCTTTATGATAATTATAAATTACCTGGATCTGGTTGGTTATTTTGTTTTGTTGATTCTTCAGAACTGGCTGGTAATTTTCCAGGAGAAGGTTTCACAATAACGATCAAATTAGCCGAAGATTGACCAGCTTAAAAGGGTAAAAATTAATTAAAAACTAGAAAAAATTAAAACAATAGAGTAAATACCTTTGCAGGTGAAAGTCGCGTTATCAGAATATGATAAATTTTCTATCCTAAGAATCCCTCTTTTCTTTAAAATTCTGTAATTGCCATAATTATGTATTTCTTTTCCATCTTTTTCCCACGTAATTTGTTCTCTGTTAGTAACCAAATAAAATTAATAAATGAAAAAATTTATAATAAATTACCCAAGTACCCTTGGGTTGAAAAAAAAACTACGAACTTTTCGAAATTTTTCGTTGGACATTTAATTTTCATTATACTTCCTACATAAACGGTTGCTCTACCGCCAATTTTAACAGATACCGGAAGATTGACATTTGTTTGAACGTAATCTTGATTATTCGCGCTAGAAATCACATGAGAACCCGGTTTCTTATTTCTACCGCATGGACGACCATTACATGGAGTAGTGGACTGGGGTTTGCGTCCTTCACACATGTGATCAGGATGTGAGACAATTCTATCTTGAGCGGTTATTTGACGACATTCTACCGTTCTTGTTTTTACGCCACCCCCGCATAATTCCGAACACTAAATTAGGAAAAGTAACAATTACTCGATTATGTACGGTACAAAGATAGATTGAAAAAAATTATGAGCTTACTTTGGTCCAATTTGAGGTATACCACTCGATGGGGCAATCAACAAAGTTACAGTGCTGTCGATCAGGAGGAGGTGGTTGTTCACACATGTTATGCGGTACCGCTACAGTATTGCTCATAGTAACCTCATGTATACAATTTACTTCTCTGGTTTGAATACCCATGCCGCATTTTTTATTACATGGCGAGTATTCGCTAACGTTCCATCGAGGAGGACATGGATGGTCGTTGCAGGTTTGCGTGATTACGGCTGGTTGAGTTTTTGTATCACAAAGATAAGGTGATACTACTTTTTTATCTTCGTTTCTTATGCAATTTACGATTAATTCTTGGACACCTGATGTTACCATTGAGTAATTATTATTCTAGATACTTATGTGGTAATAAATTCATTTATCTTTTGACGTTTCTAACCTCCGAGGCAAGTTGCTGTACATGGAGTGAATCCGTTTTTAATCCAACTGTATGTTTTGCCATAGGCTCCTGGAGCCACTTTTGGTGATAATGAATCTTCTCGGACATCTTCTCCGTAACCATCTTGAACCGAAGCATCCCAACTAAAATGTACACCGAGAAAATTATCAAATGTATATGATGATAAAAATAAAACAAAACGTAAAACCGAATAAGATTAAAAATATAGCAGGTTGATTAAATAAAATTACGCACATGGTATCTGAAGTACAAGGTTTATTCACACATCGTTCGATTTCCGCTGGTTTTTCGCCACCGCATGTATCATCGGCAAGTTTAGTCATCATATTCATGTAGTCGAGATGTGCTTTACAATATACTTTACGTTTTCGAAAACCTTCACCACAAGTTACACTACATGGTCCCCACTCCTCAGCAACAAATCTATGAAGTAAAACAAATGAAAATTTCAACAAAACGTAACGTACTTAAATCAGAAAATCATGAATTCATTATAATGTTTAAAGCTTATCAAATTTAACAAAACTAAATGCAGAAAACTACGTGCAACGAATAATAATTAGAAATGATTACACAGCATGAGGAGATCCAGTTTGTTTCAAGTGTTCAGCTTTTATATGATATTCTGTTTCTTTATAAGAAACAGCTGATGATTTTGGTCCATCGTCGTACAATGAATAATATTTATCATCTGAAATATCGATATATCGATTAAAGACAAAATTGATCATAGCTGTTATTGAGTACATTTTCATCTAACCTTGGCAGGATGTATCTGCGAAACATTTCTGTTCAGTGGAAGGTTTTTTCAGCGGATCACATTGCATCATATCTGCAGGATTTTTGTTGCATGTTACAGATCGAGTTTGAATTCCTTGACCACAAGTCGCCGAGCACTGAAAAAAAATTATCCAAGTTTTATACAAAAGCGCATAATTTAAATTACTGATAGAAATCGCGATTCTTTACCTTTGACCATTGCCCAGTAATCCATTCAGGGGGACATGGTTGCATGTTACATGATTCTTGCATACGCGGTTTATGTCCTTTGCATAAATGATTGAATACCTGAAATGAAAATTTTAATTTCGTAAAATGAAAAATTTGCGTTTCATAATAAACACTTGGTCTAAAGTTTGAAACGAACTATCTGTACAATGAAGCGAGTAAAAGTTAAAAATTAATTCCATTTTTAGGTACTTCAAATCACGATTCACGAAGAATGGATAATTGACGTTACCTACGCTCGGCGGTAGCAAGTTCTTTCACATTACTGTCGCTAAAACTTTGTTAAAAATTAAAGTAACACGAAAAATTCGCTAAATGAGGAACGAATCAAAAAGACAGCTCTTTTTCTATACCTAAGCGAAAGATATTTTTATCGCAATAAATTATTCATTTTAGATAAAGAAACTTGAAACAAAAAAGTATTATCTCATTACAGAGACAAGTGTCAGTTTTATTTAGCAATTCGTGACAAATCGTGCTTTCTAAAGCGATACTCGCGTTTGCCAAGCTGAATACAAATATCGATTTTTCATCTTTGATGCAATCATTTCCGAAGTATAAGAATCTATCTGCATATTTGCTGATTGGTATTTCCTTGCTTTACCGTAATGTTACATGCATTAGTATTTTCAAAACGAAATCGAACTTTTCAAATAGAAAATCTGCGCTTTTAAAAGAGATGAAATTCAGGAGATAATTGAGTAGATAAAATTTCACGAAATGATATTTATTCGCTATCGCAACAATACAAAAAAAAAAACAAAAATAAATACGCTTATGTGTTTTTATCATTATAAATAATTTATTTAAAAATTCTCGGTACCTACGCCAATTTAAAACGATAAAAATAAAACCCTAGATTGGCTTAAAAACTACATCGGTAAGATTTCATATTTCAAAATTAGATTTTAAACACCATCCAACGGAAGTTCATTGTTGAAGAATTAGCACAAAAATTAATTTTATACCGAACTGTTCACGAACACGAATGTAAATCACAAGTTGTTTTACCGTGATGTAGATAAAATTCCCATTATGTCTGGTAATAACGTTAACTTCGATAAATATTTCTTAGCTTGTTAAACGATATTGTTCTCCGTTGTCAACTCATTTTTCCATTAAATGATTAAATATAGCTTTCTTGCATATTTATTCAAATTTCATTCTTAGTGCGGTAATAGAGAATGATATCGTTTGGAAAATTTAATCGTTAAATTAAAAAAAAAAGTAATCTTTTGAAAAATCTTATTTCAAATTACATTTAAACAAAAAGGTACCTACGAAAGCTTTGGTGAATTATTTCATAATTATAAAGGCGTTGAGGCAAAAATGTTTCACATTTTTTAATAAAGTAGACTCCGAAAAGGACGTACATCTATTCAGTTTGTGTTTCAAATTAAAAACTTTTTTCACAAATTTACGTAACAATTAGTAGGAAAAACTCGACAATTAAGCTAAAACCATATTTTTGGCATTTTTCGTTGAAAATGCTTCTTTAAACCATTTGAATAAAAATACGTTAGGCTGCATTTCAATTTATTATTTTGAGAATCCGATACACTACGAAAAAACTCACTCTCATTGATGAAGAAAAAGTAATGATAAAAAAAAACTTGTTCCTGCGTTAACAAGAATTCAAACTTTTTATTGATAAAGTTACTGAAGTAAAAAAAAAATTTACGATGTAATCTAAGACAGTGGAAAGTACTCGACTGTATTTTTTTTTAAAATTTATTTAACAATCGAACATGAGAAATGATGGCAAACCGTTAGTACGAAATCTGGAATTTTTACAAACTATGAACACGAAAATGTTGAGCAAGTTTTCTTTGTTTTCCTCTTTTTGTATATTTCCCCACTTTCCCTTTCCGCGAGTTTTATATTAAAACGGTTTAAACTTACTTTTGTTTTCGTTTTATTATGATGTTCTTCAACGCAAAATAGTCTCCTTGTTTTTATCCCGCTTCCGCAGCTTTGACTACACACAGACCATTCACCAGCTTCCCATCTGTAATGCGAACATAATCTAGCTTAAATCTTTGATAAATAGTTAATATGTGACGAATAATAATGAATCTTTTGTCTTTAACTTGATAAATGGATGAACGATTTTAATCGGAGATAAATTATATTAACAAGATAGGCTTATGCAATATAAAGCTCATTATGATAACTAAGAATTAAAAATAACTTGTCTCGCATACTTATGTAAATAATAAACTCACTTTGGAGGACATGGCTCGACGTTACATTCCAGTAGTCTTCCTTCCGGCATTTGAGATATTTCACAAAAATGCTGATCAACGATATCACCAGTTGCTGTATTCTGACATACTGGTTGCGTTATTTTGTAACCTAGGAATTGGAAAAATAGGAATAAGTGAAGTTTCATCTATTTATAGATTGGACATGAAATTTAAAATAGCTAGTTTTTCGACATATTTGCAGTTCATACAACCGAAATTTATAAACGGAAAAATATCAAATTGGCAAATTGGCATAGCCTATATCAATGATACATAGCCGTCGTATTAACTCTTTATTCTAGCTCTGCCGCAGCAAAAAGTCCCATAAACACGGTGCACTTCCGACCAATTCATAATTTCGAGGCGCAATCGTCGGCTATTACGCGATATTTGAGAAAATTAAATGTCTGCTTTTTAAGTGCTCCGAAAAATAAAATAACAGAAAAAGATTTTAATAGCTCAGCAAATTTCAATAATTTAACATTTAATGTTTCCCGAATGACGTTATAAAAATCAGATCGCACAACTGATAATGTGAAAAATTATACACTTCGGTCCGGTTCTATATTCCAAAAGCTTGAAACATTGTCATAACAATAAATAACTGTTTAAAGGACCTCTTCGCTATAAAGAGCGTAATCGCTTCGATCTTATTATTATTTCAAGAAGATGGCCTTCCTACACAATCGCGCAAAAGACTTACGACCCTATAATTTTGTTCATAATGCGAAAATAACTCTTTCAAGCAGACCGTAAATAATTCAATAAACGGTTTTAACATTGTCCAATGAAAATGATTACAAGAAAAAAGAAGTCTTACATTAAGAATGGTAAAAATCCGACACATTTTCTTCGTAGGTTTAAAAGCGTTCGGGTTTTTTTCCTCTTACATTGATTAAGTTCCCCGCAAAAAGAGAGCATTTTTCTCGCAGCTTAATAGACGACGTTATAATTGAAGAAACTTTCTGATTACCGTGCCTTCACCTTAACCTTTTACCAATAAGTATAAAAGATGGAAAAGTAATTTTCATTCAATCTTGCTAGCGTTACGTGTTTCTGTGATAAGTCACATGTAGGATTAGTTTTTACGTCAATCCTTTCGCTTTTTTTCCACCTCATGTCACTGGTAGAAAACGAACCGACGAAGTGATTTAGTTTTTGATATAAAATCAAATAATTTCTAGAAATATTTTCAAACTAGAATACGTGTATTGGGTATGTTAATGGTTTCATCCTGCGTAACCAAGCTGATGGGGTTGTTAAACGAAATAACATTTTAAACGGTATTCACATCAAAAAGAAAGGAAAACGTACAAAGGGGAAGTTAGAAATGTTCGTAGGACCCAAAGGAAAGCTTTCAAGTTGCTTGCTTTCGTATTATTTCACAACCAAGCACAGGTAATTTATATCATAAACGAAAACCTTGCCTAAGTAAGTGGATCAACAAATTTACTACTAATTCAATAAAATAAAAATTCATTAATGGGAAAATTAAATTACTCCATCAGTTTTAATACTTCCTAGTTGTATTGTACGAAAATGGAAGCTTGAGAGGAAGTTATAATTCAAATTTTATTTCAAAAGCGGCTTAAGATTTCAAAATATCTTTGATAATGAATATTATTGTAGGTATCAATTAAATCTGTGGAATTATTTTCTAATAGAAAGTATTAGATTATGTATCGTGAACGAAAGAAAGTGAAGTAAGCGAATTAAATAAATAAAAAAATAGGACTAAACAAGATTGTAGTTTTTGTCAAAAATTAATTCATTGGACTAGTATCTAAATAAGCGATATCACATTTTAATCATAACCACAACACATCACCATGATAATGACTTGTTACGGTATAGTATATTTCTCATGATGACTATGATATGCCATCCTAACAATGACCTGTCATCTACAAGTGTAGTCATATATGTATATCACTCATGATCATGATAAGTCACTATAACAACGACCTGCCATCTATGATATGTTATCATGACATGAAAATATCAAGATTATCACTCATAAGTATGACACGTTGCCATGACAACGGCTTGTGTCGTTGTATATTACTAATGGTCATGATATGTCACCATGACAATGACTTGTCATCTATGATATGTTATCATGACATGAAAATATTAAGATTATCATTCGTGATCATGACACATCATCATGACAACTTTCAAATCCAAATCGCAAAAATTGTACAAACATTCCTTTTCAAATTATCCTCCAGATAATAATACTTGATAATAAATAAAAACAAAATTAATAACAACGCCTTTTGCATCTCGATAATTCCTTAGTAAATCACCTACAATATTTTACATCTAAAAGGTACAGATTTAGAAGTAAATTGGCGGTCAATTGTAACAAGCGTTGCTCAACATCAAAGTATAGGCACTGGAAAGTCGATAATATACTTTAAAATAATCTATAACATCTGCAGATTGTCTGCGTTGGGAAACTTTGGGTACAGGATTTGCGAAATGTTTGAAATTCATAGCAAATTATACCTTTCGCGTAGTACGAAATACGAATGATTTGAAAGGCAAAATAAAACGTTCCGATACAGCTGTAGCCCTTTACCTAAGGGATTCTTTATTAACATTCAAATTCCGTGCGCATATTTCCCTAATTGATGATGGTACCTTGATTTCCCGAACAGAGTTTAAGAATACATAAAAAAATATTACGTAATCTAATTTTCAGACCGAATATGATAAAGTTCTGAAATAGTTTTCATTTCAGTTACACGCTTCGAACGAGTGACGCATGAATTTTTTGAAATGTTTCCAAAATTCCATTTGTAAATTTCTTGCAAGGGCTAATTATCATAGTAATATAGCAAAATATATGCATAAAGGCGTAACGTTTGCACCAAAATTGCGAATGTTTACATGTTTATGTTTTATTTACATAGTTCGCATAGTTATAGAATGGCGTGTACTGTGTACATACCTCCACCGCATTTCAACGAACATGTCGTGTTGGTATTTTCATTCCACTGATAGAGCGGCAAAGAGCACGTTTTTCCATTACCTCCGCAAACGCCGCAATTATCTATTGTCTTCGAAGATCCAATTTCGAGGTCGCATCCTACTGGCTGCAATGCAAAAAAAAAAATTACACGTGAAATTGCCAAGTAAACCTCAATACAGAGAGATGACGTTTGTTAAAAATTATCGCACAATTTAATAACAGTAATTAGGAGCGACTTTTAAACCGTTCAAAGGTCGAATCACATTTTATAATTCGCATTCTCGGCACGTACGCCGTTTTGTGGGAGAGATTTTATCAAACTATTTGAGTATTCTCTTATCTTACCATGCATTTTCCATCGATACACATATCCAACGAGCCCGGTCTACAACGTGTTCCATCTTGTACCTGAGCAGATAATAGTTCCACGTCGTTATACTGAGTAACGCAATACAACGAACAAGGCTCTTGAGGGTGATAATACGGTTTCCAAGTCATCTGATCTCCTTTGTAAGGTATATCGTTGAAATTAGCGCATTGTTTTTCGCGAAAATCCTCATTATCTGGACAAGCCTACAAAATAAAGGTTATGTTATAATTTTGTCATCTTTGGAAAATCGTATCTTCATATAAATGAACCAACACTAGAAAAAAAAATTAACAAATTCGACGAAAAGTAAACGTTATCACGTACGTAGAACATGTAAAAACTGTAAAACTTTCAGACGATAGTAAAAACTTTTTATAAGTTGATATATTATAAAATAATGGAAACCTTTCATTTTTATTTATTTATCGTTGGCGAATTTATAGCTTTAGAAAGGAAAGTTGCTCGAGTCTCGAATTTCACAAAGTTTGCCAAAATATTACAGGGTGTTCAATAACTAGTATTATACTAAATGATGTGGGAAAATTTTCTCTTTTTAGTTTGCACGTAAAACTTCAACTGATAAATTCTTCGGACGTGGAAGCACTTAAAAAAAATTTTTCGGTAAAGTACCTTGCTCAATTTACATTATGGAAACTAGAATTCAGAATTTTTTCCTCAGAAGTTTAACTTTTCAGAAAACTTGGAAAATGACTTTTTAATTCTTGGGTGATATCGTTCTGGTTATTAACATTGTGAAGAGAGATTAAAAGTGTCGATAATGTTTCGATATTCAGGAATCAATTTTTCCAGTTCAAGGAGGATTCATAGTATCGTTAAGATGGGACTATCGGTATAGCGGGTTACATAACCAATATTTGCAGGAAAAACTACCAAAATCCCTGTTGCTGCCTGGAAAAATTAAAATTGTGGAATATCGCTCTATTGGGCAAACAAGAGTATGTTTTAGGACATCATATCCAAAAATTGTCCCATTTGATTAATAACTGAAGTTGTTGGATCTTAGAAACCTCGAAATAAGGTCCTGTAACTTCAATGAAAAATTGAGCAAATTTTTTGTTATAGTGTTTTTAGACGTATACTTGTTTGTCCGATAGAGCGATAATCCGCGATTACAATTTTTTCAAACAGTTACAGGGATCTTAGTTTTTTCCTGCAGAAATAGGTTATGCAACCTACTATATCGATAGTCCTGTCCTAAGATTGATAAAATTTAAACTTGATTCAAGTATTATTCCGAATACTGAAAATTGAAAACAAAATCGAATTCAATTGATAATGTGATAATGATACTAATCGACGCTTGACTTCAAAGAAATTCCTTTCTAAACGACGACCAATGTAAATTTTGTAACCACCCTGTAGACATACAACGTGTTATCAACGATTGGGTTACAATAGTTAGATGGTAGCACATGTAGCTATCACTATTGCGAAAGTATTCGGTTAACTGTACTGGATAAAATATGAGATACTGATTAATGGGTTTGTTATACTCGTCCAAATGTCGCCAATGTGTACAGCTCTTAGGTCTAGAAAAACTACAAAGTTTTTCTCAACGAGCTTTCTCGCTCTTCCAAGTGCAGACGAAAATTTTCATCGGCCGTTTAATCAGTATTTAAGAATTTTTTTTGTCGCGCTCCATTTGAACATGGTGGACGAAATAACGTATTTGATCTCACCAATGTAGCGTTTTGAAAACTTTTGAATTATACGGGTTTCGAATTATGCTCAAAGTTTTGGATACAATTTTTACGAGTTTCCATAGTTTGGAATATATTCTATTTCTTTCGTATATTAAATTATTTACTTTTCGGAAAGTATCGATATACGATTTTCGTTCGGCGTGTACGAACCATTATTGCAAAAATTCCTAAAATTGTTTTAACTTCGAAATGATTGAAAATATTTGCGAATTCGTGTCTACGAGTATCACAGAGGGTTAATATTCAAACCGAAGTGAAAATTCACAATTAAAATACCCACGCTAGAAAAGTTCTTTAAAAATCTCATTGCGAAGTCAAAACTGTTCAAAGAAATTAATAATGATTTTTTTTCTTCGTCGTCGTAAAAATAGGGTAACTTTAAAAGTTCGTCAGATGCTCGTAAGACCACCTACATGTAAGTACCTCATAAATCTTCCACTTAATCACGTTCCAGCTAATGACTTTTTTTTCTAAACATTTTCTTTCCACCTATGTATAAACTAAACTTACCATCATGAAGTTCGTAAAAAGTAAGAATAACAAAAAAAGATTATTCTTTACTGGATATGACACTTTTCGTGTTTTTTTTTTTTTATTTTTTAAACGCCTATACAATAACACGGATTTTTTATTTTCTTAAAAAAAAATAATAAGGTTTTTCAATGTACAATATTATTTTTTGGGTTTTATGCATAAAAAATTTTAATTTATACCTTTCATACTTTTCGAATGGATCAAGTTTTGCGTTTTTAGTAATAGATATTCAAGCTTACTAGGAATTTTTTTCGTCATGTCAATGTACGTATGTCGATTACTTGGTAACCGATTCGAAGTCATGTATTATTCATTAACACGTAAAAAAAAAGGAAAAAAAAAGCACGCTAATAATGACGAAGAGGAACTTCGCCAGAGAAAAAATAATTCCGCATCTTTGTGGCTATTTTATCTTAGCACAATGTAAATTTATTCCGCTTAGTTTACTTAAAGAAAAATGAATTAACAAAAAATATGTATACGAAATGAAAAAATGTTTATTCTCTTAATGTACCGTTCTTTTTATTTGTTTTACGTTTCATTTGATTGGCATAACGACTTCTGTATGTAAAAAAAAGCCAACGAAGTGAGCAAAAAATCTGCGTGGATTAACGTTCTGGTTAAGATTTAACAGAATTATTTTAATACTGTCACTTACAGAAGTCTTTTTTGTGCGAGGTAAACAAAAAAAAAGATTTCGCTAATTTTGGGACTAATTTTTATTTACTCGAAAATTTCCATTTCTCTTGCGGAAAACTTCCCACTACGAAATTTATTATAGTATGGAGAATTTACCTGCATATTACAAATTTTATATCTGAACGCATCTCCTTCGCAGCGGGATATTTTACATGCTCGTCTTTGATGTGATACGCCTCCATCACAACTACGCGAGCATTCCGACCAGTCTGACCAATTTGTCCAGGAGTTTGTGATCTAAAAAAAGATCAGATGGTTTCATAAATTGTCGTTATTTCTGATAAATTGTTAGATTGTTGTTTCATTTGTACTAACCGCATCGTTAATGAAATTGATATCCGGTATCGGGTCCGCAGTCCAAATCTAAAAATAATATAAAAATCATTAAAATTGCATCATGAGAACTTTGACCAGTTAATTCATTCATCAAATGAACGATGATAACGGCGTGATAGTTCCTTCAAATAGATAAGCAAGCAACCTAGGATACATTACTTGCATCACTTCAACACGACTTAGAACCGATCTTAAGAAGGGCTACAGGGCTACGGGTATAGTGGGTTGCACAACCAATTTTTGTAGAAAAAAGCACTAAAACTCATGTAACTGTTTGGGAAAATTGTAATTGCAAATTATAACTCTATCGGACAAATAAATGTACATCCAATAATATTTCATTAAAAAGTTGCTCAATTTTATGAAAAACTGAAGTTACAGAACCTTATTTTGAGGTTTCTAAGATCCTACAACTTCAGTTGTTAATTAAATGGGACAATTTTTGGATTTGATGTCTTAAAACATACACTTGTTTGTCCAATGGAGCGATATTCCACAATTTTAATTTTTCCGGGCAGTTACAGGGATTTTAGTGCTTTTTCCTGCAAAAATTGGTTACGCAATTAGTTATACTCGTAGCTCAGTCTCAAAGATAAAATTACATCATGAGAATTCTGACCAGTTAATTCACCTATCAGATGAATGATGATAATGGTGCGATAGTTCCTTCAAATAAATAAGTAAGCAACCTAGGATACATTACTGACATTTTACAACGTCTAAGAATCGATTTCAAGATGTAGAGGATTTGGATAGTAAATTCTTTCGAGCGATATTTTTAGTCGCATTTTTAATTATCTTACAGCGAATTAGTAAGTATGTAAGAAACACTTGAAAAAATTGTTAAAATACACCATTTTTAATTTCTTTTTTTTTATGCATTTATTTTGTATCTAACCTTATAAATAGGTTATTTACAAAAAATTAAAATGGAATTTTATAAACTTAGATCTATTGGTTTAATTCTATTTAATCTACGATATGTTATTGGCTCTAATAGAGCATTAGATAATGGATTAGGGTGATCTTGTAGACGATCTTGGTGTCTTCTAGCAAAAAGAGTGGTTTCTTGAATGACTGTTGGAATATTCAGGTCATTATGTAATTGACTATTACGTATATACCAATTTTTTCCCATTAAAAAATTTTTTTATAGTGAATGTCTTAGTAGAAAAAAAAAATAAACCCCGAAAATTTAAAACACCTTGTGTTGAAAATAAAAAAATACGGCAGCGAAAAGGGAAAGTGAAAAAAATGAAGAGAAGTACCACAAAGCGAAAAAAAAAGGATGACACTGATAAAGGTCACAGATAAGGCCTTAGAAAATTAACACCATACTTGGGAGTAAATTTGTTAGTTACATATTACACTAATGATCGTGTTCTCAAAACGACGTTACGAAAAAGCGTAGTGTAGGAGTAAAGAGGGCATTTACATTCTCTTATCATTTAATAAAATCTTCTTAATTAAAAATGCCCGCTGTTGTGGAGCGGTTTTTATGGCCTTTTAATGACGCTTTTTACTTTCTTCGACGCTTTCTTCCACATTCTTACGGGACAGATTTGCCGCAAGGTATTTATAAAAATAAATAAAAGCAACTGGAAGATTTCAGCTTCTTGCGTTAAACGAAATAAGGGGTTTTCCGGTATCAGACCACTTGTATTTGAAAAAGGGGTTATTTTTATTTGAAAAGATAACATGAAAGCGTCGAGACAAGTCGATGCTACTGGATTAAAATTCATTTTTTACGGCAAATTTTTCCGCAACCGTATCTAATACTTTCAACGATAATTAAGGCGAATAAATATCGAATACTACTTAAAATATTTTTCAAATTTGCGTACTTTTAGCGGCACATTTTACAGACATTTTTCACATGACATAAAAGGACGAAATATTTCAACGTATTGTTTTAAATGCATACGAGTACTTGTGTCGTCGAGACCGAAGTCAAGGTTAAAATACTCGCGATTTTCCGCGCCCCTATTGAGAGCCCTTGCTAAATACCGATGTTTGCGTATACTCTCAAGTCGCGAGTACATTTTTTACATTCCCATCTTTTTTGTCGTCGTCTAGCATGTATGAAAACAATTCAAAGTTTTCGATGAAAATTACCGTATCTTCGTATTATACAATGTACATAAAGCGTAAAATTAGTACTTTGCATTGATTACGCCTTATCCTTGAGAAAGTGAGCTTTTGTAATGTACGAACAGAATATTAATTTTTGTCGCGATCTGAACAATCACCGACGGAATTGTTCTGGTGCATGTTGATTCATGTCGGTATTTTCTAATTCCTTACTTACGTTATTTAAAGAATAGAAATTGAAAAATTATATGCAGCGAACAAGCTTTAAACGGCACTACGTATATAGTATGTTGCCTAACCAACTTTTGCAGGAAAAACACTAAAACCCATGTAACTGGCTAGGAAAGTTTAAGTTGTGGAATATTGATTTATCGGACAAATAAGTGTATGTTTTAGGATATCATATCAAGAAATTGTCCCATTTGATCAACAACTGAAGTTGTTTAAGGAGGATTCATACGATTCATATCATTAAGACGGGGCTGTGGGTATAATTGGTGGCATAACATATTTTTGCAGGAAAAAGCACTAAAATCCCTGTAACTGCCCGGAAAAATTAAAATTATGGAATATCGCTCTATTGGACAAACAAGTGTATGTTTTAAGACATCAAATCCAAAAATTGTCCCATTTGATTAACAACTGAAGTTGTAGGATCTCAGAAACCTCAAAATAATTTCCTGTAACTTCAATTTTTCATAAAATTACGCAATTTTTTAATATAATATGTACTTATTTGTGCGATAGAGCGATAATCAGCAAATAAAATTTTCCTGAGCAGTTACTGGGATTTTAGTGCTTTTTTCTGCAGAAATTGGTTATGCAACCTTCTATACCCGTAGTCCCGTTTCGACTTCATTAATAACAGAATGTTATTAATTCAGAAAAATATATATAATAAAATAAAGACTGGGTAAAATAATATTAAAATAAAATCGGTATGATTTCATTGAGAAAAAAATGTCGGTAATTTTTATAGGTCAAGTTCTTACGATGAAATATACTCCGAAAAAATGCACAAATACAGATAAAGAATTCGCACAGAAACGGAAAACTACTCAAGGACAACTGTAATGATTTTTTTACATTCTTTTTCTTTTCCTTTGCGCATCTAAACCATTATCAATAAATTTTTACAATTGTAAAATATGTATACTTCCTATAATAAACAATACATAAAAATCCATCGGCGACATGGCTTCTGCATTTTATCGATGTTATCTAGCGCGAAATGTACAGCGTTTTAATGAAATAGTTCTCATTTTGCCTAATAACAACAATTTTCATTTATATTCGAGTTCTTATTAATGTATTTTTAAGCGATCGTAAATTAAATAATGGTAATATTGTAGCGGATTATTTATTCAACATTTTCTTTTTAATATTACAAAGAGATAAAATTTTATGAACAATTTTTATGCATGTTATTTGAATGTTAAAGTATTTGAAATAGATAAGTTGAGATTTTTTGAAATGATACGAGGGCTACCAGAAATAATAAAAATACAAAGGATACTTTCTTTTAGTTCAGCTACCCTGAGGTAAAGTTTGGTGGTGTATCTTGGTAGTTGGTGCGTAGACGTACGTCTTTGTAAAAATCATCGAGTAATTACATCTCTTTAAAATTCAACTGCTCGATGTAGTCATCTCAAAGAACAATAAAACATTACTTCATATCGTCAAAGTAATTATTATCCAATAAACAGTAGATTTCGATTTATTAAAACGTTGATTCGATTCATTTCCTCTTATATATTTTTTTGTATATACGAATAGTCGAACGTTATTATTAAAATTTTCCAACGTAATCAATTCCTAAGAGCATTGTTCTCGAAAAATAAATTCGAAAGATAAACCTCAATTTATGAAATTTCTCAACGAGTCTTCAGCATTAGCATGAACAAGTAAAAAAAAAAATCCGCAATAATATCTCAACCACTGGAGACAACTATACCGAAACTTCATCAAGCCGGCAATCTTCAATCAAAAATTGCTTGCATTTATTTTGCATTCGGAATGTTCGCCGTGCAACTTAGACGACTCATGAATAAGAGTAAAAATTAACCAACAAAACTTTACGACAAAACCAGGAAAAGGGCAGTATGCGCGCGAATGAAATTCAAATATTCAACTCATTCGCAGAGATGTCCTCGTAGTTGGTAAAATAAATAGAATCAAATAGGCGTAATTTTTTAATTACATTCCGAAAGATGTTTCGCTTGCGGTGGCTGGCGAGATGAAATTTCGAACGTGCAAGAAAGCGCCAAAGACGAATGCAAAATTCGCGTAATTCATTTCCGCCGTGAAATTCACTGCAAGAGTTGATTTAATTAGCGTCAAATATGTCGACGAAGGAATCATTGAAAAATGCTCTTTCACGGATCAACTTCGCGGTGACCAACCGCACAAATAACATTTGACAGTTTTAATTACAAGTGGAAGCGTACCTATTAGCAAGATAATTTATTAAAGTAGGTTCAATTTATCAACGACTTACGCCATTGTACGAGAAATGGTGTAGTATTTTTCATTTTTTTTTTTGCAAAGTAATTACGAAGAAATTAACAGAAAATTTACGACGAACATCAATAATCATTTTATTACGATTTGTTAACGCAACAAAGATACAATGTAGTTTACCTTATGTCACAAATGGTATAAAAGAAACGTTTTCTTTTCAATTTTACACACACAAAAGTACCCTATTGACAATCATGCTTTATAAACATACAAAAAAATGCCTTAAAAAAAAGAAACAACAAAACTTGATAAAACTTGTAACGAAATTTTTACCATCAAAAAGTAAAGCATGAAATCTGGCGCTTTCGAATGACACGTGTTTTGGGGGCGTGGGGTCGTGAAAATTCGAATTTCACCGGCCTTCCGTTCAGACCCGTAGGGAGATAAACTTTAAAAGAACAAAAAAAAAAGGTTATTTTCGAAAATGATGTTCTCGTTCTTTGTTCAAGCAACTTTCTCACTTTCTCAGTACTTGCCACCGCTACGAAAACTTTCTCAGGCAACACCTGTACCAACGCAAGCTGAGAATTTACATTTGTTAACAATTCAAGCTGAAAGACGTAACGAGGTACTTAAATCAGGTCCTCCTGTCTAAGTTTTTTGTAAATTTTCTATTTCCGTTTCGTGTCTCAGTCGCGAGTCCCGGACGTGTCCCTTATGGCTGCCACTTTCGTCCTTGTAACTTTCCCCATCGGCTAATACTTTTCTAATATTTGCATAATTTAATTTATTTTCAAACCGATCCGTTTCCCTTCGTTGTTTTATTTTTATAGTGCTAATTCTATAGCCAGTTTTCCAAAGAATGGTGGCCTCGTAGACCCGGGTTTAACTTTGAACTTCGTCGCTGCACCAAGTTTCGTATAAATTAAGTCGCTGTTTTCGTTGCATACGCTACCACTTTAATTAACGTTCTCCTCGTAACAATTAAAAATAAATCTGAAAACAAAATTTGCTATCTGCTCGTAAATTTTTTCCATTATTTTTTTGCACTTTTCCCCCTCGTTTTGCGGGTACTTAATGACGATTGTTAATTTTTGCGATAAAACTTTCCAGTTCGTTCGTGCACCGTGAGATTTCCCATTTTTTCACCAGGTTCGTTCTAATTACGAAAAAAGAAATAAAAAACTCGGTTCAGGAATATATACGATTTTCGATGGCGTATATTTTCCAATATTTAATTAGATTTCCAACCACTTTCTTCCCACTTGAAAAAGCAGCTGGGATTGAATTTTTTTTTCGTTTTCATTAAAAGTAAAATACAAGTACAATTTTCAACCACTCGCGTCAATATTTCCGGTATAAGCCTTTACGTAGAATTCATTCTATTCCGATTTCACTACATCAACTTTGTGAAATATGAATAATTTAATATTAGGACAACTCCAAACTAAGCTTACTTGACTTGATAAAATCATTAATGAACTCAACAACGTATGCAAATCGAATGAAACTTTTTCTTGATTTATTAAAAGTAAATAAAAAATTACTTTTTTGAATGGGAATTCTCATTAAAAACGCGAATCTAAAAATTATTCTTATTCGATTTTTTTTATTTCTGTGCAGTATATGATACGATTTGAATAAAAGTGCTGCGACTGACATATCACCAGTCTACTCTTGATTTCATTTCAGTTCTGCAGAATATCTCCAAATGTGATGCGTGCATAATTTAAAGTAAAATATGCTAATTTTGGCTTCTTCATGATTTTTTTGAGAACATTGTAGTTGGCATAATTAGGGTAAAATACGAACAAAAAATGTATTTGTTCTGTACCATAAAAAATCCACTTGCGTACAAGCCCGCAACACAGTGTGACATTTTTATGTTACTTCGCGACAATGATGCACATCAGAAGACGTTATTTGACGTCACATGCCACTCGTGACTATGACATGTCACCATGGTAATGATTTGTCATCGTGTCATGTCACTTGACATGCTATTATGACACGATCACATGTCACTCCTGACCATAACAATGAGTTGTAATCTATGACATGGTATCTGTCATCGCATATGTATCATCATCACACCTATTGCCATTTCATCATAATAATACGTCAGTATTCAGGTTACCATGATCTGTCACCATAACATGATCATGAGATATCACTATGATATTATCATATGTCACTTATGACCATGACACTTGACCATTCCAATGACGTTCATCATAGCAAGTCATTACATATCACTTGTAAATTACCATAACATGTCACCATGATAATGACCTGTCATTGATGTATATTATATCACTCATAATCATGATATGTCATCGTAACAATGACGTGTTATCTACAAATTGCCATAATGATATGAAAATATCATGAATCACTCATGAGCGTGGCACTTCAGGTCATTAATGACATGTTATCATGATATGAAAAAATTAAGATTATCACTCATGAAAATGACACGTCACCATGACAACTACGTGACGCTTTTTTGTAACGTTTTTTCGTGACGATTTTTCCTGGTGATTTTCGATTTTGTGTGCCATAGTCAAGACATGAAAATGCCAAAATGTTTCAGGATTGCCAAATTGAACGATCAAACGAAACAATTTGAAATTGAAATATGCTAAACTTGAAGTTAAATCTTCCCTCAAAGACTTCTACGCAATGTATCATTGAAATAATTGAAATATCATTCAGCTGACGCAGCTGATGTATGAGCAACATGATGAACAAAGTATGAAAACCAGTAAAACCAGAGGTTTTCAAAGAAAGCCCAAAAGATTTATGAATATGAGTAAATGTGGCATTTAATACGAATCATCTTCATAAATCATACAGGCCGGTAGCGTATTCACAAATTTACTTTTTTCCAAAATTCCAAATTAAAAGTTTGAAAAATTCTTTAGTCTGAGTTATTCATGTCTTGTTGACAAAAATTTGATAATTTGTTCGCCGAAAGAATGCTTAGTTATTTTTCTATACTGAAAAGCAGAACAAAAGAGGTAAACCACTAGTTTTTCACGAATCGTTTTCAGTACAAGGCTACATATAATTTACAGCGTAAAATATCGTCAACGACGCGACATTTTTCTTTTTCAAACCATACCCATAAATTGTATAAATCTTTGTAGCACTAAACTGCACTTTGTACCATGTAACGGCGCTGTTGCCAAAATCGTCTGTTATCACCGAGCATTTTCCACAAAAAAGAAAACTCTCACGCCGACAAAAAGTTGATTAAATAAAAACAAAAATATACCAAATGGGGAAAAAATAAAGACAACAACGTGGGAAAAACGGCGAGAAACGCTTCACTACATATCGTCCACACAAAGGACTGTTTTACAGAAAATGAGTGGAAAACTGGGGAATTTCATTTTCCTAAGGGGATATATCGTTACATCAAAATGTAAAGTGGAAATGTGTGTTAACTTTCTCCGCGGCTCACGGAAACGTAGTGAAAGCATAAATAAAATCTGTCAAGTGAATGTTGAATTGCTCTGCTTTTTCCCCGTTCCACGTGCTTCTCCAAAAATATATCGCGTCGGAAAATTAGCGAAACATCTTCATAAAAAAACAAATTCTTAAAAAATATTTAATGATGAATTTTACTCTTTTCGTTTAAATTACAACACCGCTGACAATAAACCGCATTCATTTTTTTAACCAAATTTTACACGACATTTTGGGTTTTGTTGATAAATGCGAACCGGCTTTTTAAGTTGTATTTACGTTCAAGCGTTTGCAAACGAGCAACGTTCTATTTTTTTTAACGTAAACGTTAAAAAACCAATCGTTAGGTTGCCTTTACACAAGCTTAAAATTACCGACATCGTCGATCTTTTGTGATAATTTTTTCTTTATGTTTTCTGTTTTATACTTACTCATTTCGTTTGTTATGCAATCACATCGTACAAATTCAAAGCTTTTAAAAAACTACATAGAGATCTATCGCTGTTTTTTTTTTCCTTCTATGAAAAAAATCACAATCGGTAGGCAACAGAAACCACAAAAACCTTTGTGTTTTTCTGACGCTTTATACGAAATATAATGATTTTCAGTACCATTACGAGATTGCAGACACTTTTTTCCGATTTTATTTTATTATTCGATACTTTTCAGATGTGAATAAGACATTTGCATTATTGATCAAAAAAAAAACCTCGTTAAATGTAGCAAGAGAAACAAATACTTTATCGACGAGTACTATTGTGATATACTATGAATGTATAACAATCCGGGCCCGGGGAAAAATTATACAGACCCCCTTTTCCTTGAAAAGGCCCGACATTTTTTCCAAGGGCTAGTCATTTTTTTCCAAAGGGCCCGTTATTTTTCATAATAACTTAAAACGCACACCGCCCCTAAAAAAATACGGGCCCGGGAGGAAAACTCTCTTTTCCCCCTTCTGGTTGGACCTGATAACAATCGATGATTTCACAGCATAAAACTATTGCTCAGATCACTTTACGTTCTAATTATGTATTTCTGCAGAAAAATTGAAACCATTTCAAAATTTATTTTCACGACGGACCTTCGCCCAACTCTGACAAACTAATGAGATAATATGTAAACTAAAACTTCACCAACTTTATACTTTGATATGGATGCTTGTACATGTATTACGTCAAGTACAAACATGCAAATTTAATTACCACTTTTATCAGACAGTAAGGCGGAGACGTTTTGAAATTAGAAAACAACGAAAAATTAAATTTTAATTTCGTCGATGACTTTCTAGTTCCTCTTCCTACTAACCGGTAAATATCTATTACTCATCAAACCATACATATCGTAATTACCCACACAACAATGAATGCATACTTGAATGGGAAATTTATAATTTACTTTTTTATCAATGCACGCATAAAATTGTGCTAAGTTTTAGGTGCATTTCACTGCAAAATTTCCAAGAAAATTTTCTTATAAAATTAATTCAACGGTTCATCACTTCAGCAGTCTTCGCATCTTATCAGATTCGACAAATAAACGTTTTCTCAAATATTTTAATTACATTCTCGTGACAGTTGTTCTATTAACAACGGCAGACAAGTGATATTGGAATTTGAACGACGACAATAAATTGCGTTATCCGTAGAAAATTCGAAGAAACATTATGTACATGGGTCGGTATCATAAATAATATATATTACTGAGAACCAACCCTGCTTAGGCTGCCGTTTCAAACAAGTAAACATTTCATATAGTATAAGATAGACCTGAAGACCTAATATTTTGGTAATTACAACATTTCATTTCAGACTTCAACTTTTGACTTGTATCAACCTGATATGACGAAGGTTAAAAAGGAATCCTATTTTCACGGAGAAAAAAGTTGGAAAAAAAGTCGATCTGTCGGCTTATTTTGACCAAATGTCAATCCTTACGTGGAAGGTTTTTTATTTTTTTATTTTATTAACAAAGGTACGTATTGTTTACTCAAGACTACATGACTGTATGGTTCAACTTTCACGGGTCCATTTACTTTTCTCATGCTATTGATTTGCGCAAAAAGAAAAAAAATATATGAATTTTAAACTTCCGTAGCATTCAGTTCGCATTTCACCATATCAGGAAAAAAATCCCTGTAGCGGATTCTCGCTTTATTTTTCACCCTTATTCGGAAAAAATACATTCGAAATATAGCGTAAATCAGCGGAAAAAGAGTCTAAACCGATACCGAAAATTTACAGTTTACAAATTACTTTTTAAAATATGTTTCAGCACAAACGAAACGTTTTACAAAGATTTCTATGTAGTATAATCCCATCTGATGTAAAAAAAACATTACATATGACACGAGGACCGAAATGAAGCAGCTGTGTTTGACAACACGTAGCTTTTTTCTTCTTGTTTTTCGGCTGAAATTTCGATTTTCTTAACCATACCAAGTATTACGTAGGAATAAAACTGGAAAAAAATTAAAATGGTGAAATGTAACTTTTTTGGTATTAAAATCGGGAAAGTTTTTTGTTACAGGATTCCCTTGGAAACTAAAGCACGCCTTGAAATTGAACAAGCAGAGCTTAGCATTTTTTTTTTCGTGAAAGTACAAGTGGTCCATACGTAGATGTAATTATAGTATTTACTATCTCGTGTTTACGCTCAATTTCTTGTCTAACGATCTGTAAAATTATCAACATTTATATGTAAAACACAAATATCAATTTAGTAAAATCATGAAATATTTTGAACAATTTAGCCACTTTTATAACAGATCTAATTTGCTTTAATCCGCTGCCTCTACACGTGTGACAAATGTCACACTTTTTTTATATTTTTGAAATAATGTTTTTATGATGCCTCTTTATTTATATACTGATACAATTAAAATATATGAGTGCCTAGGATGACTTTAAAACACATTTGCTGTAGAGAATTGCATAATGTGCCCCTTATTTCTGCTAAATTAATGTCCAATGTTTAAAAATATTTAAAAAATATTTTAAAATGAAATATTTCGAAAACCATTGTTCCAATTGAAAAACTAATCACTGCTTAGGAAAAGAAAATTTTATGCTTTACAATTTTTAAGACTAATTTTTCTTTAAAATGTTTATTTTTCGAGATAAAGTGAAAAAAAGAAAAAAAATGTAACGCTAAAAATTCAAAAATAAAATTCTGAAAATGTTTGCCCCTTCAAATAAAGAAGTAGACACGACAGTATGCTCGACAGGCAAGAATGGGGTTTTTGCAATACCTCGAGTACGAGAATTCGTCACAATGGTGGAGGCGGAGGGACAGATGGTTAAAGTACTCTATATTAATTGACGAGTTAATTGTATCCATTTTGGAAATTTTAAAATGCACAAATATGTATACTTCAGATCAAAAATTTTTTAATACCAGCTACTTCAATTCGAATTTTTTCAATTTTGTAAAGCACGAAAATAATTTAGTTTTTTAGACCATTAAGGACGCTATGGTGATAATGCATAAAACGAACTGCCTCTTAATTGGTACTTCGTTTAAACGATTTATAAAAGCTAAACAAACAGTTTAAAAGTTACTTTCTCTCTCACACCCCTTCCGAAGATAAATAATTTCCTGAAACACTTTTACGAACCACTGATTTAACGTAAACAAAACTTAATGAAGTTATTGTCGCACGATGAACGAAACAGTCCATTTATCTTTTCGTTTTTCTTAGCAATAAGACAATAATACATTTATTTCGAAGATATAGAAACATTGAAATGAAAACAAACGGGAATAAGCGATTTGTCAATTTATAAGAAGTATTATTCCACCTTCTTTCTGTTTATGTATGCCCATTGTAACAAATACAAAAAATGAAAAAGAAAATGTTCCAGTTTTTACGACAACAGAGGATGAATTTTTTGTTCGTTTTTGTAAAAATCTTCTTCCGAATACAATTTAAAACAGCACCTATAGAAAAAGGAGGAAAAACTAGTAGCGAATGAAATTTATGAAATGATGGCTATTGTGTTCTTTTGAGTTTTTAATATTTACGAAAAGCAAAGCGGCCGTTTAGCACAAATCAAAATCGCGTACGTGTCTGAAAATTTAATTAAAAAAAAACTCTTATCTTGTACCAAAAAGCGGATACGTTTTACTAGGCATGATTTATCGGTAACGGTGATATGAATATTTAATTTTTGCCATCACGCCAAACAAATTTAAAGATATATTTGAACTTCCTAATCGACCAAATGTTTACGGTTTTATCACCGAAATGACATGTTATTTAATAATGTCTATTACGAAGAAAAATTACTCATTGTTGAGAATATATCATGATCAAGCAGCTTTTACAAAGTAATACATCATCAATTGTTCACCATTTGTAAATCTACAAACATACAAGAGGAGTGAGAAAGAAATAGAAAAAACAGCTAAATCAACTTCATAAAGCTTTGAACAACGAAAATAAAGGTCGTTTGTTTGTCGATTTCGTGTTTCGTATATGTTGTCTGATAACACAACCTTTAAACTTGTTATTCAGCTATTTTTTCCCTTCTTCAAAAGGCGTTGATTAATACGACTCCATCGCCTATCTGAATTAATTTCAATTTTCGTACGAGTAAATGCAATTCCTTCTATACTTTTCCAAGTACATTTTCACCGTATATTGACGTTCATTTTTCTTTCTCACCTTAAACGTTCGTGTTTAGCGTTGAACTTGGACTTTGTGAGAAAATTCAAATTTATTCTTTATTCGTTTCACTTGGACATTTACTCGTAGAACCGAAACCGTTGCATAAGAAGGTAAAGATCGACGAAAAGTTGTATTTTCTCGATTTTTTTGCTTTTTGGTTTCATTCCAATGTCACAATTGAATTTGATTAACTTTTAGGTAGACAATAGGTACGGTATAATGTTGAAAATGTCGTTTAAAATAATGTTTTGTAGCGACAACAACTGATAAGTTCATGTCTGCGTCTTTACAGAATCTTTTTTTGATAGGTTTAAGTATGTAATTATTTCGAAATAACCATCCAATTTGAGTTTTGCTATTGTTAACATAGTGGCAAATGTCAAAAGCTCGATATTCCGAATAATTTTCCAAACGACGGTACTTATCGCACGTGGAATCTTTACAAAAGACATCGTACACTATTTACTTCTAATTCTTACCCTTTTCGCCGATCAACGTCTATACAATTGGCAAACAGATGCTTCGAAACAAAGATTAAATTTCAAATGACGTTGCCTGTTTATTTTTAATATATAACATAAAGATTGAAATACCAGATAAAACCACCATAGGAAGCATTCCCGTCAATAGCAATATGTCTCGTAATTTGTATTCAAAACGCGATGTGTACCATGGAACAAGCAACTATGTTATCAAATACCAATTTACTTCAATATCGGTTCGGTAATTCGGCTAAGGCGACGTACCTTACCTACCCGATATCGTTCGTAGTTCTTGTCTTTTGCAGAGGAAAAAAAAATCGCCACATTGTTAATACCGTGGTACAGTTTTTTGAGGGAAAATATTTTTTCCTTCGTTTTTTTTTGCTTGTGATAAAATTTCAACCGAATCGCAATGATATTATTTCCTAGCGATAATTCATCAATAATTAGTAAGATAATTTATAAATGTACATTTTAATTTGCATATTCAATTTTTTTAAGGATGCTGAATCAACATTTTTAAAGTAGCGAAGTGCAATTTAGCTATACTTGTTGTAATAAAAATGGCAACACTGGTTTAAACGAAAATATTAACTCTGGTCACTAACCCGTACCTATTGTTCCTTATTTCCGGTTCCTATTATAGACATTTGATTGCAAGGAGAAAAATAAACATCCTAAATAACAGAATTTCATGTTCCAACAGGACTTGCTGAAACCAAACATTTCAACCGCTTCAGTCCTCCTTAATTATTATGATCTATGAAGCTGAAATATTTTAATCGCGTCATTTCTATTTCAAAAACTTAGTATGAAAATAATACCACTTCAGTGTCAGTGTTTTTGTATTCTTTGCAAAAGTTAACACTCATTTCATTCTGAATGAAAACTTTTCCCTTAAGAAGTTGAAAAAAAAACAAGTTTCATTTTTCAAAGATTTCAACACCAACTTGTTCTGGCTTTGGTTCAAAAATCAAAGCCTATGAACATCGCTACCATTTAAATTTCCGTATTGGCAACAAATACAACCATAGATTTTCCAATGGAAAGATATTGTTAAGTAAGTATTATTGATATGGTTTATATGTATGCAATCGATGCTTAAACTGGGTGAAAAAGTGTAATGCACAATATTTCACCTGTAAATAGTACTCCAAAAAATAGATTAAAAAATATTATTTGAAGGGTGGTCTAACTTGAATATCGAAGGGGCGCAGAATTTTTGAACTTATAAATACACCATTTTTTTCAAATTCAATAACTCGAGTAATTCTGTTTAGATGGGACCACGAGTAAAGTGGGTAAACATAACCAATTTTGGCAGGGAAAAGCACCAAAATCCCAGTCACTGCTTGGAAAAATTGTAATTGCTCATTATCCCTCTATCGGACAAACAAGTGTACGTCTGAAAATACTATATCAAAAAATTGCTCAATATTTTATAAAAAATTGAAGTTACAGGACCTTATTATGAGGTTCTAAGATCCTACATCTTGAGTTGTTGATCAAATGGGACAATTTTTTGATATGTTATCCTAAAACGTACACATGTTTGTCCAATAACGCGATGTTTCACAACTTTTATTTTTCTGGACAGTTAGAGGAATTTTAGTGATTTTTCCTGCAAAAATTGGTTATGCAACTTACTACACTCGCAGTCACGTCTTAATGGAAGAAATTTATAAGGACATTTTTGTACGTCTTACACAGAATAAAATCATTTACTCGATATTTTTGCCTAATTTCTAATCCGAAGGAATTACAAAGTGAAAAATATTTCAACGGCTCCTTCAATATTGAAGATAAGCAACATTTTGTTATCAGTATCACTTTATTTTGCAGATTTTGATTAGTTCTACAAAAATGGTGGCAGACAATTTTCATATCTTCAATGTTGAAGGCGCTACATCGCGTAGAAAATTTTTTCGCTTTGTTACTCCTTCAGTTTAGAAATTAGGCAAAAATATTAAATGACCGATTTCGTTACGATGCAATGAGATTTACAAAAATGTCCTTACAAATTCTTTCTATCAACAGTATTGCTCGAGTTATCATTTACATTTTCAAAAATTCGGCGCTCCTTCAATTTTCAAGTTAGACCATCCTCTATAATAATGTTTTTTATCTATTTTCACGAGTACTATGTGTGAAATATTGTACAACACTCCTTTTTCATCCTGTATAAAACAGTGATTATGCATTATGTTATTTATGCAAAGGTACTGCACGTATTTATATGTTGTACCTGAACGTCGTGATAACGAATGTTAGTAAATTGTAACTATTCGACTATTTAATTTACCAATTTAATTATGAAAAAAAAAAATTGTTCATCGTTGGAGCAAGATATGAATTGAAAAAGCTGCGTATCGTGATGCAAAATGAAAATATCATGTGGAATCATTTAACGTAACAATTATATCACAAACGTCACTCATTGAAAACAATACCGGAACGTTTTATTTACACATCAAAACTCGTTGTATCGTCTGATTCAAGCATCATGTTTGAATATTCACGAATGAATAATATTTACCTACCTGTAACAGAAAGAAGTATATCGTGAGTACGGCGAACTTCGCTCCCATTTGTGTACGTTTTCAGTGCTCACGATCATTCGGAATAAGAATGAATAACTGCGTTTCCATCGGAACGTTTCTGTAAAATACAAATTTTATCAAATTAATTCGCGCAACGCTTTGTTTGAGCTGAACAACGAAAATACGATTTTCTTAATCACAACCCGTTAAGGATTTCTTTTTTCTTTGGTGGCGCGAATAAAAGAGTTTAAAATGGAAAAAAAGAAGAAGAAAAGCGTTACGTTCTTCACTATTTATCTGCGCTGTTAAACATACAAGTTGCTTAAGAAAAACTGTAAAAAGCTGATAAAAAAGAAAAAGTAAAAAAAAACCTTTTGCGGTCTCCCCTGCAAATGTCCTAATACATTTAAATTGTTCCAACGTAGCTCTTTCAAATAAAGACTACGACAGAGCTTTTGGGCCTTTTTTTCTCCACTTTTCTCTCTCGCTTTGCTCGCGCTGTTTCCGTGACTCGAATGTTTATGAAACATTTTAGCATATAAAGCAATTACATTATACTGTTTACACTGTTTGTCTCCTCCAGATACGTGTTTGTCCTTCGAGCTTCGACTATATTTCAGTGTCTTTGGAAATCACGGTGTGTTTTATGTATTTCAAAGAGAGCAAAATTGCGGCGCAAGCCACGACGCGTCGATACTCCAGGCAAATATGTGTATTAAAATATAGTCCACGAGCTGTTAACATGATTTCGGTGCGCGTTCGTTCTTCATACTTACAATGCGAGACAAAATTTTCAAGCAATGACAGAAAATTTTCAAATACGTGATATTTTAGAGTTAAGTACCCGTTGTATACGCGTTCGTGCACACGAAACCAACGTTTTGAGAAATTTTCTACGCTATAGCGATAATTTCACTGGGAAATTCAATAAAATCGTGTTCCAAGGCGGTAAAAATCTTAACCGTATACAAGGTCTCGTCTCGACAATATTTTAATATTTCAGACATCTTAAGCTGTAATAAAACCACCAAACTTTGACACTTCTTCGAATTAGGTAATTTACTCGCTTTTTTTTCCGAAGCGTTGGCGACGATAAAAAACAAGATCGGCTTTGAAAGACGACTCCAAACTTAATAACTCGTTAAGAGAATTACATTTTTTGGTAATAGGGTAAATGAGTAAAAGTTGCACGACTACTGGAGCTTAATTTTGTTTCAAAAGTCGGTCAAATTTTCAAATTAAAACAAAAACTTCAAATTAAACAAGTACCATAGTGAAACAAATCTGATAACGAGTTTTCACTCGAATCATCGACCCTTTTTTCCCTCTCGTCTAATGAAATTCCACAGGCGCGTAAAAACGACCCATATAAGGTCTTCATTTAAAGTGGACGACCAAAGAAAATCGAATTCTTTAGTTCGACAAATATCGTTAGCATGTTTCCTTAGAGTGTGATAACGTTGAGAAAAATTATACCCAAGCGGGTGATTCAGCAAAACGATTGATTTCCTTCAAAAGGCGGAGTCTCCGGTACAAATCAAACACATCCAACATACTTTTCCACCCAAAACAGATGCTAATGCTTGTAACAACGAAATCTGAAATTACTATTGAAAACCATGGCCCGAGTATAATTCACTTTGATTTCCGAGCATTTGTTGAAAAATCCTCCATATAAGTTGGGTAGGGTAACTTTTATAATAGTCGTAAATCACTCTATTTGTCTAATAATTTCTGTAGCGAGTGAAGAAGTAGTATTAAGCTATGTACTTATACTTACAAGTTTTTCTTAAGCGATGTCTAAATTTACATTCATAATACAGCGTAGCGTAACTATGCCCGGCGAGAGAAAGGTGCAAAAGGTACATTTGCACCGGGCCCGAAATTTTTCGAAGGACCTGTAACTTTAGCTCTTCTCGCGTAAATTTTTAGTTTTTATTTTTTAACATTTTACCTCCAGTAAAAATGATAAAAATTGTACATTTCTATGATGGAATGAAAAAAATTTTCACCCTCGCTCCGCTCGAGCAGTTTTTCACCTCCAAGTATTTTTTTTTTATTAAAAATCAAAACCAACAAGGGAACTGTCGCAGGTGTTAATTTCAGATTTCGACAAAACTTGGATATTTAGAAAGAGGATATCGAAATAACCCCAAAACCAAATTTTCAGCTGCCAAAGTTCGCTTTTCGATTTTTGCCGAATTTTTAAAATTTTCAAAAATAGCTACAGTTTACTAATTGTATAATGGTGAATCGTAAATCAGAAAAATCGTCGTAATTCGTGGAAAAGTGAACTTTAGCAGCTAAAAATTTGACCATAACTCATTTTCACGATGCCAAAGCGATCCCAAATAGCTTCGAAGAGATTTGGAATTAACACTTGAGACGCAGACGGGCATTTTTTGTTGATTTTGACAAAAAAATAATCTTTTCTATTGTCAACAGCAATAATTTTATAGTAGATAAGGATTGCAGATTGCTGCGATACAGATGCAAGATGCGTTAGACTGTACAACGCTTTATGAAATGTTTGCACATGAAATTTCAAATGAAAATGAAATCGTTTTTCAAGCTAGTAACCACGAATTTAAACATTTAGAAACTTTTAAATTATGCACATCGTTGTTGAGACGATATTCTGCGATATAAAGTGGAGAAAAATCCTTCAAAATTTCACGAAATAGAAAAGCTCCAAGGTTATTTCGATATAACAACAAGGACGACGAAAAAAGAAGTCTACATTTTTGCCAATTTATAATTCTTTTATCGATAGTATTCTACTGTTTGCTTTAGAGTATGTGTATTGTGTATACGACAAGAAGTTATGCAGATTGTAAATGTACTCGGATAATAGTAGAAGTTGAAAATTTTACAAACAGCACGAGCCGCAGTTATCTCGGTTTTCTCATTAATTTTACGCGACAAATTTAAATTTTCTTAAAGAGCTCGGTTTGTCGGTTGCGTAGAGTATGCGAGGCAAAGAAGAGGAAGGCGTTGCCATATCTTAATCCTCAAGAGCGCCACTTTTTATGAACTTTTTTTCAAAGCGTGACCACTTTCGATATTAATAAGATTTATTACACGAGAATATTGGCGTCCGAAATGTACAACGATGTTGCGCAAAGCTGAGCTATATCCTTTTTTTCGCATTTTCTACATTGTGATATAGTTTAATGGAACAGACGATAAATTCCAAACATCGAATAAACTTATTTTATGGAAATTAAAATTTAATCGTTTTTCAAAAGAGAAAAACAAACTCACGTTGCGGTAATTTTTACTTTTTCTTGGATAAAGACCGCAAGTTTTAGGTGCGATAAATCTACTCGGAGTCGTAAATTCCGTCCGTATGAAATCTGAAGTGGAAAATTTTTCATTTGATTGCGAACCACCCGTGCTTTTTGTGTGAATGCGGACTTTTATAAATCTGTTGGTCTTTATCTTAGACGTACTTGATGAAAAGTAAATGATTTTTTATTGACGCAGATGATGCGAAGTTTCTGGAAAGTTCGTATCTTCGCCATTGCGTCAATCGCCGGATAAAAGTTGATTCATAATATGCTAACTGCGAAAAACTGGACTTTCGTTAAATTTGCAATACGCGTTTAAAAAAATTAGATAAGACAATACAAAGAAAAGACACGACTTGAAATCTAAATATATAACTTACGCTATTTTGTACCAGGCGAATATACGAAATTTGGCAACAATGCGAAACGCTCATCAAGACTCGGCGGAAACTTAGTTAAAATGTGGTTTTTTGTGTGTTTTAAAGTCAAGATTGAAGACGGCAAGAAAAAGGTTTCGAAACTAAAATTGTGACCCGAAGTTTACTCCCATTCGAGGTGGTATTTGGAATTCGGCCAAGCGTGTGATAAGCGATTCTATTCTAAAAGGTGTACGTTTCTTGCCAACACCCCTCAAATTTTATTTATCGCTAATTCACTCGGAATAAAAACTCGAGAGGACAGAAAAAACAAGCTCCCTTAAAGTATAAAATAACATTGGGGTTTTGATTGAGATGAATTTCGGTTTGCAGATGTCTCAGTATTGAAAAGTCACCTACGTTTGGATAAAAATACGAAATAATTGACGAAATTCGTTTTATAAATGCTATTAATTATGAAAATGGAAGAAAGGGTTAACTTGTTTCAGTGCAGGTATTTCCCACGTAGTATATTGACATTGCAGAGGTTTCCGAAAGTACTATAATGATCTCGAGGTCTACCGTATACCATTTGTGTATCCACTGTATATAATGAATCTTCGCTTTACAAAGCAACTTTGCCCCCTGTCACGTCAAATCGAAATTGACATACTGATGCTTCCATGCAACTAAATTGTTAATGGAATCGCCGGTTAATTTTGTTATACCGGTCGCTATCGAATCAAGAACGTAGATTATACCAAGGATTAAAGTACTCGATGTTAACGTTTTCACCATGAAAAACGCGCCAAAATAAAACTACGATGGATTCGAAAATGCGGCCGCTCTCAAAACAAATATTTGATTTAAAAGTTTTACACTCGTTGAAAATATTCTATTACGTTTGACTTTGAAGTAGCGAAATTCTCGCGAGACTTAGATACAAAATACGATTTTAAAATTATTTTAATGTTGAAAGTACACCGTCCTTCAAGAGCCACCTGATTCTACATCGACCAAACTGTTCTCCGTGATTTTCCAAAACTATGCAATACTCAAGTACATAATTAGTTTTGATACTGAATAGATTTTTCAAATTGTTTGATAATCAATTATTTACGTATTTACCTGTTTAATATTCGTAAATACCAAACAATTAATAATTCCGTCGTCGTGTTATTTAAAAAATTAATATTATGTCAAATATTTACAAAACGTCATCCTATTGTATAAACGAATTGACAATACTTATATCGAAAATGCGATTGTTTACTTAAAAGCTTTCGTTTTTGAAAGCTCAATGAAACATTTGTAAGATTTAAATCATTTTTGAAGTTTCGAAGTCAATATATCTGTTGAACCAAGTTGATCGGTCACGAAATGAAAAATCCGAAACTATAGGTAAAGGAGCACGTGCTTAACTGTTAAAGTTGAAATCTACATGGGTAACTAATTTGACAGTCGTAAGTAAATATAAAAATGTCAATTTAAAAATCCAATGAACCGTGAGCTCATTAATAAAATTTGTAGAAAAAAGTTCAAGAAATGTTGGACCAAAAAAAAAGGTATTTCCTTACAAAAGGAGATATCGTACCTTTGCAGAGCAGTGATATTTTAAAATTAAATTTTTGATACAGATAACTTGGTACCTATCTTGTAAAATCATATTTGAAGAAGAGTTGGAAATTTATGACACTGATTATTTTTGCAAAGATTTTTAGGTAGGTACTGAACTACTGGTATTTGGTTTTTTTTTTGCGTATACAGGGTGTCTTGGTACAGGTTAGCACCCCTTCACCAGAAATATAGTCCACTCATGTCAGGTTCATGTAAGTATGTAGTGTGAATAAAAGGAGTAGAGATATGCTCAGGTGAAAATTTTTTTTCAATTTCGTTTTGGATTTTTGACGGTGCGTTACTCGACAATTGTGATAGATAGGAAGTTGTACTTTGCGTCGTTGGAAAACTAATTTTATGTAGAATTTCTTAGTGGGGTTGATCATTGTGCTAGGTGATCAAGGGGACCTATACCGTATTAAATATCAGAAAAAACATGTTGAAGAATTTCTGAAAAGTTTCTTCATTAGACCTAATTATTATTAATTTTTTTGGGCGAAAAACGTCAAGATTTTAAATGACGCAAACCAGACTCCTCTATCTTACTTTTTAAAAAAATTATAGCCATTTTAATTTCACATTTCAATAATAAAAGAGCGATACAATTTCTAAATTTCAATATTTCATAAATTGCTCGGTAAAAAAAAATACAGGATATCATTTTTTATCAACATTTGCGCTAGATATCCAGTTTTAGTAATTAAAAACATTAAAAATACTATAATATTTAGTGAAAATGAATCGGCCAGAGAAAGCAATTAAAGCTTGAGAAGTGGACAAAATATCAGAAAAAAAAAGTAGTAGGTGGTAGAATTCGGTATTTAGTCAAATGGAGACTTTTTACAGATGTAAGCACGTGGAAAATGAAAGACAGTTTTGCGGATCCATCAATTATTAGTAATTTCGTACGCACGTTACGACGGAGAACGGAGAATATTCGATTATTACAACCCAACCAAATTAAAAATGAAAGACAGAGCGTTGGTACGATAAAACTTGCGCCTAAATCTAGTACTACAAATTCGTTAACAAAAAGTTCCACGGGTTGCCTCAGATGTAAAAAGCAAAATAAAATAATTGAAAGTATCACTAATCTGCTGATGACCGAATTTCTTTGTAGTATTTGCCACGATATTTTCAAAGACCCTTGAATGACCAAATGCGGACACTGTTTTTGTGACAAATGCATAACTGAGTGGAAAATTGGACATATAAGTTGTCCTCTTTGTCGAGCCGTATTGTTCAGAGGGGGAACGAAAATTCCAGCTATGAACGAGTTCATCGTCAAAACTATCAGAATTTTTTCCGACCGACGAATAAATTATTCCTTATGAGGTAGTTAATGGTTGAAATGCTTCCCGCATAGAGAATTTTTTTCAAGTTTCAATTTTGAAATTGAAATGGCTAAAACTTTTTTTTTAAATAAAGTGAGATAGAAGAGTCTGATTTGTGCCATTTAAAATCTCAACATTTTTTCATTTAAACAAATCATAATAGTGAAGTCTAATGAGTAAACTTTCCTGAGATTTCTTCAAAAATGTGAAATAAAATTGAGCTTTCAACACGTTTTTTTATATATTTAATGCGATATAGGTCCCTTTGATCATCTAGCACGATAATTATCCCCACTAAAACATTCTGCATAAAATTAGCTTTCCAACAGCGAAAAGTACAACTTCCTATCTATCACGATTGTCAAGTGACACACTGTCGAAAGTCCAATACAAAACAAAATTGAAAAAAAATTTCAGCAGAGCATATCTCCACTCCTTCAATTCACAGTGTCGACAACCATACATATATGAACCTGACATGAGTGGACTATATCGCTGGTGAAGGGGTGCTAACCTGTACCGAGGCACCCTGTATATCAATACGCAGGTAAAAAACGTAATGTGATCTAATCAAATGTACTGAACAGAAAATTCATAAGTTCAAACCATTTTTTACAGGAACTTGAGTTCGACGTAAGAAAAGTATAGGTACCTAACTATTCGCTCGAAGGTAAATATTCCATTCGATTTGAAACAAGGCAAAACAAATGAAGCGTTTTATTGAAAATAAATCGTCTAGGTCTACCATTGAAATCAGAAATACGTTATCTATGCAAAATATACTTCTTGGGAGCTACTTATATGTGAAAGTCGTTCAACATGAAATAGAACCAACTGTATCAATTGATTTTTGATGTTGAAAAGTTACTAATACGATAGCAGAATTATATAAACGTTTATTTAAAAATCTTTTAAAACTTTATTCAACTTATAATGTTTGATAGCGATGTTTAACGCTTAAGGGCAAATAGTATCTCGCTGAAAGGTTTATACATCATGTGGAAATCCATACCAAAACCGAAGTACTTTGTCAATATTTCAGACAGAAGACAATATAGAGTACCGAAGCAGCAACAAAGTTCAAAGTTTCCTATTTCCAAGGATCGTTGAAGGCGCAACGTTGTTTCTCAACTTGTAATCGAGTCGTGATATCTAATTAAACCATAAGGTACGCCTTGTGTGGGCTTGTACAAAGCAAATTAATGTTTTGTTTACGTTGACTAATTTTTCAAATAAGTTGACGCGTCGTGTCCACGCAGCGGTGTGATTAAATATGTCCAATTTTCTAAAATACTTCCAGCCGAAAAATCCCAGTAGCGATGACGTTATACAAGTTCGATAATTTATCACCATTGCATTAATGTAACATAATAACACCTTATTAAATTGAAGACGTTACTAAATTAGTACCAGGTTACAGGTCCCCATACGAGATACGAGGTTACTTTTACCGTAACCATGAGCTCTATAAATTACCTCAGTATTTTTTCTTCGAAAGTATATTTTACACTAATCACAGGGTACGGAGGACAATTTTCACCGTTTTATATACACTTATTATATTATTGGGTAATTTATTCGTTGTAGACCAGTACTTTATAATTTAAAACACTTAAACGCCTTTTTTCACAATTTTCAACACCATTATAACATAGTATGGAAAAATTTTTCACGATTGTAAGTAAATTTTGATTTTTTATAAATACTATCCGCTATTACCAATATAGCCACCCTTTATAAAAAGTGTAATCGTTATCGATTTCTGTAACGCTAATTATACAAAAATAGGGTTGAATTATGACGTTATTTATTCTGTATCGAAGCTGTTCTGGATAATGGGTTCAGTTAAAGTTTGTTTTTAATATACCTTCAGCTTTATAAAATCCGCCGACAGGTGTTGTACCGCCGATATAACTTGCGTAAGGAAGTAAATCAATTTACCATATATTAATTATATTTTTCAAAGAGAGGAATGAGGATATCAAAATGAACAAACTTCTTTTTCTTCATATCCTCGAAATTGATTAAAACAAAACAATAAAATTTTTTTCAATTACACATTAATACATACGAACACTTGACAAAATATTAATCAGGTCATCTAGTTTTCATTCAGGATAAAGTTCCAACCTCGTATATAACTTTTCGTCCAAAATTCGCTGAATTAACAAAATCGTAAGATTAATACCCAATACAAATTAATTAAATAGAAAGAAAAATCAATCAAAAATGTCTACTTTTTGAAGACACTTCGATAAACGATTCGGTTAACGAAAGAAATGTTGACGCCTTGCTGGCAATTCTTCCCCAAAAAAATTGCTCTCCCTTTGCCGACATTTTTGCAATCAATTAGACCAGACATCGTTTCATTTCGCACACGCTGTTCGTAAAATTACCCAACTTCTCGAAAGCGTGATCGAAAGTGAAAAAATTGCCGGAAACCATACACCGTAGAGGTAAACTTCGTTATCTAAAATGGAAATAAATTGATTTTCACCGTGTAATTTTAGTATCTTTATAGCAAGTACTTCGTGTACAATAATTTACACATTTTAACGAAAAATAATCATTGTTACACCGCGTGACTAGAATCATAAACTCTTTTTTAAACGTCGAGCTTTCTTATTTTTGTATTTATTCTTATATAGAAAAAAAGTATTTTAGTTTCGCATGTGAGTATAATTTTGGTATGTTTTTTATCCCTTTTTTTTCGTTTAATTTTAAAACGATCGTTAACTTTTTTTTGGTATATTATCGAGTCGTTGCATGAAAGTTGAAATGTCAATAAAATTACTTGAATCCAATAAACCAAAAACTTCAGCTAAACACTTGAGGGATTTGTTTTAAAATAACATGTGACGAATATTTGATGTTGGATAAAATAAAAAAAAAATCATAGAAATAATTTTCTTCTATTTGAAAATGTCATTTAGCTTATTTTAAGTTTCCTTCTGCACATTTGATACTTACTTAAATATTTTGTCATCTTCCTCTCTGCATCAGGAAATTTTACTCTAACAGTATTTTTTTTTTTAATTTTTCCACTACCTATTGGTAAACCTATACTAAATATGCTACTGACAAATCTTAAAAATCCTCGTGAATATATTACAACTCGAAAATCAATGGAAGAGACGCGAGAGTATGCATCATTATATATTATTCTAAATATGGAAATCCTCTTCCGAATCTATCGAAATGGTTATTAGGTATTGTAAATGGTTCAAAGGACTCGCAGGTTAATAAATTAGGGTAACGATCATTGAGCCGTTTAGATTAACTCGTTCTCACTATAATATAACTCTTGAAAAAATAAATCGTTTCTTTTCGAGCCTCCTTTTTTTTTACAGGTGTTTAAATGATGGAATACCCGAAGCTAAATCAGACATGTAGGTATCTTTACATGTCACAAATTTTTTTCATTATTTATATGAATCACCTAATGGAGTTTTGATGTATTTTTACTAAGCTAAATTACAAAATTATTCATAAGAGTTTATTTCAAAATATCTGGCGTTTTAACGTTTCTAACAGTGAAATGGGTGATTACTTTCGCAGATGCGAGTATAATAATTAGCGAAATTTATCCAATGCACATTCAAGGTATAGATTATAGTAAAAATTAACATCAAAATGAACTTAAAGAAAATTTACTATGCGATGGAATATTTATCGAGAAATAAAAAAGAGAGAAGGACGGGAAAGGTGAACCCAAACTTTCAATTAATTAGTTTAAAAGTGTAAAATAAAAAAGTTCCTTTGCTACCTCCTCGCTCCAAAAGTATGACCAAAACGAGATCGAAAAAATGAGTACCTATCTATTGTTTACACTTACAGGTTACATCATCTATTACTTTGTTTTTAATTTCTCCAATCTCTCGATCTTCAAAAAGGGTTCAGTTGACGATCGGATACGAAAGAAGGCTCGCATATATTCACCGAAAAGAAACCAACCCGTAGCGGTAAAACAAAAGAATTTTCTTTTCTGTAGAAGAAAAAACCGTTAACGAAATTGAGTGCTTTGTAAATTCTGATAAGGACATGCAATTCTAAATATCACCGTTTTAAATTTGAAATTCTTTACGAAAGAGGGTATGCCTCATCGCATTTGGTAAAGTTTCGCTTTCTTCAGTTTTAAAAAGGAAAAACTCGTAAATCAGGTAAAGTCGGTGCCGAGATGGTTGTTATTACGTCGAGAAGAGGGGTTTATTTTAAATCCACCCCCTTTTACCTCGTATTCGCCGCAGGTTTTTGTTATTGTTCGAAGATAAAACGCGACGGGTGTATGAAAATTGCGCGGCCACAGAGGGGAGTGAAATCGGTTAAATGTACGATTTTCGTTCGAATATATTTTAGCGCGTGCTAAAATATATGTTAGGTTTAGATTTCGTAAAACATTTTTATTGCTCGAGATACTCGACGAACCAGATTTATGTTTTGTTTAACTCTTTCCCTTTACAAGGAAAGGAAAAAAAAGGAAAAAATCCCTTAGCGTGTTACAATATACGTCTCTATGTCTCTTCGTACGTACGTGTTAATTTTCAAAATAAACGATCTTTGTATCCGGTTCAAAGTATTATGACGCTTGAGGATTTAATAAAACTAAACCGGCTTACTATCGTAAAATATATTCGATTAATATGTAATAGTCTCGCGTTAACAATTCGACAGAAACTATTTCAGTCTGTTTAATTTTAATTGTTTTACTATCATCGATTTACTATTACAACTTACAACGATCATGAGATTTACATCCTTTCTTAAAAACATCGAATTGAAATATCAAAATGAAGAAACATAGTTCAAGTATTCGTTCTGTACCATAAAGCATCAGCTTGCATTCAAGTCCGAAACACAGTGTGACATTTTCATGTTACTTCGTGACAGTGAAGTTCAATATTTTGAATGCTTGCAGGTTCATAAAGAGGTAATTTCATGAAAATTATAGATAAGTAGGCAGTGGCACTTGGTACATGAAGATATAGGTACATGTTATGTTATGTATGTGCAAGCGGTAAACCATAAATTTTTCTTCGAACACGTGGCAACCAAAAAAATCCTCCTGACGAAATCAATTTTCAGCTAAAACGTTAAAAATATTTATATTCGGAGCTTTAAGAAAATTATTTCGAGAGGGTGTTCTTTTTTCATCGCGGAACGTTCGAGCATTGAAGAATATGTAATTCGTTTTGTGTTTATTTTCTCACCTCCTTTTTTTTACGACTCGAGACGGTAGAATTTTTTCGTTGCAATAAAATAGGTGTTATGTTAACCTTAAGTACTCGCATTTGCGTTTGAAAGCAGCTTTTTTATGAAATAAAATCGTAGCTTTCTTTCTCTTTCTTTCAAGAACATCGGTGTGTAAATTCAATAGCAGCAACAATTGAGCCCGTTTATTTTACGAGGAAGCGAAAAGATTAATGAATTTGTATACGAACATAAAGATACGCGCGAATTAGTTTTTAATTCGAAGTCGCTTTTTTCTCATTCTTTTCCATTACACTATTTTTCAAATTGATACTTAAGAGTAAGTAATCTACAAAATACAAAGTTTTTTCGATAACTTACATATCGTTAGGTGGTTGTAGTCTGTGAAATTAAACAAAATGCGCAGGAGCTCGTAAATACTAATATCAACTAAATCGTCGTGATAAATCAGACCATCTTTGCGATTCATTATTTAAATGAAAAATTCTCGTTCGTCAGAAATATCACATTTCTATGTCGTTGGCCGAAATACAACCACTTCTTCCTGACTTGAAATATTCAGCAACTTGTTCGTCATGTTTTGTAATATTTGGAAGAGAATTTTGTGTCCAGGAACTTTTTGGGTTCGCAAAAAATTTCTTTTCTTTATGAAAAATATAAACAATGCTGGAAAATCTGAAAAGTATAATGGCGTCGTCTCCAGGAAAACTTTACGTTCAATTTTAATCATGTCTTTAAATTTTTTTTGCAGAAATATTTGGATAACTTTGATTCGGCCACGCGCCACAGATAAATAAACCTCTTGATAAAAAATTAATAAATTTTTCAAATTTTCGCTTCGACGTTTCTCTTCTTGAATCAATTGACATATTAAATTTAACCAAGTTTCAGATGCTTACTTTGAGAGCTCGTCCATCATTCTCTCACAAAAAATGAAACTTCGTCTCAAGAATTAACATTCACACTTCCCTTGTAACTCATTGAAGAGCTGACATTTTAAAAGTGCAGCGAATTCAGTATAACGTCTGTTTGAAGTTCATTTTTTTTTACATGCAAATGACTATAAAAGTTACGTAGGTAGGTAATCATTCATATTACTTGTTGAACCAGTATGAAGTTGTCATATGTACCTATACCTCGAGTACCTACTTAATATACAGAAGTAAAATCCTTTGACATGTTGGAATTATTGAACCGCATGTGAACCGATTTCAACCATCTGTTGAACAATAAAAAGCGGCTCTTGAAATCGTAAGTGTTCAATGGTTAGGGCAATATGTCAACATGTCCGATTATGCCTAATTCGACACATACTTCAGAATGAAATATGGTTGAATATGTTATTTATACGATATGTAATGAACGTTGTAAATGGTAAATATTCGGTTACCCGAGATATTGTCGCAGTAATACACATAAATTCTTGAAATCTGGTCACCATCAATATTTTACATTTTTATAAAGATTTGTTACTTTATACATAAATACGTATACAGATTTTTAATCCGTGCGGCGGGCTTGTGATTATTGCAACAACACACGAGTAAAAAATTAATTCAAGTTAAAAAAACTGACCACTTGCGTGAAGCGTTTGAAAAATTAAAAATACGTGGCGCTGATCCTTCGGGGATTAGAAACCCATTAAATGTTCGTCCTCTTCTACGTACGAAAAATTTCAACTTAATTGAGAAGTTCTTGAAAGTGGCAAAATGACGAAATTCACTTTAATTTCGTTTTCGCGTATGGTCAATTAAAGCGTTAATTTTTAAAATCAAATTACGAAATCGCTTGCCGTTCGATAAAATATTAACGTCTTCGAACATGTCTTCAGATAGTGCGAACTTTAGATGTAAGCGGATTAATTTTTAAATAATATTACAGCCACTATTACGATTAAATATTCATTTAAGCGATTCAAGCGCGTACGGTATAAAATTAATTGAATTCTTGCCACTATCGTGTAAATTGTTCACGGTTTGACCGGAATTCGTTCCAAAATACGAAGCAATTTAATAATCATGTGCCGAAGGGATAGACACGCTTTTGTCCGATATGTGATTGAATATCTTCCGTGATATTTTCTCTCCAGAAATTGTTTTACCTTTTATACGTGGATTGTATTTTTCAGTTACTATTCATTTCGAGAACGCAACAAATTTCCAACTTTATCGCACAGACAAAATATTGAAACTAAGTATTAAATTTGATGAATTGAACGGCTAAGGAAAATCTTCAGCTCTTTGGATTACCTACTTCGATGATGGATTTTTATTTTATAAGAATAGAAAAGATATATTTTATCAAAAAAAAAAAATGAGAACTCATTAAAAACACGAACAAAAATTATTATCAACAGAATTTAAATTAAGTAGAGTACATAGGCCACCTGCTGGAAGTTAACTATCCCATATCCTTCAAACAAATGAAACTATTGATTATTCTAAAAAAATTGGAAGTGTCTGTTCGCAACACTTACTCATGTTATATGTTGTTCGAATTCTCACAGCTGTTACACTTATAAGCAGGTACTTTAAATTTTACCAAAGGTCAAAAATGTACTAGTTTTGAATCAAATACAAAAGACAGCCAAAAATATTGAGGAAAAATTC
Source organism: Maconellicoccus hirsutus (assembly GCA_003261595.1). Classification (NCBI taxonomy): domain Eukaryota; kingdom Metazoa; phylum Arthropoda; class Insecta; order Hemiptera; family Pseudococcidae; genus Maconellicoccus; species Maconellicoccus hirsutus. Next base: position 272,690 of record QBDW01006814.1, read on the forward strand.
AACTTTATAACATTAATTAATGACCTACGTCACGAACAAGAAGTAATTTCTATGTAGAAACTTGACTAGGCCACAATGCTGTTGTACCAGTCAATCCTAAGCGTGTACCTTTATTCAACTTAATTCCTTTATCCAGATTAATGGATTTCAACTTGAGCCATGGCCATTTTACTCAGTTAACGTTTAATATTTCTCATCTTCATATTGTATTATTCATGAATATATTTGCTTTTACAACACACACCCTCACCCTCCCCAACCTACCATCAGATACCTTCATAAGCTTTTTCCAATTACCTTCACCTCGTACTAAAATTATTGGTAGATTTACGGGCTGATATTTTTAAATACTTCCTGATTAGGCGCGTCGAAGAGAGAATTCGAGCGTAACGCTGAATTATCATAATTTGCAACTTATTAACGAAGAAATTCCCCTGAGTTGGAAATCTGTTGTAGAATATCTTTCTTGTTGACTATTTGAATATTTATAATCGTCCGTACAAAATGGGCAACCTTTCAATTTGCATTTGAAATTGGACCGCAGACAAAGATGATAACTTTTATCACGACGAATTTCACAAATGAATGAAATTTTGAATTCGTTGCCCTCAAGTTCGTTTTAGATGTAGGAAACGGAGCGGTATTTGAATAATATCTTTTTTTCACAATTATATCGACTTTACGAGGGAATAAAAATTATGAAATTTCAAATTCAGCTATTTTTTGATTCATTTTTATACCATATGAATTGGTAAAAGGCCTAATGTGATTTGTCCAGTAGACCATGCTCGATATTAACGTCCATATCCTCAATTAGAAAGGCTTAAAGTGTTTCCCAGTTGAAAAAAATTCACATGTCTGTAAAATAAATGTCCAGATAAAGATACCCAGCTGCTAGTTTTGCTACCGGTTAACCGATAAAATGTTGAAACTAAAAAATAAGCCCAAATTGGCTGAACTGGGAACAAACATTAACAGTAGGTACCTTTGGTTATGATGCTCGTTGGAAATCTCGCAATACGGTGATCCATACTTATCGGTTACATCGAATACCATAAAAGAAAAAAGAACATTATTATGTACGAACGATTTCACCTACAAAGGGATAAAAATCTTTTTCTTTTTGTAGCAGCGTACAGTAATAAGTGGCTTAAAATCCACCTAACGCACCCCAACAACTTACCCTTTCAAAAATCTCCTTTAAATCCTTTTTTAAATCCTACCACGCCGAGTATGATAACCCATCCATGTCCCGTTACACTACTTAAGTCGACTACAATGCTTACAGAGATGAAAAAATCTGTGACGTCACGTAATCTTTTCACCGCGTCAAGAACAAAAAGGTATTTATAATTCATAACGCGAAGACGACGAGCAAACACTGAAAAGTCAATTGTCAAGTTTTTTTTTCATCGTCATAAGCGTCGTTTTTCTTCGTGGTTTTTTGCCCCGTTCGTTGTTAAGTTTTTGTTTTTTCTGTTCACTTACACATATGTAATCGTCGACGTGTCTTGGTGAAAACCTTGGATACGAATTTTTTGAAATTAAATTTTTCATCTTTTATTTGACCGCTAAATGCCGAAGGGTAGGTACGCTTGGCTAAGTGTAATTGAATATCTTTCTCGAATTGTGATAATTTTTCTTTCGATGACGTTTCGCCTTTTACATGTGGCTTGAATTATTCAATCATTTGAGTGAATTAAATCTATGATTTCTCAGCAACTAAGCATTTCTATCTTCAAAAAGTCCCTTCAAGTAAACACAATCAAAGCGAATAATTTTAAAATAATGTAGTAAGTGTAGGTACTTTATCATCGTTGAATTTCCGTGCTTCGAGTGAAACAACACGCAGTAAATCGTCGACTTACACAGAATGTCTTCATAAATGAATTTATTTCGTTAAATATTAAAGTACAGTTTGTTGTACTTTTTACTTAAAGTTAATACGTAGGTAGGTGTAGGTACTTCGGAACACTCGATTCCGCACTCCCACGACGACGATATGAAAATTAATTATATTTATTCAAAGGTTTTCCACATAAAGCGAATAGTTTTCAAAATACGAGAAATCTCCAAATTTTGGAATCGTTAATATTCTACGAAGGAAAGATGTACCTAGGTATATTCAAGACCCGCGTTCGATTTCACGGAGATCACGATGAATAGAGGCACCTTCCTAGGACGGGTTAAAAACATCATGTGTCTCAAGCTAAGGAGGGGAGGAAAAGGGAAAAAAATACAAAACATTTATCACATCAAAAGGTAATACAGGTAGATGGTACGCGAAAACAAATAACAAATTCACTATACCATTTTGGTACTACACAAAAACAATGGCAAATTGATCAAAAATACTCGATAATATGCTCATCATATAATTAAGATATTTACTCTCGGCCACTTCGTCGTCGTCTCGGTTACGCTTCTTTTTCTCTTTCTTCTTCTTGGAAGCCTACGAGAAAACCATAGTTATCGAGGATTTGGATGGAAAGTACATTTACAGCCGTAAAGTGGAATTTTGCACGTATGACCAAGCTTTAACGACGATATACGCAGCCAACAAGCACATCTGTCCAGAACTGGTGAAAACGTGCGTTATCTATCTGGACAAGGAGATCAACAACGAGACGGTCACCTTTATCTATTGTCAATTACGCATGTTCAAATCGACTGTCGATAATCTGCCGTTGGAAGAGCCATTAGACGGTCCTTCGGCGCCGCCGGAAGAAGACAAACGCGGAAACCCGATCGAACCGGCTAAACAGCAAAATGACCAAAGCGGCGCTCTGATGACGCGTTATTGTTCGTCGTTACTGTACAATTGCTACCATCATATGGGCACAAACGCGGAAATTCTGCTGACTACGGATGCGCTGGAAGATCTGAATCAGAATCAGTAGTACGATATTGTGAAACGTGATACTTTACGTATAAGCTCGGAGATGGTGTTATTTGACGCGTTGATGCGATGGTGCATACAGCAATGTAAACGATATCAATTGGAATTAACTAGTCCGAAGTATCGACGGGTGCACGGCGACGATTTAATCTTCAGCGTTCGATACCTGCTAATGAGCGAAGACCAATTCGTCTCCGGTCCGATGATGAGCGGTTTGCTGCACGATGCTGATATCGCGGTCGACGCGGTCATCTTAGGCACCATTCAGGGATTCAACTTGAACTACACGTCGTCGCTGAACCTATCAGCGAGCGTGTTGGACTCGCTGGCGCGACAAGATTTGTTCGCCGATACCTGTATTACCTTTTGATGTGATAAATGTTTTGTATTTTTTTTCCTTTTCCTCCCCCCCTCCCATAGCTTAAGACACATGATGTTTTTAACCCGCCCTAGGAAGGTGTCTCTATTCGTCGTGATCTCCGTGAAATGTAACGCGGTCATACTACAGTCTTGAATATACCTAATCACCTACATCTTTCCTTCGTAGAGTATTAAAGATTCCAAAATTTAGAGATTTCTCGTATTTTGAAAACTATTCGCTTTATGTGGAAAACCTTTGAATAAAAGCTTCAACGTTAAATTGAAATTTATCTTTATCTAATATTTGTTTTTCACGATCAAGCGCATATCCCTAAAGTATCATTTAAAGCTGACCTTTTATTCATGCTAATTTTGTGATCCGTCGACGAAAATGTTAACATGGTTTCTACTTGAAATAGGCATATAGATTTTTTAAATATTTACCGAAATAACCTCGAGAAGTTTGCTTTCTTAAATAAAAAGGTAATGATATACCATGTTTGTGAATCACGAGCAGGCGTCAATCAGAGACATTTCTTTTATTTTCTCACAAGAAAATTACCTATTCAACATTTGTTAATACTTTACCAGTCATTTGTGTCTACTAGCGAGGAGTAATGCCTAAAATGTAGATCCGACGTTGTGAATTTTTAATGATACGGTTTGAAAATTTTACAAAAACTTTAAAATCGTTGAGGACATTTGAAAGTCGTATTTTCTAACCTTTAAACGCAGCCAGGCTGATATTGAATTTTTTTTTTCAATAGCTCGTTTTGATAGGGTCTTTTTTAATACATGGATGTTAATTTCTGTGTTATAATTCTTGCCTTGGAATTCGTTTTGATATTATTTTCATATTTTTTTAATCATCGTTCAACTATGCAAGCAGATCTGCAGTGTAATGAATTTATAGATTTACAAATCGCTTTCCCTAAGAGTAATTTTTTTCAACTAAATTAAAGAAACACGACAATCGGGCAAAATAATTTAGTACGTACGTGACATTTTTTCTCACCAACGAGACGTCACTTAATAATTACTCATTGTTGTATAAAATATCGTTAAGTAAGTTTGAAATACACGCTTTAAAAATCAACACCGCCGCACGAAGCGAAGACTACGAAAAGGGTTAAGTTCTGATTTCGCATAGCGAGATTGCTACGCTTGGATTTAGCTCTGGGTAATTGTGGAAAGTTAACAGCATGTATCCTATTTAACCAACGTTCTCGTGCTCTGTCTTGTACCGCAATTTTATGTACTGTAAGTTGATGTTATTTTAACGCTGGTCTCTATTACATCCTTGTTCACTTGCTTCTACCGCTCCTTTCAAAACTTTGATTTATTACAAAGCCGGCGCTCAGGTGTAATGAAAGTTATTTCTGAGCAAATCTCGCTTTCCTTTTAGCTATTTCAAAAGAAGCATTTTCAGGTTTGCAATGAACGAGTAAGAAGTGCAGGGGTGATTTTTTTTTAATTTTTATTTGTCGTCTATGCCAAACTGTGCAGTGTGAAGGCTTTCGAAAATTGTTGAAAATAATTTTTAACTGAGGCGTGTTTTACAAAAATTTTCTTAATTTTTTGAACTTGTGTTTGTTGTTTTTGACACGACTCTTTGTAATAAATTCTTTATGAGTTTCTCAAGAAGTAAATAATAACGTAAAAATAATAAAAATTAAGAAGCAAATTGGACGTAGGAGCTGAGCGATAAACTAAAGTTGAAAAATTCTTCAAGAAAACTAAAGCAAGAAAAAAACTCGTACAGTATATAAATTCACATCGTGTACTCATTCCATAAAATTCCGCTCTGAAAACGTAAAATTAAGAACTCCGAACTCGGGGTTTATTAGTATCTAAAATTAATTCCACGCGAAGTTTTTTTTTTCGTTCAATAGACAAAGAGCCAATTATTCGTCGAAATAAACGATTGCGAGACTTGTATTCGTAAAAAGCACCCGATAATTCTATACTAAATAATATAGTTCTAACTTAAGGAGAAATAACTTGCGTTAGGTGGGTTCAGTCGATAAATGTGAAGTTTTTGCAGCTAAAAATTTATAATCGTTAGGGTGCTTTTTGTTTGTTCGACGTTTGTAATGCATGTAATTGCTTGTTTAAATAACGCTAAAAAGGAATGACAGAATGCAGAATGTTAGAATCCCATGAGATATAGATACAAAGGAGCAGTTTTTAATCTATGTGAAGATAGGTACTTAGGCTTACTTGGATTTTCAATTTCAATTTTTTTACAAATTTTTAAAACGAATGTACACAAAATAACTAAGTACATTACGTTTGAAGTTACTAAAAATAAAAACTTTCCAGAATCAATTATTCATCGGAATAGAATTTCCCAGGGTTTTATTTTTTATTTGCTTCCAAGTTGTCAACTTAACTGGCGGATATTAACGCGTCAACAAAGAATTAAATCAAACTCTATAATGAATTTTGTATGCGCCAGTAGTACACGCGTTACACCCTCGCCTAAATCTTGCGCATTGCATTTCTATTTTTAAAAACTCCACGCCAGCCACCGATCTTATGAAATATTAATGATGTGAAAACGAGTGAAGCTTTAACGTAAAAGCTTTTGTGCACCTTTGGGTCGACAGCACTAAGGCAGCGAAAATCGAGCTGTCAGCATCAACAGCCCGGTGTCGTATCCGTTCCTCAACATTGAAATGTTAAAATATTCTGATTTCCCCGGAGCATTAACGCGCAGATCTCTCAACCTTCTATTTGCCGGGACCGGGGTATGTGTTTATATCTACACGCGCCTACGTATAACAGAAGCCGCCACGGTAAATGCATATAGACATTGTGTCGTGCCGATGAGATAGTTCAAAATGGCACCAAATCGTCTCGCGAATCTGCAACTCGACACGCAACGTCGATTCTATTATCGTAATGGCGTGCTTCGTTGTGGACCGGAATTCGAGCATCTAGACTATAGTCTTCAATATTTAATACGTCGAGTTGCCGATTCAGCGTTCGATGGGATTTAATAATGATAGCAAGTCTTTATTCGCGGATTTATCGAAGGGTTTACTTTTCAGCAAATTGATTGGTGTACAATTACGTCCTCCAGAAAAGTGCACAGCTGTACTTGTTTGAAGAAGGTAGACGCGATATTACGCTAGGAACTTGGAAAATAATTTCATGAAAAAGATTTTCATAACCTCTAGGAAGTATCTTGAATTTTTAAAAATGATTCGTGGAAGTGTAACAATACAGGGTGTTCCGGGTTAGAAGCAATACCTTCCACACAGTAACTATGCAACATAATAGGAGTCTATGTATGCATGTTTGCCTAACCTCCGGATCGCAGGGGCAGCGGTATACGATTTCAAACATTTTTTTTCCAATTTTGTTTACCGGCTTTGAGTAATTACACCTTAATTACTAAAATGATTGGTATATTTTTTTTTAAATTCATGAATTGTTGAAAAACTTTACTCACTACCAACCATTCTGACCAGTGTTTCTGGAAGGGGAAAGATCTTCCAGTTCAATGACGCAAATCTTACTTTAAAAATTGAAAATACCAAAAATTGACATCATTTTGAAAATTTTGAAAAAATTTAAAAGAAGTATATAGTACATATGTACTCGTGTTTTACTTAGGTGCCAACACTAGAGAAGTAATTGATCAACTTAGACACATTCCGTAAATTTTTTCACATTTTGTGAACAAATCAATCGTAAATTTTTGCAAAGATGGTCAAAACATTACAAGAAATATAAAACTCAAGTTTTCAATATCGTATTTCTTATTTTGTAAAAATTTATCGAGTAAAATATACCCGATAAGATTTGCAACAATGCATCCACGCTAAAGTGTGACAAATTTCCTTAAAACGCTTGAAAATTGTAAATTTATGTGTCGAGAAATTCGCTATATTTTACATAGAGCATTGTTTCCTGTACGCGGAATAATGTAATATGTTTTACAAAGCGGAACGATAAACAATTTAATAATCTCTGACAAGTAGATTTGTGTTTTTCGTTGCTCTCTACAGCTCTACTACAAATACACTTGCTGAAGGTTATGAAAGCTTTACTCTAATTTGTTGAATTCCCATGTTCAACCAACTACCAACAATTGCTACAACTTGTATATTAACTAGTTTTTAATGGTCGTTGATTAATGAACTGGTTAGATTATTTTCCACGATTCGAATATGATGATAAATGACGTGATGGCTTCGTGGCTTGAAAAACGGCACAGGTACTTTTTCATGCGTTTTTTCCTCTTACTCGACGAGTAAACCATTATATGGGTCAGAATACGGAATGAGAGTTATGCTTGAAAATACCCAGGTTTACTCTTTTTCATGCCTCCTGGTAAAAGTAAATATCAATCTTTGAACCATCGATTGATATGATTTTTCTCATTTTTAGGTTAAAATAGTCTCATCGACACCTCCAGAAATTCATCTTATCTAAGCACCACTAGTAATGTTTGTTACATTTGCAATATTTCCATACACCATCCATCATTACGTAGGTATGGAAATTCACACCCCGTTTCAAAAGTATTCTCAACTCGCTAATAAATTATCTATGCCATTTTCGAATAACGTAGGTCAATTCGTTTGAAGTTTTTTTAACCGAGGAATATTTTACACGCAGAAATATGTTAATTTCAAAATCGAAAAATATTTTTCACCAGCGAAATATCATTTTCGAGGTAAGCATATACATTAGGTAGGTACTTAGACTTTCCGGCCGTCTTTTTTTTTCATAAATAAATCTATCCTTCAAAATGTCCCATTACTCATATCATACCATACCTGCACGTATGTTAAAATTGATGAATTGCTTTGGCAAAATCATTACCGAAAGTACTGTCATTGCAGTGTATCTTCTTCGATTATCATTTGAACGGAAAAGGTCGTCGCATTTCTTAATAATAAAGAAACATTACGCCTCAAGATGAAAGACGTGTAACGTTAAAAAAGGAATCTAGCACAAAACTCACATGACAAGAGAAAATATTTTTCATGATTTTTGCCGTATTTACAAATGACAAATTTGTCGACTTTTGATACTTAAAAGCTTCAACAATATTTGTTCACAATGTGCAACCGAATCGGGTGAGACATATAAATGAAATGAACTCGAATCGCAGATCTATTAATTTTGCTATTCGAATAATTAGATTGTTTGGAAAACATGAAGTAAGAAAACTAAAATTGCATCTACATAGATGCGAAAAAAATCATCGTTGACTTTAGTCATTGAAAAAGGTCTCATAAAATAAAACTCTATTGTGTTTTATCAAGTGACGCTACCTAAGCTACTTCTTTTTCTAAAATTCTTCTATTTTTTCGCTTTCGAATAAAGAATAAAAGCTTTAAAGCTTATATTATATTAGGGAAATCTAGTTACTCGCACATGATACACAAAACGTTTAGTTTACGAAGCTCGGTTCCACATAGTGAATAAATTTCACGATGCGGTTTCACATACTTACACGGCTGTCAGTATAAACATGTCATTGTCAAATTGACAAACCGTTGAAAATCACCGCACATGTACGCAAACGCCACTAAATGGATAGTGCAGATTTCACTTTGAAATTTTCCGGCCTTAACGTGCTTCAGTAACCGCTGATTTTTCCTTCGTTTCTCATTAATTACTAGGGGTGAATTTATGAGTAAACCTGAATAGAAACGATAACCGTATTACGAGGAATCGCCAATGCGTTAATAATTTTTACACTTGTCTTAACGCGCTCTTTCATTTAATTAAAATTTTCAAAATGTTTCACGAATTTGTATTATTAAAAAAAAACTACTAATGAATTACCTAATACTTGCGTTTTTAACTTTTTCATTGTGGGGGTGATTGGGTATCCGAATACCAATCAATCATTCATAAAAAAGCGAAGCTACTGTTGGTTATTTTTATTATAACATCGGATAATATCTTAGGTGAATTTTCTCGTCGAATAATTTATACCTTTATGAATGTGGAATTTAATTTTGCAAATAGCTTCGATTTGGTTTTAGCGCTTATTGTACAGTATAATACCAAATTAATGATTTTGTTTCCAATGTCGAAATATTTGGAACAGAAATTGATAGCTGGTACTGAGTAAATGTAGATACTCGTTTTGTTACGGTTCCGTTGGTTTAAATCAAACGATTTGAGAATAGAAAAATTCGCGTAATCATCTTCATTTCCCTTTTGTTGTATAATCTTATACTGGAAAATGCTTACGTTTCAACAGAATTTCTAAATCATTTAGAAATGAAGTTTCAACCCTTTTTATTATATGAATTTATTTCCTATACAAATGTAGTACCGAAATGAGAAAAAATGTATAACCATATCTGTAATTATTGAGATTTAACAGTACATAGAAGGCTGTGGTTAATATTTCACAAATCACATGCATTTCTTTGTACAGAGTGTTTCGCAACCGGTGCACCGCCTTCATACCCACGATGCAGCTGTCCAAACTATACAAGTATATGTATGGTAGTCAATTCTAACTTTTGAAGGGGCAATGTGCCCCCACAAAGGTTTTTCTTTAGAACGTCGTAACTTAGTTGGTAATGCAGATAAACAAAATTTCAAGGAGTTCATCGTAGAACTTTTTGAACCCTTTAATGATTAGTCATGTTCATATTTCATCTAACTCTAAAATTGAAGGAGCTACAACAATTGAAAAATTTCTACACTTCATAACCCCATTGACTTTTATGTAGGACAAAATTTACATAGGCCCATCTGGTTGGAATATACCTACAAAATAGGATGTCAAAGTTTTGCCTCACTCTTAAATTGAAGGAGCTACAGCTATTCAAAAATAGGAGCAGAGCATAAAAATTGTAAAAACTGATTATAGCTCCTTCAATTTTAGAGTTAGGCAAAACAATGGTACATCACTTTGTAAGTTCTGAAAATCCTAACAATAACGTACTCATGCAAATTTTGTTTAACATGAAAATTGAAGGACTTGAGAAACATAAAAATTTTCAGTGTTATACTGTAGCTCCTTCAATTTTAGAGTTGAATCATAAACATGACTTATTTTTTAAGGGTTTGGAAAGTTCTACAAAAAGTTCCAAACAAATTTTATCTGTCTTTATCAACCAACTGAGTTACAACGTTCTAAAAATGAACTTTTGTGAGAGTATAACTTTGTTCCTTCAAAAGTTAGGTCGGAAATTATGCATACACTTGTATAGTTTGGGTAACTGCATCATGGATATGAAGGCGGTGCACCGGTTGTAAAACACCATGTATTGAATGTGAAATCATTTGATCGAATTTGAGAGAGTTCGTTTCATTTGAGAATGCTGTAAGGCGTTCAGATATGCAACTTATTCAGCACGTATTTTAAAAATAATGATTCAGATAGGCAACGTGTTTTTTACATTGTTGATAGACCTCAATGAAAATTATAATGTTGAATAGGTTTAGGATTTCTATAAAAATTGACCAAAAATGATCCTTCCAATTTTTTTTTTAAATTCTATTTGCTTATAAATTTAAATTATTAAAATTGTGGAATGCCGCACGGTAGGACAAATAAGTGTACAAGTGTATGTTTTAAGGTATTATATCAAAAAATTGTCCCATTTGATCAACAACTGAAGTTGTAAGATTTTAGAAACTTCAAAATAAGGTCGTGTAACTTCAATTTTTTACAAAATTGAGCATTTTTTTGATATTACAATATTCTTAAACATACGCTTGTTTGTCCTGCAGAGTGATGTTCCGCAAATTTAATTTTTCCGGGCAGTTACAGGGATTTTAGTGATGTTTCCTGTAAAAATTGGCAATGCAACCCACCATACCCATAGTCCCGTCCTGAGATGGTAGTTGTTCGAAACTGATTTTTTCAAAATAAATTAATTTCAATTCCAATTATTTAACAGAAAAAGATTTGTTTCTTGACATCTTCAAACGACGCTTTGCTATACATTCGACGTCAAATTTTTCATATTTCATGTTTCTATTGGATCTCATTTCTCGCGTTATTTGAACACCATAAATCGTTACCTTCGGTTTAGCAACATTTAATGAAAACGTTCACGTCATAACCAAACAGTTGTACTTACCCTACCTATAACCATAATTCATCAGTAATATAGCGTTAACAATAATATGGTAATTATAAAAACGAAATACAATTGAAACACCACAACGCCATAATTATTCGGACGCGTTTACAAAGGCAAAAAAGTTGTAAAAAATTCACTGTCCGAGTCCATCATGTTAAAGATTCAGCAACAAACGTGGTTTTGCTGAAAATGATTAATTGATGGGGTTTGTTTACATTACAAAATTAATGAGTAAGCTGTAGGGCTAGTTGCGATGAAACATTAGTGATGTACTATACTCAAGCCTAATCAAAGTTTATACACTGTTAAAAGGTATAATGGTATGTCGGACAACGTTATCCTTTTCTATTACGCGATCGTAGCTATAGCAAGACAATCGGAATCGTTTAATAAAAACCATGAGATTCGATTTAAATAGCGCACGATAAAAAGTCTCTGTTGGGTAAAACTTCGCACAATCGGATTTTACTAACGAATAAATTTATTCCCAGTCAATGGCCTACTTTTGAAAATTGGCCTGGTTACTAAAAGTTTGTTTTTAGATTAAAACGCGTTATCCTTCTTCATTAAAAAGGATGAATTAGAATGAGGTCCTAAGGGTTAATATCGCTAATATGATAAAGCTTGTTTCTACATTTTCGTAAGGTCAAACATTTTCGTTCACATTTAATTGCTAAGCGAAGGAAAACAATTTCTTTTATGTCTCATTACCGTTGATCGGCATTTCTTATGATTTAATGCAAAATAGTTTTGTCTCAATATTTTCACATGTAATTAATAACCTTGTAAACTAGCGTCTTCGGGCGTTTAACGTGTTTTTAATGAAAAACAAAACGTTTAGTTAATCTAACAACATAGTTGAGATTAAAAAGGCGGGTTTAATAACGCCTTTTGATTGTGTTTAACTGCTGAAGCCGACTCTTTAAAAGAAATTCTTATTTACCTCTAGGTATTGGTAAAGAATCGATGCACCGGAGTTTAAAAATTTCTCCTATATTAACTGACGTTTAATTTCAACTTTTACCGGTAAGATTTATCATCATTAAGGTTTTGGAAATTGTATATATCAATTTTGTAAGACTTCGTTTATGAATTCTTTCTTCATCGAAGTATTTCCAAAATTATGTTACATACGGGAGCTCATTTTTGTACGGTAATGTGAAACATGCTGCACACTTAAACTTAATACCAATGCAATTATCCTTTATTTCTATTGTAAGCAAAATTTTCCTCGCTGATCCTTCAACAATACGATGTTCATATCTTCACACCAAAGTTTTATTGCTATCAATATCCCATCAATGGAAAAAAATACCAGACAAATGCATTCCAACCGATTATACGTGTAGATTACAAAGTCCTACCTGATGCTTGTTTCCATACTAAAATTAATTCCATAAAATAACTAACAAAGTGACTTCAAATCAGTTCCTCGATCAATCATTCAAATTATCTAAGATAACCTGTTTAATCGTATCGGAATTTTCGGAACATTAACTTTGTACCCGTTGTAAGAATAAAACGTAGTAGGTAAATAAAACAATCCATCCCAACGTTTATATCCATAAATAGATACTTAAAGTAGGTATTTATCAGTTTACCTATCAAATTTCTATTTGAAAAAAAATGTTCTTCAAACTTTACCCAAATTTATTGTAAATTAAAAACTTATCGTCGTTTCAAGAAAATGATAAATCCGAGTTTAAGGTCAAGAGAAAAACCTTTTAATCATAAAACGTTATTTCCCAACCCAATGCTTCGCACTAATGGTAAGAATGAATATAAAAGCGCCATTCATGATACAATAAAAATTTTCAAAATAATTTTTAGATTCTATTTGAGATAATATTATATCGTAAATACACAACACGTGTATTTATTGTTTTTATTTTATGAACCACTTCGCCTCCTTTTATACGACGAAACCTTTATACCAACAGATCTACCTACTTAGTACTCAACGACTATGCCTAGACCTACGAAATGAACTTAATCCTAAACAAATCTTTGAAAAATATTTCCATGGAACGACTGTATCGCAGCTGATTATGTTTATGAGATTTTTATTCGCATAAAAACGCTATTTTCAATCATTTTACGATTCGTATTTCAAAGGTGCGAACAGGAAATGAGAGGAGGTGAAAATATAATTTTTCATCGATAAATATAAAATCTATCAACATCACCGAGGATTTAAATATTTACGCAAAAAACATCCAAAGGGCGTAACACGTTTTACTCGTACGAAGTAAAACCTCAAAGGGATAATAAAAAATAAAAACATATTCGGGATTATATTTTTGAAGTAACGAAAGGGTAGGTAATCTTGGTATGTGTAAAAAAAAAAGTTTTTGCGGATCGTTTATGAAAAAATGAAATAAAATACGAAATTTGCAAAGCATTAAATCAAAATGTTCAACCAAATTTTTTGAGTTTTTAGACGAAATATATTTTTTGTATGATAATAAAGAGAAATATTTTGAATATTTTTGGTAGGTACCAAAATTAAAAAAGATAAAAAAATACTGTAATACAAGAAAATTCATGTAAAAAAATTTTTTGAATAACGATGAAAATTTCAAGTTGCAAAATATAATTCGATATATCAACAATTTTAATAACTTTCAAATTTCATACTTAATTGAGTTCATTTTTTTTTAGCTTAAGTCATTTCTTTCGCGATTTTGGAAACTTTTCATTTTATGTTCGGTTAAACTCTCATGAGAAATCATTCATTTCAAAATTTTTCAGCCAGAGGAAAAACGAATGATGCTTTTTGTCACCTAAAATAATGGAAAAGTTCAAATAATCTAATAATATAGAAAATTATGAAAATGTGAAAACTTGAGATTTTCTGGTCACATTTTGATAATAATCAATGTAAATTAGTGTCAACTCATTCATCCAAAGGAAGCATCAAGTTGAATAATTTTAAATTTAAATTAAGAATGAAAATCTCAATATATGTTCAAATTAAATATCATTAAATATTTCAAAAACAACTTGAAGCCTTCATAATATATAATTGCATTTTGGGTTCGTCATTAAAAAAAATCCAGAAATATGCTGCGTGCTTTAATGTTACTCGCTCTCGAATCAATCAAATTATCAGATCCGATGGTTGGACATGAAAAAAATGAATCCAAAAAGACAACACTTGACAGTTGACATACCAAAAACCTGGGTTACTTTTTCATCACTATAACACATACAAGAAAAAAAAAACCCTTCGATATTTACGAAACGAATCCAAATTAACGGAGAAATAACTGACATTTCAATTATTTCGTAATTACGAAAACTAACGCTAGTTTCGAGGACTCTCGCTACAAAACGTTGAAATTATTTCGTTAAAGACTTCATCGTATCAGACACGCCTATTTTCTTACAGCATTCGACTTAATGGTAACGAACTAGTTAAACGAACAAATTCTATGAGTAAATGAAAAATTCAACAACCCGAGTATTCGAACTAGACGATGACGGTGGCGTTTCCATGCATAGGACGAAGATAAAGAAAATACGAGACGAAAAGATAATCTCACAACGAAAACTTATTACGTAAAATTCGAAAGTAAATCTAAAATACAATTTATTTACCATTACGAGTAATTGTGTAATTTTTATTTTATACAAAGCGCGTACGTACTGGGGTCGTTGCAACCCTGATGCAATTCCAAGTCTCTCGCAATTCAAATTCCTATCGTTATTACTATTTGTGCTGCGCCACTATAATAAGCGCACTTATTGCATTTTTATGCCAAACTTTACGCGAATAAATTCCATTTATGGATTACGATTTGGAGAAATTAAAAATCACCATGTCGAATCGTAAGATTTAAGCCATAACATAAATTTCATTTCACTCCATTAAAAAGAAAATTTCCCAAATGAAACGCGATAACTTGTATTTTGAAATTTTTTCTATTCGGATGCTTATACAACATCTTGATCATTATTATGGTGTACCATAATATTGCTCGTTTATTTCTTTTTCTTTTTTTTTTTTGTACATCGAGACAAAGCATACATAACAAATGTATCACCAAATACCCCGATAAATAATAAAAAATCAAGATATAAATTTAAATTCACTCAAATACCGCAATAATTTTAAAATATTTTCGCCTCGTATGACAAAACTTGGCTATAAGTGTAGACGATTTCGAAAACTAGAATAGTTTCGAAACGTATCATGTAATAAAATGAACGTTTTAGATTAAAACCGCAACAAAGCCCGGCTTTCATCGATATTAAACAAAAAAAAGATACTGCTTACCCTTTCTATTTTTATTCCCACGTTTTGATATTTTTTTCAAAATGGAAACTTTCAAATTAGAATAAAATTTTGGGTTCAAGCGTCACACGTTCGTTGGGGGGTGTTTCTATACATTTTGCAAATGACGTGACATGTTTTTTTTTCGGTCGTTAAAATATTCTAATCCCGATTATACATATTCATTGCGATGAAAATTAAACATCTTGTATGTGCTGGTATTTTTGCAAAATAAATGATATAATTTACGAGAATTTTTCATTCAAAATGTAAGTTCTTTTTTCCATTTAAGCGTACGTAGATTACAACATTTCATAATTTTCTGGAACAACACGTGAATCTTACGAATCGAAAAATAACGACCTTTTATGACTTTACAAGTCAAGTGGTTAACTGAAGTTGAACGGATGATCAAAATTTTTGACAAGTTTTGAAATTGAAATATAATTTAATTATTACATGGAGCGGTTCCAAGTTCCAGCCAAAGTAAAATTTCAAAAATTACTTTATAAGGGTTACTGCAACTTCATAAGGTGTATTTCTTGTTTATTACAGATTTAACATCGCTGTATCATCATCTTTAAGGGATAACGTTGCATACAAAAAAGAATAACAGCAACTATGATGTCAATAATTTTTGTCACTTAAAATTTGGAATATTTTAAATTAATTGAAAGGTCATTTATGTGGATAGATAAAAATTAAATATCAATTATTAGGGTGTAAATTTATTATAAAATATAATCTATTCCTAAAAAAAAAATTAAAAAGTGACCTACAATTAAAGAAAAATCAAACAATTTTTTTAAATTATAATAAAAAATAATTAGTTGATGAAAAGTAGAAATTAATTTTATAAAATTTAAATAATTATTAAAATTATGTATACAAGAAAAATTAACACTTGAGTAAATTTTACTCACAGTTGACGAGGTTTCCTATGCCGCTATAAATCCATTGTCGAAACCAACCTTAAATTTAAAATTCACACAACCATTTAAAAAAATTCACTGAACTCAAATTATCCGAAATCTACAATCAAGAAAAACTTTCGCCGGTATATTTAAAATCACGTGATTACGTCAATTGAAAAAGCGCGGGAAACTAAAACGCGATTCAAAGGACTTTCCTATCTGACGCGAGAAAACGAATTACTGTCTCAAGCCTTTCCGCTATTGTCGACTAACTTAAAACCACCCCCACCATTACACGGGGTGTGTTCTACAATCCAGTAATGCATTTGTACGGTTACCCTTTTTCTCTTTATAATTTTTCTTCTCTTCATTGTGGTGATTTTTTTTTGCTTTAGCATAACGTCGTACCTCATTGTTTTTAAAATTTCATCACCTTTTTCAGTTTATTAATTTATGGACGAGATTTTATCGGACAGATGAAAAATATGTTTTTTATCGATAATCTTATCTTTCGTTTTAAAAATGTTTATAGCTATTGAAATTCTGCGATGTAAATGATTGTGAATGAATGATTGGGTAACAATGAAATAGTTATGAAATTAATGGCTGATGCATCTGTATTATAAGTGCATCACTTGTGTATAATTTTCAAAATTCAAAAAAAAATGTTCAAAATTAATTTTAGAAGAAAGTTTTTTGTTGAAAATTCACCAAATTTACTGACAATACCAGCGTGATCAAAAAGCGTTATTTTTTTCAAAGGAACCGTTATTTTTTACAATGGCTCACGCAGACTCGTAAAAAAATCCGAGCCCGGGAAACCCCCCCCTCCTAAGGCAGGGCCTGACAGTTATACGTTCAGGTTTTGCCCGCGGAAAAAATTGAAAATTTCGCTACTCACAGGCTTTAAATTTTTAAATACTTTATATAATTACAGTTCAGTGATTCAATATTAAATTATTCATTTTTTATCGAAATTCCGCGTCTTTTTTAGCCCCTATTCGTTTTTTCTGGACGATTTTTACAAGGAAACGAAAAATTTGCTGTTTTTTACCAGTGTTGGTGAAGATTTACATCGAATAAGTTAGATTATAAGGTCTCTGTCCCAATACACCGGAAATAAATGAGGAAAAATGTAGTGTAATTCCTTCATATGTGGTTTTAATTTACGACTTGCTCCAATACATAACAAAATGCAGATGAAAAAAAATCTAAAAAGATAAGCGCATAAAAAAATCCCAATATTTGTAAATGCATGGTTCTAGTTTCAGATGTCTCCAAAAAATTCACCCATAAATAGAAAAATGTTCGTATTACACGACGATTAAAAATTTAACACTCGACTTTGTCGTCGGCTTGTACCAGAAAAAGAAACGTTGAAAAAGCATTTCGCGCGCCAAAGAAAAAAGCGCAAAATTTTAAACGATTTTTCTTCGAAGCAACTTTATTCTCGGTAAATAAACTATACGCGAGCGATTAAAAAACAGCACCGGAGAAATTTTTAAAACTACGTCACGAAAATTTTTATATAAAAAAACACACACACGCACACTTGGAGAAACTTATACGAAGGCGATGCTACCAATAATATCGAAAATAAGATTATGGCGAAGAAACGGTCATCGTTTCGGAAGTAGAAAAAAAATGTAGTATAAACAGTAAAAGCAGAAATCGTTATCTTGGGAGCAATTGGGACATTGTCGCCACAAGAGCGGCGTAACTTAATTCTGGCGAGTTTTTCTACAGCTAAAACCGCTCTTGTAAACGGTAAGAAACACGCTATTTTTTCTTATAAACGAAAATAAAAAAACTTTTCCCCCCGAAAGTTTCGCGGTTTAAGTTACATTTTAGAGGGCCAATTATAAAATGAATCAACATAACAACTTCGGTAATAAAGTCGACGACTTTTCGCTTAAATAGAGCGAGCATTTCGGCTTAAGTAGAATAAGTTTTTAAAAGTACATTTTTAACAAAATTTATTGAGTCGCGTATTGAAACAAAACGCTGCTGGAATCGAATTTGAATTTGCAACTTTTTTATGGTTCAGTTACGCGCCAAATGTAGCGTACGTTTTAACCAAATCTCACAGAAAGGAGATCGCCGGTAGATTTTTTTCAAATAAACTTGTAAAAAAAACTAACATCGAAATTTTCATATCACGTTGGTTCGAAGCTGTGACTTTTCAAGTAGTTTCTGGTTTAATTTCATTATTCTATAAGCACCGCAGCTTTAATACATATTACGAATTTACTCCTCCGTACTCCTTTCGTAACTTCATTTTTCGTCAAAAATTTCATACAAATATTTCTCTACCAATTCTAAGATAAGTTTAATTGTAAAATTAAGAAGATACTCGATTCATGTCGACGCCTTTAAAAACTTTTTCCCCCCATTTTTCGTTACTCGACGTTAACGAGATCATCTGTCTCTCTTCATTCGTCACATAACAAGGTTTATCACGTGTGCGCAACTATTTGACGCGATATATTCTCTACTTGACAAATTTCAAAAATAAATTTGCTTGGAAAAGCGCACTACGTAACGCGGTTAATCGAAATTGTAACGATGACCGAGTGAAATACCCACCTCTGCCCTGCATTTTAAACTAATTATCGTAAAAGGGTGTTTCAATTAGCGGATTGTACAGATTTGGGGAGGCTTTTTGGCGAAAAACACTGGTTCGGTAAACGCGACTAGTTTATTTACATTTTTAGCGCAATGTTGAATAAATGTGTTTGCGAACTAGCGAGAGGCGGCCGAGATCGTCGAATTAATGTTTTAATTCCAATTTTTCCGCAAAAATTTACAACGTAAAGAGTTATTTTTTGCAGGTAAAATCAGCCAGATATTTCCGCGATATCGGAGTTGGGTCATTTTTAATCGAATGAAATTAACACTTTCGCAGACTTCCTCTATGATTGGCCTAAATGCGAAACGTTTTGATAATATTTATTTCCTAAATTCTGTTTTTTCTCATTTTAAAAACTTTTTTAAATTGACATAATTTATGAGTTGAATATAGAAGTTCTTGAGAAGGGACTTTTTTTTTACGCATATTACACATATTTTTCGAACATCTCATTGATGTTGATTACTTTATACCTGGTTAAAGTATACCACAAATCAGGGCCTTGCAGAGAAAATCCGGCCCCCGGGGAAAAATTATACAACCTGCTTTCCCTTGAAAGGGTCTGACATTTTTTCCTAAGGCCGGTAATTTTTTCCAAAGTAGCCGTTATAAAACGCACGCGGGCCCCTAAAAAAATCCGGGCTCGAAAAACCCCTTCCCCTACTGGCTGGACCTGCCACAAATAAGTAGCATAGAATACAATCAATCTAATAAATAAAACACATAAAAAATTAAAATTATCAGAAAAAAATTCAATAAAATGCATAATATCGATATTCAAGTTATAACGTTTCTCTGACAGTAGAAAAATTTTCTAAATTTTCGAATCAATTCGTTACAAACCAAAAAAAACGATATGTAATGAAACGATGTCAAAAAAAACGACACATCATTGAAATACACCATTCGACATTTTCTGAGAGAGAAAAAAACGAAAAACGAAATTGATATCGCGATAAATTTTATATGCACAAAAAATTATTTACTGAAAAATTCAACGAATATTCGTGCTATACCGAAATTGGCGAAATGTATCTAAATTTTTTTTGCTATTCGGTTACATTTATTTTTATAGTTTCCAGCGATACACTATTTCACAAAAGTTTGTGGATTTGAAGGTCAACAAACTGGGTACAACGATTGCTAAAGCAATGAATACGCTAGAAATCTTTCCACTATGAACATGATTCTTAACAAAAGAAACTACTCGTACAATAGGAAAAAAAAAACATTGTGGTAAAGCTGTTTTTTACGAAAATTATAGTACGATGAATTTTCTAGCCATTTGAAAGAGTACTGAGACGAAAGGGGTTGTATAATTTACCATATTTTAGCAATATTTTATTACATTCGCGAAAAAATTACTCTTAACGGTGGCTATGTACACTTTCAATTTGATTTTCAAAATACATTATTGAGAAATTATAATGAATAATTAATAAGATGATATTACGATGCCATAGTACATTGTCGGATTATAAAAGGACCACCATCTGTTCATCAACACACCCTTTTTTCACTCAAGAAGTGTTGTTTCTTGAAAATTCCAACATAAGTAGATAAATGGTGTAGGTAACAGGTAGAGGTACCTATTAAACTTACTTTACCTATATCACAAACTTCCTCATGCATTCAGTTTTACAATTTTTTCCCTTTTGATTAAGAAATACAGCAAAGTCTACTCAGACGAAGGATATATCAAGTTGAAATTATGAAAAGAAAAATGCTCTAGTGGAAACCATTTGAATTTCGTTTAACCGAATGCAACTTAACGAGAAAATATTCATTATGTACTAAAACAGAAACACTCAATTTGGAAAATTCAACATCACTAATGAAAATGTCCGATAGTACGACAACGTCAAAAAATATCTAACCAAAACACGTTCCCATTTTAACAAAAAATTTAATAATGCACCGAGAAATTTCTATTTTTAACTTATTAAAGCGCACTGTCTAAACGAAAGGGATAATTCTTCGCGAAAAACTTTCATAATAATAAAACACAAAGAAAAAAGGATTTCTTATATAATAAAATGGACAACTGCTGGGCGTTTATATTTTTGACATAAAACGACGAATATACCAGCAATAAGTTAAGACTTTACTTTCTCCCCCGCGAATTTTACTTCGTAATACGTAGATGTACATTTAGTGGAAACTGGAATAATCTTTAAGGCGTTCTCTTATCAGACGCCACGCGTTGTACTCGTGACAAAAATTATTGGGTAAATTGAAATTTTCCCTTGGCGGTTCGTTACACATGGTCGTATAAAATAACACCGTCGTGTTTTTTTTCTCTCTTGAAATGTTTTTCTTTTGAGATGTGCGAAATGGATGAATGTGATGCGTTTTGCCGCGTAGGGTCGACGTTTATTTTTTATCTACCAGTGAATTACGCAAGGGATATCTTCGAGTAATTCTACATACATGTTGATCTTGTAAGAGATTAACAAAACGGTTATAACGTACAATATTCGTCTGAGTTTAAAATTATTATCACGTTGAAGCAAGAAAAAGTGAAATTACGTTATGACCTTTTGAATATAAAATTGAACCGAGGTAGCAGAGTATCAAAAATTTTTGTAGGTAGTGAAGACAGCATAAGTAGATAGAATAAACGAATAGAAGTTGTAGCGGGTGATTTTCGTATTAATTAATAATTTTAATTATTTATTCCATTTCAAATTTCCATCAATTAGCGAAAGGATGACGTTCGTCAGGAGGCGACACTGACAGATGCGTGTGTATGTCTGAATACAGGCGACAGGTTGCATTCGTGGTATACTTTAATACTCGTAGGTAAAGTACGTTGCGAACGCTACTTATAGTGAAAATAACCTAATAAACGTTGCTCTTAGTAGCTCAATCAATTATATCAATATTTATATATTTGATCGACGCTATTACAGATCTTTGAGTAAAATGAATCCAATCCTCTGCACTATATAAATACTATCCATTTGGAGGATGCTACTCGATAGCGCATCTTTCCGCTTAACTGAGGGAAAAGGCGCTACACTATCGTTCATTTACGAACGAATATATTTAATACAGCTCATTTCACCTAAAATACGATAAAATTAGTCTCTCACTGGGTTGTCGCTTCTAGCGTGATCTGACTAAGGGCTTAAAACTTTAAAAAACTTCGTCTCTCTGGGTTGCCACTTCCAGCGCGGTCTAAAATAGGGACATAGATCTAAAAAAAGTCTTTCCGAGGTTGCCACCTCGACGCGACCTGTTTAGTGGTATAATATCAACGTTTCGTCAAGAGAGTTTATGCGACTTGATCGACACTTCGTGCGTGACGCTGTAGCAAAGCCTTTGCAAAGTGAATCATCCATCTTGAAAAATGATAACTCAACACGACAATTTACTAAATAACCAATGATGGAAATTTGGTTAAATTCCCACAAATCCGTGCCTTGTTCCGAGGTAAAAATATCTTACACATCGATTAAATTTCAGTGTATAAAATCTCTCGGTGAAAATTTCCAGCACGTTCAAATCCTCCAAAAAACTGTTTCTTATTTCACGAAAATATTTCAAAACATCATACGGCGTTAAGTAAACTTGAAAGCACATCTGAAAACTCAATCCTCGTGGCTTGAAAATACATACCTACGCAGGAAATCGAAAAAAACCTTCGTATCGATTTCAATCTGAATATACCTTTCAAATACGGCAAAACTTCATTCCGGAAATAAAGCTTAAAACAAGCTCAAACTGGTAAAAAGCAAAAGAACGTAAATGCCGAAGTCTGAGGTACATGTCAACGATGACTGTAATCCACAAGCCATTTAAGGATGAATGTCACGTTTCCACCTAAATCTTAGGACTCTGTACGAACGTTAATACTAGGTAATCTTCAATGCTGGACGACAAATTTCAATTCTAAAAGCCACTTTTTTCACGTTTTTTCTCTCCGGTCTTTCTTTTTACCTTTTTTTTAATCGGATAAAAACGAAGTTAACTGGAATTAATTCTGCGCTAATGCGACACATCCCCACGAATCATTAACGAATGCGAAAGAGGTATTTCACCATTGTTACTAAGAAAATTCCATTTTATTGAGGTAACCTTTAAATTACAAGTTGGCAAAATGTTTGATTGGTTTTAAACGTTTTTCTTTTCTTTTTCCGAGTATAAAAAAATGCAGGTAAATACGTGAAAGTAAATATTTATATAAATGAACTAACATCCATGTAAGCTGTTGCGTTTTGTTTATACATGATTTCTAATTCGTTGGTTTTTCAAATTATTTCCTATATTTTCCTTAACAATCCTGTCTTAATTCTTTCATGATCATAATACACGAGCATCGCGAGTAACTTGTGTTTCGCGAGCACCGCACGATATCCAGAGTTCAGTGTACCAATGAATACAAAAGTCCTCCTACACCAAAATAGACAACAAAAATAACACCTCAACTGAGAATACAAAAGTGATAAATTATCTTTGGCTGAAAAAACGGAGTAAAAAAATCTTAATCTTTCATGCATATAACACTAACGCGTATATTATACAAAGAATACAACGATGACATAAGTTCAAGAAAAAAACGATACAAACGTGTAGAACAACTTAACGGCTATTAAAGGTGTGAAGGGACCAAGAGTTCAGTTGGTATGCACATGGATACTTGGCCCTTCTAATTCAACAACGTAGGTATTCAATTTTATTTGCGAAAAATTTTCACAACGAATTCCCACTTTGAAAATTTTATTGGTCCCTGTGCTTGCACCGAAAATAGGTCGCGTTCTGTAACAGTTTCCAAATACAGCATCACTATTTTTTTCTTTTTTTACAAGGTAAATCTTTCGTAAGTTACGTTAAATAAAAAAATATATTCACCTAATCCTGGCTACAGCATGCATGCGAACTTGGTAATTTATTACGGGCCGACTTCCGGATTGCACAAAATAAAAATGAACGTACTGTGGAATATTAAACAATTAAAAGCTTAACTTTATGAAGCTTGGTCGTTATTATTTCAGCAATAATTCATCACATAAAACACCAGCGTTTTAGTTGATCTTTTTTGATCATATATACGAGTATGTACCATAAATGTACAAACAGCTTACCTTATGCATAACTACACTTACCCAGCAGTAGAGCCAACAACACGTCGAAATGTTTAATCGAACACAAAAGCATGGACGAAAAAAAAAAGCTTTTTGGACGGAATGTCGGAGTACACCGCGATGTTGTATCTCGGATATTTTATCTGAAACGATATTACTTTTTTATTTAAATCGACCTCAGAGTTATTGTGACAGACCACACATGTATTCGAAATCGATTCGACAGATTATAGACCAGACAACACAATGTAACTGAGAAGCGTGTTTAAGACGCTTAAATATTAATATGTTTGGTAACATTAACGTAATAATCGCTACGATGCGCCGCCGTTACGTCGTCGAGTATATTGGAATCACATCTACATATAAAGTAGTATTACCGCAGCATTTCGCCTTCGTCAAAATTTCAAGTTTTAATTACTCTATGGTTCATTTTCATTAGTTCATTTCTCATCTGCTGCCGGTGTTGTTACAACCCTACCGTCTTCGTCACTGCTATTTCTGACGTCATCGTGTATTTGCATTTTCAACACTAATTGTATTTATATTCGGCCGTGTATATTCGAGGTAAATATAATACGTGTATCGAATTTACTACATGTATGGAACTTTGCATATATTCGAATTAGCTAACTACAAGAAACTATTCGTAGAGAGAGAGAGAGAGAGCGCGCAAGAGTTTTGCGCTAGCGCTTTTTTTTCATTCTTCATTGTATCTATCTCGTTTCGCGTATATAATACTTGGTCTAACACACGAGTTTATAAGCTATCTTTGTCCATGCTTTTCATAAATGTACTACACATAAAGGCCGTCAAGAGACAAGAGATACCTTATGGAACGGTAGATTTAAAGATGTTTTCGGCAAGAATAGAGTTTCTCGGGAATTGACGTTTTAAAATGAATTCCCGTAAATTCATAATGTTGACATTTTTTGAATAAATTTCAACAATGTGTCCAAGAGATATCAACGAAATCAATAAAGATATCGCTTGATAGAAAAATTCGTTCAGAAATAACGAAAAAGCGAATCAAAAGAGTGAAATTTGAAAACCGAAAGCGAGCAGTGTTGCCAACATCCCTCTCCACCTCAAAAAATATTGAGTTTTTAAGAAAAAAAAACTTATGATTTTCTTGAGATGTCAAGCCAAGCAGTATGTGTGTCATTTTAAAAGGAATTTTGAACTGATTGTAGCCAGTTTCTGAGCTTCTGAGCTTCATATTAGGTAGCTCCTCGTCCTGTATAATTAAATCCAATCATTATATTGTATTATCTTTAATTCATTACAGCCATAAAAATCAATGTAATCAGTTTAAGAATTTCTTTGAAATGACCTTTTTCTTTAGATTTTTCAAAATATTGAAAAAAACTGAGATATTTTGAAGAAGCAGAAAAATTCTTGGGACTTCTTGGAAATTTTCGGGATTTCTTGAGACCATGAAACATTCTTGCACAGCGTTGAAAAATCTGATATTCAAGAAAATTCTTGAGGGTTGGCAACACTGAAAGCGGGTACTGAACGTTAGATGATAAATACACTGAGAAGGCACAGGGGAGAGGAGATGGTTGCATGTAAGAATAAAAAGTTGATACTTTTTTCATTCCATAAAACGAAATGAATTCTTTCAGGAATATTTAAAACAAAAGCCACCCGCACCCTGTCATAACGACCAAGTAATTTGAAAAGGGGTTTGAGCATGTAAACCTCAAAAGAAATCGCTTCGGAAAAGTAATTTTCAAAAGATTGGAATTTCAGTCATCAAAGTTTCAATAATTAAAGAAACTTCATCAAAAAATCCAACATTTCGCAATTATACATTACTCTGTATATTTTGAATATTACTTCAAAAAGTAATTATTTCAATAAAGATTTGTCAAAATGAAACGTTTAATCCATAAGACAATTTTTAAGTTTTACAGTACATCTTCCAATAATCTTGAGAATAAATATAGCGCAGTTTTATAAAGCAAAAACCCTCTATCTTACGAAACTTCGAAATTTAATAAATTACGCAAAGTTTTTGCTAAAATGTAACACGGGGTTTAAAAAAATCGAACTTTTAATCTGAAACTCCATTAAACAAAAATACAAAAAATAATTCACCACCGCAATCCACTTATCAATTATCAAAGCGAAAAATTCACTCATTTAAATACATCTTATCAAGAAAGAAATTCGCATAAGATTTCTAATCGGCAGAAATATGCGAAAAGCGATCGCCAGACAGACGTAAATAAACTCCTGCACGTGAAAAGTTACCCCTCGCATAACACATTTAAACCCTTAAACCGCAATAAAGTCAAAGCGATCATAAAATTAACCACTTCCAATTGCCTAACTTTGTTACAAACTGCGAACAAAATTTTCAAAAGAAAAGATATTCCAGCGAAAGAAGATAAGCATAAGAAGGTTGCTTCGCACGGCAAGAAAAAAAGCGTGCCGCATTTTTGGAAGGGTATTTTCATACTTTAATTAGGTTTTCGTTTCGATGCCCGTTGTTTATATACACACAATACTAGGGAAAAAAACGTCGTTTTCAGACCGCAGCGCACTCTCATTTGTCAACTTGCACTAATAAATGTCGTTTACCCTTTGAAAAGTCTTCTGTTTACGATACTTTTCTAGTCTGGATAGAAAAACGTGTCATATTTACGGAATGATAGGCGTCTCGAGTTTTCATCCGAGTGATGCGTTGACGGGTATCCTTGTACTTGATTGTTTTTTCGTATTATATGAAATTTACTTTTGAAGCGTGTTTTAATTTGTAACTTGCAATGAAGGTTTGTTTTGTTGAGCAAACACTCGGTGTGATTTGTATATCAAGGTTTATGCAATATTCACCTCGCTTTATTTGTCTATGCTGAAGCTAATCTTTGGTATGAATTTTCGATTACAGAGATGTTTTTGAAGGTTGTCATAATAGACTGGACTTTTTTTCTTTCATTTACAACCTTATCTGACCGACTATTGAAAGCGGATACTTTCAAGTTGCCTTTACACAGAAATCTTATTGTAATTTTATTATTCGAGTATTCTTGTTTTTTGTTGGTTATTTTTAATCAAACGAAAAAGTAATTCATTTTATATAAAGTTTTGAATGCAAGAACAAGGAACACTTGAAAATACTTTAACAAAACAAAAATGTAAATTTTCAATTTTCAATTCTATATTAATGAAAAAAAAAATGAGAAACAAAAACGAAAAACAAATGTAAATAACCAAAGGAAAAAAATCAAGGAAAAGATGCTACCGCTTGGTAAATTCGAAAACATTCACGAATTACCATAAGGGAGTAGAAGAGATCATTTAACGATTGGGATTTAAAGGTATCACGCATTACGTGTTACCTGAGAGCAACGATAAAGATCAATCCTTTACGAGGAACATGCATGAGAAATCTATTACATAAACAACACCCTGAGAACGCGTACCCGAAAAACATCACAATAATTAAAAACTCCGTTTTCGAGATCGTTATTGATTTTCGAACGTCGTAATCCTAATGCGTATTGGGTGTTTTTAATTAAGAATATTTCCTATCGACCTTGATTCTTCTTTCGATTTGTATTTGATTTTATCGTCGATTATGGAAAAAGATGTGGTTTCCGTTGAACAATCGTGTTTACCAAGAGGGAGAAAAATACTGAATGTTTCAAATTAACTATATCACATTGACAACGTCAATCAGTTAAAAAGTATGATTTCCGAGGAAATCGATGGTCTAGAAAACAGGTACCTTTCTAATTAACCTTGTTTTTTATTCTCTACCAAAGCCTCGCATCAGCATTCCGAAATATTCCAATGGTACCCTCCGACAATAACACGATCCACTTGAATTCCACGCCACCGTTCCCAGCATCCAAATGCATCTTATCAACATCGTAGCTTTTCGAGTGTTTACTTAGCTTATAATAATCGTGTAGAAATGGCAATCAACGTGTATTTGCAGTTCGCACCGACCGTTGCACCATCGTACAAAATTCAACGCTAGATGTTAATAAAATTGCCTATCGATTCGCCTCGAAAAACCGCCAAGATTCGCATGTTGATAAAAACTGCATAAATTGCAAGTTTCCACGATGTAATTTATTAAAAACGCTCGAACACTTTTAAAAAGAAACAGGATAACTTGACCAGTAGCGTTTATGGGTGATAAAATGTAGTAAAATTGCACGTTCTGTTGTACAGAATGATCTGGAATTGGTATGTATTGCGAAGTCCACATTTAGTATATTTTTTTCACCACGAAAAGAAACAGCATTTGTGCAAAGTGGAATTGATAAAGTGTAAATTGTACGCTAAAATTATGGCTGTATTTTAAATACGCAGGAAGCCCCAAAATGATGTCCTATTTTGTAATTCGCTCGTATAACATCGCTGAAATATTACGTTATATACTTAATCGATTTTGTAGCGAAACTTTTAAACAAACCAGCACAAACGATTTCTTATAGCAAAAAATTGCCGACGTATTCATTGGTCCAAGTTTACGTTATATTGGACGTATAAATAGTGTGAATTCTATATTTATGTCAGACAATCGCTAAATGAAATTGAATTCGATACAAAATCCACGTCTCGAAAAAGCCATCAATTTTCTATTGTTTGGAGAATTTTCGCATTTCGCCCAATGTGACGGTGATTTTCGTGCTTTGACCTTAAAAACATCACGCACTAAGACAATTCGATACTTAATTAATTTTCAGCCCAAATCCGATTTATTTTTCTCACTTTTATTTCTCATCTCGTTCGTTTCTCTAAAAACCGTAAATATTACAACAATGATATACTTCAAACCGCAGTATTTTGTAAGAAAAATTAAAACTACCATTTCAACGTACTAAATAATCACACACGCCAACCTTACATGTTAAATAATTTGCCTAGGCGTCGTTTTGAGGAGGAAAAACCGCATAAGCTTGGTAAGTTCTACGTGAATGCATTATTTATGTCAACGCTTGAGGGTGGTAATTACTAGCACACGATATTGTATACAAAAAATTTTCTTTTTTTGTTGAAATTTGAACTCTAAAAACACGGAAAGTTATCCATCGCGGAGAAAATGAGACGTTGAAAAATTCAACTCTTTAATTAAAAATGTCTCTTTGCCAAAACACGTTTAGATTTTTTTCTACTCGAGCTATATCAACATCACAATCAACGGGTGAAAATTTACGTAATAATGTAGTACGATAATTAAAAATTATTTAATTCATCTGTCTACCTTAAACCATTATAGAACTTTAAAAAGAATAAACGTCGAGTATAAATACGAGGGATGATCAATAAGTAAGTTACACTTCGCCATAACTAAATGAAAAAAAGTCAGAAAAAATAAAGTTTATATATTTTTAGAAAGTACAAACAATTGTTTATTTTTCTATGTAATCACCTAAGATATTCAAACATTTTCGATAACGTGATACCAAATTTTCGATGCCTTGTTTGTAGAAATTTTCTCCAATTTTTTTCAGCCATTCGGTGACAAATTCTTTACATTCTTTATCACTTGAGAAATGCTCTCCTCCCAAGGCATTTTTTAACGGACCGAAAAGATGAAAGTCACATGGTGACAAGTCGAGGCTGTAGGGTGGATGTCGCCATATTTCTCATTTAAATTTTTCCAATAAATCCCCAGTTACACGGGCGGAGTGCGGTGTGGCATTGTCATGAAGGAGAATGATTCCTTGATTCAATTTGCCGCGTCTGTGCTCTTTTAGGAAATACGGCGACATCCACCCTACAGCCTCGACTTGTCACCATGTGACTTTCATCTTTTCGGTCCGTTAAAAAATGCCTTGGGAGAAGAGTATTTTTCAAGTGATGAACAATGTAAGAATTTGTCACCGAATGGCTGAAAAAAATTGGAGGGAATTTTTACAAACAAGGCATCGAAAATTTGGTATCACGTTATCGAAAATGTTTGAATATCTTAGGTGATTGCATAGAAAAAAAAAAGAATTGTTTGTACTTTCTAAAAATATATAAACTTTATTTTTTCTGATTTTTTTTCATTTAGTTATGGCGAAGTGTAACTTACTTATTGATCATCCCTCGTACTCGTATCGTATAGTCAATGATGCTCCAAATTCGATAATTACTCGTTGTACAACTTATGTCATCCGCTATTCTGATAAAAGGCGAAAAAATTTACCATGTTCGTTTTATAGGCTCGTGGAAAAAAATTGTTGAAAAAAAAAACTAAAAAACTCTTTACCAAATAAATTTTTGCAAGAGTTCTTTTTTTATCTATTTGTAAAACTGAAAAAAAAAGAAATCGTAACAAAAAATCCATAAACTTGCAAAAGCACTCTACATTCCATACGATAAAAGAAAAAATATTAATTGAGTATCTACAATACTGATTCTTTCTAAAATATAAGTTTTACCTCTCCCTTGATCTTTTGAAAGTGCATCAGAGAGAACGCAAAGTTGAATAAGTTACTAGTTTATTGGATATTTCGCGGCAAAAATTGAACCGACAAACGAATTTTAGGACACCCTTTACAGTTGTACGACTAACGGCAGCGTCGAATCGTACATCGTAGTAATAGCGTTATACTACTTGGATACTATTAAACGAGAAGTCCGATGAAAGCACCCCGGCGCCTTATCTTGGCACTGATACTGTTGTCGGCACTAAGGCGCCGGGTCGCTTCCCATCAAACTGTCAACTTTTAACAGTTTCCTTCTTTTTGAAAAACTAGGCATTTATGCACGCTTTACCCCACAAAATTGAGTGATTATCGGGTTTTCTTTGATGAGAAGTAAAATAGCCTCGTGTTTTTCAAATTTATACGTCTGAGTTGACTAAAATCACCGCGCTACGATTTGTTTATTATCCTTTTATTTTTAATTAAGATGTTGCGATGTTTGCAAGCGCAAGAAATTACGGACTTGATGATATTTATTTTAGTAGATTTTTTTCTTTACCGTATTAAGGCAATTTTGGATTTTATTTATCAACAGTAAAAGAAGAAATTTCAGATCACGATGTTTGCACTAGTTTATAGAAATTTTTAGGGGTTTCTCACCGATAAAGTGGTTCCGAAAATTTTCCTTTGTGGTAATCAATCTCTACGTAAATTTTATAATAATTTATTTATCAGTTTTATTAATTAAATATCACTTTAATAGCGTAAACTTATCATCGAGTTGAAACTTGCTGTTTTTTTGTGATAAAATCACCTAGAAAATACACTTTTCCTCATAGATCTGTAATCATTTGTGGTGGTTTGCATAACCAATTTTTGCAAAAAAAAAGCATTAAAATCTTTGTAACTGCCGAGGAAAATTATTGTGTAATATCGCTCCATCAGACAAACAAATGTATGTTTTAGGACATCCTATCAAAAAATTGCCTCATTTGATCGATAACTGAAGCTGTAGGACCTTAGAGAAACCTCAAAATAAAGTCCCTAACTTTAATTTTTCATAAAATTGAGCGATTTTTTGATATGATATTCTTAAATGTATATTTATTTGTTCGATCGTGCGATAATCTGTAATTACAATTTTCCCTAGCAGATACAGGGATTTTAGTGCTTCTTCCTGGAAACATTGGTTATGCAACCCACTATACCCGCAGTTCCGTCTTAATGGAAAAAATAAACATGTACCAACTAAATTAATAAAAATTTATTACAATTGAATTTCCTCGGTACTAAATAACAAAGGCAAATCTATAGTTTAAACTTATATAACTCAAGTGGTCCAGTGATTGAAATGAGGGGAAAAATTGGAACTCCACTAAAGATTAATTTTACTTTATAGATATCTAATTATTTTAACAATGATCGAAGGTTGAAAAAATATAATGAAAATAAGCTCCAGACAAAATCTGGAATTGAAACATGAAAGTTATCTTGTAATTTAATACACCACAAACGTCAAGAGGTCTTGAGTTGGTTTTCTGTTTCTGATAAAAAAAAAATAAACGTGTTTCTTCAACGTAACGTTAATATCATCTCTGCGTTTCGGTTATTCTTTGATAAATACGATATTTGAAATCAACGATATTCATCATGATTTTTGCCGAGTAAAAAGAAAACTTTTTTATACTTTTCTTTAGTTATCTACTACATATATCGTTAGTATATCACGACGTTATTTTTCCATTTTGTATTTCGCGACAGTGAGTCTCGACTTGGTCAAAGTCTATACTCTTATTCTAACGATATATAAAGGGGCAAAGAAAGCGTACATACCACATAGGTTTTAGGATGCGTTAAATATAAACTCAAAATACAGAAAATTTGAAAAACGGTGCACTTGATAGATCAGGAAATTCAACCACAGCGAATAGATGATTGGTCACAAACGTTTAATATTTCGCGCCGTATAGACATTTATTTTAACCAAACAATAATAAGTATAGGTTGGTGGGAAGATAACACACGCGACAAAATCCGTGTATTTATCTTTTGAATAATGGCTTCGCATTAGTCAACGTACTATGTGTAACAAAGCTCTATTTTCTGTTAATTACAAAAAGGTTATTTACCAGCAGAGATGTCTCGGCTATATTCGCAACCATACTGGCAGCTTTCTGGAAAACTTAAAACGTTAAGATTACCATTATTCTTCATTACTTCGGAAGTTTTCAGGGTTCCGCTACCAGGTAACACTGAAGGAAAGCTTCACACAAATGCTGACACATTGCTAATCAGTAAACGAAGCATACATAATGTTTGATTTATTATCTAGTTTCATTGTTACAATGTTGTTACTACGTCACGATGACGTTTTGTGGCATCAATAATCCGATACGAAAACAAAAGATGTATTTTACATGGTTAATTCTTCCAGTTCACATGTATTGAATCTTTGAAGTTAAGAACGGTTTCGGAAATTTGTACCCTTTGGAAATCTAAGCAACAATTTTACATGAATTTTGATCGTTACGTCAAGTTTGAATAGTAATGATCAAAAAATTTATACGATTTGTATAATTGATTCCTCGGTATGTCGAAAATTGAAATATTCATAACATGAAGATATAACTGCTAAGGTAGATAACGAAGTGAATAGGTAAATGATTCGGTAATCTGGTACTTGACGAATATTCATGAAGATATTCACTTGTAAATCATGAAGGATCTAAGTTTCACAACATAGGAAGATATCAATAGGTAAAATAACCGATAGGTAATTACAAAGAAAGAACGTCGAGTTTGTTACTAATGGTTTACGGAAAAACATGCTGAAACGTGCAAACTTATGAAATAAAAATTTCACATAAATTTGATAATAATTAAAAGCAGCGGTAAGTGAAATTTATCTCAATATTTCTTCAACTTTCATCTGCAGAATTAAAGTGAAACTGCTGCTATCTATCAACAGTCAAGTAAATTTGGAGATAACGCTGAATACCTCTAAAATGCCACCTATAATCGTGATGGAAAAAATACTGAAGAGCCAAGTTCAACATTTCATAGATAGATACCGCAGAAAAAAAATGCCTATAATGGAAAAAATAAATTTTATCATGAGCTAAAAATCTTCTTTTATTTTCCAATTTTCAAAATTATTGTGAAAAATGTAATTAAAACTAAACAGAGACAGCCTAAACTAAAATTGATCATATTTTTTCTTTCTTTTTTTTTTTCAAAAATTAAAAAACGTTGGGTAATGCGATTGGAAAAAAATGTACGTGAATAGGGTTGGGTTTCGTCACTTTTTTTACCCACAGTCTCCACGCTTTGGTTCCAAGGCGCTGCCTCCACACGTGTGACAAATGTCTCACTTTTTTTTTAATTTTTGAAGCAATGATTTTATGGTGTCCCTGCACTTTTATAGTGATACAACTAAAATTTATGAGTACCCAGGATCACTTTAAAATATATTGCTGTTGAGAATTGCATAATTCATTCCTTATTTCTGTCAAATAAATGTCTAATATTCAAAAATATTCTATAAAATACTTTGAACTGAAATATTTCAAGAACCGTTGCTCGAATTAAAAAACTAATCGCCACAAAGAAATAGAAAATTTTATGCTTTACAATTTTGATAATAACTAATAACTAATTTTTCTCTAAAATGTTTATTTTTCGAGAAAAAACGAGAAAAATAAAAAAAATGTAACGCTAAAAATTCAAAAGCAAAATTTTGAAAATGTTTGCTCCTTCTAACAAACAAGTAGGCAGTATGCTCGACAAGCAAAAAGGGAATGAACCGGTATGTGACATTTGTCACACGTGTGGAGGTGGCGGCCTGGCGGGTAATATCACTAAATTTTTCAACTGAAAAAAGGTTGCTTGATTTCAATGGCATCTAGTAACTTGATCATTTGTTTATTTTTTCAAATTAAAAATATAAATCTATAAAAAAAATTCTTTCAACAATGTAACGATCAAACCAAATCTTATGGCTATCTATTCGTAGCATTTTTAACTGCTCCGACTGTTGATTTACATTTACATTTATATGTAAAAATACATATGTAAATAATGAGATTTTTTTTCTTACATTAAAATTGTAGATACCTCCGTAATCTTGATATTTTTGAATTTTTCATCATGCCGATTAAAAAAAAAAAACATACATACATTTTCAAAGTAAATAAACGATATAATAAGTTGAACCTGTTTGTAATGGAATTCCAACGGATTTTTTTTCCTACATTGTTATACATCTTCCAGAATAGGCCTACGTCTCTTTTATTTTTTATTACTAGACGTGCAGCAATCTTCATACACTACGGAACTCGAGTAATCTTTTACAATTTATAATGCACCAGTAATAAAAAGAATTGTTGTGTTTGCTTACTTTTCTAATTAGGAATTACTAGATGTAGGCCTGTCTACTTCGGTACAATATGAACCTTTCATGTACATGGTTATAACTTGATAGTTATTTGAACTTGTGTAGATATTGAACTCGCCGGTCAAGACATACTCGGAATGAAGTCGTTTGATAACAGTGGCATTTTTTTACCTTAAGGTTAAGAACTGAGAGCTCTTCATTCACTTCACATCGTAATTGAAAATATAGATGTAATATTTTCTTGTTTTTTTTTATTTTATTGAGGTGTAAAGGAAATTCGAAGGTGGATAATTATTCGTATAAATATAAATGTTATCGTTAATAATTAAAATAAACATATCGTTTCCCAAATCCCAGAGGATATTTAAGCCAAAAGAGAGATATATTGGAAGCTGTACCTATAATGTACGCAAAGCTCAAAATCTATCTCGCGGCGTTTAGGCATAACAATCGATCCAACATAAACCAAAATTATTTACTGTCTGTCTTTTCACGCTACAAGTCGTGATTAGAATAAGATGAACAATTCACGGAATTGATACAAAGTTCATACCTATTCACCTATTAGGTAGGCTGTTTTTATACTCAGTAGCATAAGATTTTTCACGTCGGAAGACAGTTGTGCTTTATTTTTTTCAAAGTTGAGTTTTGGGTGGTGATTTGAGAAAAATCGAGATTGCGAAATTCGTGATCATCAATCGAAATTTAAATGTTTCGTTGTATCTCTTACACCTTTCTTATACGATAGACTACTCCTCGTTCTTTTAAGATCGAGCCCTCGGTGGCGATGGAACAAAATCGAGAGACTGCGTAGAAAGAAATGATTAATAAATTTCATTTCAATTTACTTCTTCTTTACTTTTTTAGTTTCACGTTTCGTAACATCGAGTAATTCGGCGAAAATTTGCAATGATATCATTAACCTTTTTCATTTTTATAAAGAAAAACAAAGGCATCGACTATGAAACGCCGTTCAAATGTTCAAACAACAACATCCAAAGATCATTGCTCTTTTCGATACGCTCTGTCATTATTACAAATACGTTTGTTAATGATCTCCCTTCTATTTTTAATCACAACCGCCTAATTAATTGTATCTTTTCGCCAAGCTTAGGCCTACTTTTAAACGCAAACCAGAATCCATTTTTCATATACATAAATTCTAGATGCTGCGTATTCGACCAAGAACAAATATTTATTATCCGGATTCACTTGAAGCATCATTAGTTTCGTTACAACGCCGATTGACTTTAGGGCCCGTAGTTCGTCTATTGTATTTAGCATTAAAAATAATTAAGTACAAAAGATCGTTATTTCTTATGATTGTATGTTTATTGCACTTCATGTACTAATGAGGTACTACCTTTACAGAACTGTAGGTCGTCGATATCTTGTCTAGTAAATTTATTACAAAAGGTATATATCGATGAGGATTGACGAAAGAACAGTGTTGCATTTTCATACAAAATTATTTTGGAATTTGGTGAAACGAAGTTTTGGATAAAATTGAGCTTCATTGTGAATCTTTCCAGATACACCTAGTTCAATTCTAAAAGCATGAAATGACTACCTACTCAATTAATGATAAAAATATTCATCATAATTAATTACCTGTAATTTGAACAGTTATCTTTGCTGTTTTGGTTTTATTTGTAGTTTTCATCAGGGCCGAGCAGAGAAAATCCAGGCCTCGAGGGAAATTCATACAGGCCCCCTTTTCTTGAAAGGTCCCGACATTTTTTCCATTTTTACAAGAGCCTAAAACGCATGCGGTTCCCTGAAAAAAATCCGAGCTAGGGGGACTCCCCTCCCCCTCTGGTTGGGCCTGGTTTTCATGGCATTTTCTCATATCAATACATACATTCCGAAGATATTCACAAGTCACTTTTTCATAAAACAAACGCGGCATTCTTTTTGATCGAGTACATGGTACATCTCAAGTAAGTAGTATTTTTCTCGCGTACAACTTACAATGAAACATACAGTTTTCGTTTGTTTTGACGATGGTTTAGTATACATAGAAACACGTAAATTAAAATTTAAAATATTTTCTGTTTTGTAAGCAGACGTCGTTTCTTTGGTCGACGTGCAATGAACAACAAATTCTCCGCTATGTTCTACACATATATAGTATTTCACTTGAATCAGCAATTAGAGACTATTTAAGTTCATTTCATGGTAAAGATGTGGAGTAAAATTTACCATAATATTATTTCACTTTCAAACATACAGCGCGTATGGTCTCAGAATAATACAAAAAATCATCCATTTGAATAACTACGTGAAACTATATACTTCTCGTTACAGTTTCAGCGAACTTTTTTTCGAGACTGAATCCCATCTGTAAATTTGATTAAATACCTTTACGGACAAAAAATGATACATACTTATAGGTACGTGAACTAATTGTGAGAATTTATGCATTATGCAAATATGTAAGCCACGCCATCGTTCATTACATAAGTTACTTCTGACACGAACTGAAAAAATGAATTCTACTTTAAAAACTGCCAAGAGCAAATTTCATCGTTAACTGGGTTACCAATTCGTAACCGATACTTGAAAATGTCCAAGTATTACGATCCACAATAAAGATTTTTAATACGATGGTTTCATTCTGAGGGCGATATTACGAGTACATAGGCTATTAAGTTCCAGCAACGAATAATAAAATTATCTTGGGTTTCGTTTCACAGAAAAGAATAACTTTTTTTGTGGCGGAAAATACGATTTGTTATTTTCATCATTATTTTTGTCTATGTGTTTGTCGCGAATGTTATGTAATTCATGTACGATTGTGTTTTATTATATTTATAATTAAGTAGAGTTTTTTTTTTTTCGAAAGAATTATTCGAAGTTATCAAATTATTTTTTCAAGTATTACTTCCGGTGGCGATATGCAGATGAATGGTGTATTTCAAAATGTATATATAATTGAATTTCACTTTCTTTTTTCACACATGTGGTTCTACGCGATTGTACTTTTTCGAAGTGATTATTTTTAAGATTGATTGTAATAGGTACATCGTTATAGGTACTTGAATCTTATCCATACATGAATATACAATAATACTATACATAGGCTGATGCGGATACTTCCAAAGTAGCAGAGGAATAGATAAGAAATAACGTAGAAATGAAACTCATAAATCGAGTTTTTCCGTTAGCAGACAACTCGCCAAATATTTCTGGGTACTAATTAAACGAGACAAAGTAATTGCTCAATTTAATCCCGAAATGGATCTTTTCTCAAATACACGCGTATTTTCTAAATCTCTTGATGAATTGCCGTTGATCATCACGACCGTTAACGGTCTCACTTTATCGTTCCAGTCGCCTAAAATTTAAACCGGAATATTGGCCATTACTCCGGAAATACCACTAATGAGCGACAACACATCCATTCTATATACGTATATACCTGAAATGACATATCAAATGCCAGTATAATTTCGCAAATTAAAAATATACAACAATGATGCGTGAAATAACAAAGTAAGCGGTAGAATAAAGGCGCAGCCTGACCAGACACTTGTTCCATAAAGGTTATCACAACCATTTCCTGTAACCAGTGTAGGAATTTTATCTAGCCATTAATCGCCATCGTAATGGCGCGAGTATTGCGAATATCTTGCTTGCGCCCACAAGGCTACGCTATTCATCATTTTTATTTTCTTCCAAAAACTAGTCATTCGGCTTTTCAAGCTATGTTCAAGGGATGCAACTGCGAATACGAAATTATAATAACTTCGCACGTTTTCACATTTTATCGTTGTAATTTCTAGTACATGACGGTCTTCAGATTTTAGATTTATTTCCCGAAAAATTGAACTGGGAACAGGAGGGAGAAAGGGGGGTTCCTTCCGAGCCCGGATTTTTTTAGGGATCCGCGTGTGTTTTAAGCCCTTGTCAAAGATAACGGGCTCTTTGAAAAAATGACCAACCCTTGGAAAAAAATCTCGTGTCCTTTCAAAGGGGGGGGGAGTCCATGTAATTTTCCCCCGAAACCTGGATCTTCTATGTATGACTTTGATCATTCGGATTAATTGAAAATACCCGAAGAACCAAAAACCTACGGGAGTAAGTAACGAGTAATTGCCCAAAGAAAACAAATCAAAAAATCACGACTATTTCCACGAACTCTTCGTCGTTCACATTTGATAACAATGAAGTGTTTATATCGTTTTATTTCATAATTATTTATATCCATATCTTCTTCGAATTTAAAAAAAAATGTAAAAATCTTCAACGATTACTTGATGTTTTACTACTCAAGACGCCACTTTCTATTTCAAATCACACCAGCGCCACTAGCGGATTTCACTCGAACTAACATCCCAACCTGAATTTTTATTATGACATGTGCACTGCCATGCAGTGCCAAGAAGTGAAATGCGGTTAACAGGTGTGTTTTCGTGGGAAGCGTTTGGTTACGGATTTTCGGCGTTTAATTATTTCGTTGAAAGTTTTTAAAAATTTTTCAAGTGTAGTGATCTTGCGAAATAAAAGCTTGGTGAATTTTAATCAGTGTTTAATTTACACGATAAGTGAACAAATTTTGTACAACAAATGGTGCATATATCAAAATCAAACGGATTATAGGTGAATATATTTTATTTATATCGTTTTTTTGATCCAGAAATTTGAAAAACATTCACGCAATAGTGAGAAATTGCGGAAATTTGGTCAAATTTTCTTTGACGACGATAATGCTCTGTGGTATGATTCCTCGATTAATTAATACGATATGTGATAGACAAAAATATATTTTGGTGGAATAGAACTTCTACGTAAATCTAGAACTTGTTGAAGTTTCTTATTATAACTTATATAAAATTCCAGCTGATACAAGCCACAAGTTAAGGGTCAAATAGACCAGATTATGTTAATTTTTCTACTAAAATAGCGGGTATTTTGAAAATAGTACTTATAAAAGTCTTAACTGCCCAGGAGCTGTAGTAAAATGCAATTGCATGCGAATAGTAGTTCAGCATTGATATAAGCTCCGGGGTACTTCATCGAGTAAAACAACGTTAGTTCTTCAGTAAATATCTGTTTTTGTAACATTAAAGTATGACTTCTCTTAAAGATCATATAACGTTTTCTATAGTTTGATATACCTAATTAATCCTAGAGCTATGTTTATTGTTTTATCAATCCATAAAATTTATGTTGAACTTTTGAATCACTAAATCAATTCTTTCTTCATAGATATTTTTTGTTTAGTTACTTCGAGAGACGTTCATCAATAAGAATAGATCTTATTTCAATTTAACTATGAAGTATTTAAAAAAATAAATCTGGTATATCATTAGACAGGTACCGAATATAATGAGCACATTGTGATTCCAGTAGCCGGAGGAAAGTTGGTATCCAAATTATATTGTTAGAGCCGTCGAGAGCTAAAGCAGGCCCGGGGAAAATATCGTGGGCTCGCTCAATTTGAGCGTGATGTGTATTAACGGAATGAAATAGGGGAAAATTGTCTGTATACGGGCTCTTCAAAAAAGCCGGACCTGAGACCAATTGCCACCCCCTCCCCCCGTTGCCCTTTCTTCTTGATGGCTCTAATCATAATAATAATCGATCTGATGATATTCAATTAAAATTTTTTTTAATAATTTATGCAAAAAAATATCAACTTTTCAATGCATTGAGCGAGCTGCTTTAACGAAAACATGGAAGAAATTGATTTGATTTCAACATCGATTCGACAAATGCAAACTGGATGAAAGTTTGGTTATTAGATTTCACAAAATTTAAACGACTGCTCGAATCGGCGTTTTCATTTCCTCACTAAAGCTTTGTTCTGGAATAAACTACGAGATAAACGTTTGCGAGAGTGTTAAAAGTGTGAAAATGAGCTCCGATGAATGTCACGGAAAACTGATATAGGTACCTAATATCATTACAGGATACCAGATCAATGTATCATATATTAAAGTAACATGATCCGTCAATAGTAATGAACTCATTGAGGTTTCTCTTGGTTCTGTATCGAATTGCCTCGAAATTCCGTTAGGTACGAGTATATGCGTTGACATCTGTATGGATACGGTCAAACTATATGACCGGTTGGTTTACCTTGATGGTGAAATTACATAACTCGAGGATCACCCGAGTTCTCTATCATCGAATTCTATCATATTCAATGAACCATCATTCTCCCATGTAACCTTAAAGTAATTCAGTAACTCGATTGTGAGTAAGAAATTAATCATATCTGTTCATTTACGCGCATACCTTCACGTCCGGTTTAATCATTAAATTCTATTCGTTGTTAAGCATTCGTGACCATAGTCGGGTTAAGATTTAGAAGCGGTGTTTCGTTTTAGTCAGACATCAACTTTTGGATAACCGAATTATTCCGCTATAATCAACAGCATAGTTTTGTAGATTATGTCCAAAACTGACCTTGTCTATATAGAAGTTTCAATCGACATA
The DNA here is from genome assembly GCA_003261595.1 of Maconellicoccus hirsutus. Lineage (NCBI taxonomy): Eukaryota > Metazoa > Arthropoda > Insecta > Hemiptera > Pseudococcidae > Maconellicoccus > Maconellicoccus hirsutus. Next base: position 314,141 of record QBDW01006814.1, read on the forward strand.
TGAGATGGTAAAAATGGAACAATGTGAAATTTCTTAAGACAAACGAATATGATTTCTAAAACGATGTAATTCCCTTAATCTGTAGAAAACGTACCGAATACATAATCTCAATAAGTACCTGCTTACAGACCTAACCAAAAAAAAGGAGGAGGGGTTTCCCCAGGCCAGGATTTTTTAGGGGTCCGCGTGCGTTTTAAGCGCTAGTAAAAAATAACGCATGATCGGCCCTTGGAAAAAATGTCGAGTCCCTTTTAAGGGAAGAGGGGTCCGTATAATTTTTCCCCGAGGCTCGGATTTTTTCTACACGGCCCTACCTGCTCAAGAATACCATCAAGTTCATAGGTTCGTTGTCCAAGTACGGAAAGCGTACAAAAGCCTCGTAAAATCATCGCTCGCGTCGACCTCGTCGTAAACGCATGATTTATGGGTGGTTTGGTGGTTTTTAATAAATCTACGGAAACCCGCATCGATTAACTCGATAAGGTTGATTACAGCAGCTCGCAGATCTGCAGATAGAATAAACGACGCTACAATTGTAAGGTTGCATTTTTTCAACTAATTAATACATTCCGATAAGTTTTTAATCGGATATGATTAAAGACAACGTACTACACAAAACAAGCCTGTTACGAAAAGGTTTTAATAATTACGAGTTGACCTACTGGTACTTAAATGCTTTGATTTGATTATCTATGTGTAACACGATACTTGGCTTCTCACTACTCGCCGCGTATAATGAGCCGAAATAATGGCTAAAAAGTGGAAAACTGGGATTAAATGAAGCGTGATTACTCGGACGCGCGTACCGCTGCGAGAATCGGCGCTGTCCGTAATTAAAAAGCTTCGCAGGATAATTCGTCGCGAGGATTTACGAGCATACGCGCCAAGGTTAGCTGTTTCGTGCTCTTAGATGGCGCGATAAAGAAAGATACAAATTAATGGTTCAACTGTACCTAACGTGCGTTGAATTGTAGCGCGCTTCGGATAAACGATGTCGTTCTGGATGCTACGTTGCCGCGGAAGAAGTTACCTGTTTTGGATTTCATTGTAGAATTAATGCGCATTTCACAGAAACTCCTCGTGTAGATGCTGATGTTAGATGATGCCAGATATAGATGTATACGTCTCCGTTAACGAGTCACTTTATCATAATTATACGCTGGTGTTAAATGATACGTTATTTTTGAGGCGATTTTAATCCAGTTGGAGGTTTGTGGCGTTTGATCGTAGATATTGACCAAGTACTTGAAGAACTTTGGCGATCATAAATCTTTGGTGGTTACAGAACACGCGTTATCTTTGATATGGTAAAGATGCAGTAGAGATGCTTACCACATGGAGCTCAAAGGGTAACTTGGCCCAGTCGTTATCAAATTCTGGGAGCAAAAATGCACGAAGTAAATTCCCTTAGCGTCTTACGGTATTTACAGGGCCATCCAGAAGGAGGAAGGGAGGGCCTTTCCTCCGGGCCCGGACTTTATTAGTGATCCGTAGGCGTTTTAAGCCGTTGTAAAAAATAACGGACTCTGTGGAAAAAATGTCAGGCCCTTTCAAGGGAAAGCGCATCCGTATAATTTTTCCACGGAGCTCGGATTTTCTCATCACGGCCAAGGGTATTTACAACTTGAAAACTCAATTCTTTACATATTTCCATAAACGCATAAGTCTTCTGTATATTTTTCCGTTCGCAAAAAATTCATGAATAAGCGTGCCCACGCGTTCCGCTACGAATATTTCCTGCCATTGATATCAATTCTCTCGGAATAAAAATTAACATCGTACACGAGCATCAGTCCGAAGGTGGCACCTGCGTTTGCCCAAATAACCGCCAAGTACATCGTCACGTGTATGCAAATTATTTCAAATATGCTAACGATTCCGTCGTATAAATCATTCGAGAATTAAAACCGCGCATTCCACGATAGCCGCGGTGATTGCCGGTTTGACGAAAACTCGTGCTGTAGTATCGTGTGATTTTTTTGAACCGACAGCACCAGGTCGAGCACCTCGTAGCGGACCTTTTTTCCTTGGAAGATTTTAAAACAAACAAAGTTCCAGTGTAAATAACTCCAGCACGGTTCCGTGTAATTGTAAATGCTGCACGTGGTCATTAACCAACACGTGAAATTTATTAACTTTTTAATGGGTCATTAATACCTTCTTAAGTAAAGGGTAATTTGTGTTGTTAAATTTGAAAAACAGAAAAAATCATTTCAACAATTACCATCAAACAATGGCGTATTTAAAGGGTAATTAACCTCGAGTTAATTTTATTTATGACGATCAACGTGAAGCGTTTAAAATCACGTATAATCATTCAAAATCCCTTGTCTATTGAGTTGGGAATGGGTAGTTAAGCAATGGATCATTTCAGCGTCGTATGAAATAACATTCTCCATAGACGTATGTTGATTTATTAACGCATCGTAATCGTGCCCCGCGTCCGTTACACTAAAATAGGCAAATCTCAGTCGCACATGCGTACAATAGTACATATAATTCAACATTCCCACAATAATTGCGGAAATTCAATTCCGGTTCAAGTGTTGTGCAACCGAAAAAAAAACCTTGAAACTGATCCCTATCCGAAATAATTAAATAATCTTGCTCGAATTAAGATATCCAGCATGTTAACGAAACATTGCACCGATGTTTTCATTACCTACGTATGATTACATCAGCAAATAAATACATGTACGATTATATGGGTCGTTAAACTCACAATCAACGTTAAAATTCAACGAAAGCCAATGTCAAAGTAAAAGTGGAAAAAGTTCGGTGTCAATGTGTCGTGCGCCATCTAATTTGTACACGTTTTTCAATACACCACGTAGCGAACGTGCGAATGTGTAAAAAGTAATACTCCAAGTAACATATCCGCTGGTTGTTAAGCATGTAAGTGACAATTGCTTCGAAAATACCGTTTTTCACTGACACGCACAATATGTATTCTGCACCATGAGCGCCCATTATAACGAGGTTATTAGGTGGAAGTCCTTTTTGAAATGACGACACGAAAATACAGGTACCAATACTGTTCGGTTGAGCGGTATCGAACATAGTACCACTTAAAGACAATATGGTCATATTACTCCATATTTGGTACCTGCTCGTCAATAATATTGAAACTGGTTGAATGCTTGGCGCGCTCGTTTGATAGAGATCTGTTTGAATTGAAAGTGTGACATAAAAGGACACTCTGTACGTTTATGTACATATCACCGTCATTACACGTGTACGCGCTGGAGAGATGTTTATTTTCGAGTACGTCTGCTTGTGCAGTTGTAATTTTTTACGACACGATATTTGTAAAATCGTAAATTTTAATTCATCGAAGGAATTATCCAGAAAGTGATTTTTTGAGGAAAACCGTTCCATATTATGGAAAATGAAAGGCGATAACGTGGGATAGCAGCGTGATTCTCTCAAATCTGATAATAATCGACGAATCACGTTGCGATAATTATTGTTCGAAGTGTTCCCGGGGTTAGTATAAAATCTTTTATACACCTGCGATTTTTAAGGAAGTCAAGTATATTTGATTTTAACGCGAGTTTAAAAAGAACAATTTCTCCAGCAATGAAAATTGTTTTTTTTAAACGTCAATTCATTTTCTCAACATGTTTCTTTCCAAATTTATCAATCACGAGTAGAAATGAATTTAACATTTTGTTGCCTGTGAGCTAAAATTTGAATGGCGTCTTTCAAATAAATGCCTCTCTCTTACCCCAAAAAAAATTAATTTTGGTGAAAAAATTTATCGAGAAGTTGCCATTGAGCGCTAATATTTCTTTAGCACAGTTACAATAAAAATAATATCACTTCTCCTTGAATTAAAAGAGTAAATTATTTTAATCTTTTGATATATTATGTATGTACCCATATATGTGAGGGCGCATACGAAAAGGGACCACTTGGCAAAAATCAAAATTTTACAGGAAAGGGGTTTAAAGTTTAACTTAAAATATCGAAATTTCCTCGAAATACTGAAAATTGAGATCGGTGGTCGGTTTCACGGTTTTATTCGATTCTTGAAGGTTTTTTACATAAATTTCATTAAAAAAAAAATTTGAGCAATTTTTGAAGAAAAATATTTACATGCTCAACTTTAAACGTCGAAATT